>JAQPPZ010005782.1:0-568202 GCA_028583015.1 Wollemia nobilis | reverse complement strand
TACTTGATAATAAAAATATCAGGATTCAAACACCCCACCTCTTAGTTGTAAGTATGCGAACTTATTGTTGTGCTTACCACATCAGTGCAACCACACGTCTTAGTACAAGAGTCATGTGGATGCATGAGGGCACAAGTTATTAGGCAACATGTGAAGAAAAAATGAACCAAACCATTTTCTAGCATGAAAAAATGGTGGCAAAATTTTTAAATTAGAATTTTAAAATTTAAAAGCATAGACCTGAATATGATACCCTTAATTTTTAGTCAACCAATATCTTCTCCTAATGATTTATGCATATCTAGAACCTTCTCTAACATCATGTTTAAATTTTTAAGAGTTTCTACAAACATTCTAAAATATGCATTCACCATAATTGTATGCTAAAAAAAAATAAAAGGTGATTAAAAGATAGCAATAGTAAGTGAAATAAAGAAATAAAAAGAGATGATAAGAAGTATAAGGTGGGTGCATATGGGTATCCCAATATATCACATTTTATTCATACTTAAAATACAAATGAATTTTTATTAAGGTGTCTTCATAGTTATACCAAATCACCAATGAGAGGTTAACTATAGGTTGGCATTATCTTATTCGTGAGGTTAAGCATAAAACATAATAATAATAAATTACCCTTCCAAGCAAGCTTATCCATAAAGTTTGGTTAACCTATTGGAGAATATTAAATTATTTGGCACATGCTAATGTACCAACCCTGGGTACAACTTTATATTAGGAGTGTATTTTATTTTTTTGGTAGATAAGATACTATAGCATTAATATCGGGTTTTACAGGTTGACCCAAACCCTTTTACAAAAATCAGCCCAGGGCTATTGATGAACATATCCTTACTATAGATCCTATATATGTAAAATCTACATGCCACAAAAGCCATTACATCCGGTAAGGCACATAGCCTATTATCAAAAAGAAACTTCCCATACAACATTTTGGGTATACCCCGAGAAAACACACATGTATCATAATTACAAAAAAGAAACAGACACGGATCCCTTCCTTGAGACAATGGACAAACAAAAAGTTATAGACACACATAGTAGAGTACTGAAAAAAACTCCCACAAGCTCTATATTGATAGTTACTCTTAATAATTCTTTGCTAATTGCTTTCTTCCGTATATGACATGATTTGGTACCACATACTATCTTGGCTAATCAGCCTTAGAGAAGTGAACCTGCTAGATAGATTTATGGTGATGGCTATCTAGTGGTCCATGTGGCTTTGGTTCGAAGTCTTATATTGTTGTTTCTTTCCTTCCCTATGATTATCAACCAACCTCAAATTACTAAGACGACTAGGAGCCATGTTATCTAACATGTGACTATCCCCATTAGTCTTTGTGGGATTTCCAAGCAGCATCCACAAAGACTAACAATTCAGATAATTTTTAGGAGTGTATTTTTAGATTAAAGTGTGAGTATTTACTTTATGCAATGTAATAAATTCATAAGTATTATTTTAATGTACAAAGTATTTAATAATGTAAATGTGCATAATAGTCCATGTGCACATGTATCATTAGAATACAAACGTGGAGTGTCTTAAGAAGAGTGAAGGCCAAGAGTGATCCATATGAATAATCACATTCCATTATATGTGTCTCTATGTATGTGTGAAAGGAACGCAATGGAGGGACAATGAACAAAGTATGATGTACTTGACATCTTTATTCTATATCAAATTACAATTTTTATGAGCATTTTTTAATGGTAATTTTATGAGTTGTTTCAAAAGTTAATTATAATTTTTATATGTTTAGAATATTAGCATTATATTATATTTGATATAGTATATTTATTTTATATCTTAAGGTTATTTTACCTTAAGTATTATGTATCAAAAACTAATAGTGGTATCAGATTCACAACAAGGTTTTATATTGCATAGGTTTTTAAAAGTTGCAAATGATATTTCCACTAGTTAAGGAGAAACTATTGAAGTTGGAGAAATTAGCTCTATAAAAGAAAAACCATGGAAGATAGTGTTTTCCATTGTGTTTAAGGAGAACCAGTGAAGATTGGAGATTTATCTATTCCAAGAGTATATATAGAATAGAAGGAAATTTACAGGTCTAGAGGATAGACCTTGATATTGATAAGATTAAGAGACCCAAGAAGGAGGTCTTATTAAATTTTTTGATAGATATAAGAATATTCCATATTGTTATTTGGCTAGAGTCTTTCCACTGGTTTGAAAGAAAACTCATGAATATGAGGACTTAGCATATATTTTTTACCACTAGTTTTGACAATAACTAGTGAAATTTACTGATTTTAACATTTTGGATATTTTGTTGATTGTTGTTGTCTAAATTTTGTTGTAGAAAATTAGTTCTCAAAATTTGAGAAGCTTCCTAAAATAGATAGATGAAAAATTCATCTTCGATTTCCTAAATGTTTATGTGCTTTCCACGTATAAGAATTAGTTATGAGTTGCAGCAAAAGTGTAGATATTGAAGACTAAGGAGGTCCAAGAAAGAGGTCCCATTAGATATTGAATATTGAACATTGAATATCTAAGAGACTCAAGAAAGAGTTCTCCATATTATATTGAATATTAAGAAGAGATAAATAGGTCAATAGAAGCCTTATTGAAGATTGGAGGAGGAAAGCAATGAGAAGAGGTTTCAAGAAAAGTTGGGAGAAAGAATAAGGCTAGAAAAACCCTATTGAATAAGTTGAAGTGGACCTTGGAGAATTTTTTAAGAAACTTTGAGGAAGAATATTGCAAGTAGGAGAAGATCCTAGAAAGTATAATTTAGGACAATTATCACCATACGACAACAAAACCAAAGGGAATACGGATTTAGCAAGAGGTTTACCAAATTTTAGAGAATATTTTTGAAGACCTCAAGACATTTAGATTCTTGAAGAAGAGGAAAACAAATAGGTCAAATTTAAATCCAAAATTCGAAAAGAATATTGGAGGAGAAAGAAGATAGAAGAGGCCACTAAATTTAAGAATTTTGAAGACAGCCATAAAGTATTTGAAGGCTGGTTTATGAAGGAGAATATTGTTGAATTTTGAATCAGAAATTGAAGATTCATAGTACAAGTTGAAGGTGACATAGAGCTGCAAATTGAAAAATATTTGGGCAGATTTTCAAGCACCCTTGAATAGAAAAATTAAGGAAGACTTGACAGTAAATTATGGTAGAGGATTGGAGGAGTTAGAGACTATTTTAGGATAGCAAGATAGAGGAGAAAAACTTAGAATTTTGGAGCAGCATTTGAATATTTTTAGACTATGAATTTGGGCAGCATTGGAAGGAGATAGAAAAGCTGCAAACTGGAGAATATTTGGATAGTTTTTTTGAAGTGTCCTTGGAAAGTGTATTGAAGGTGGGCTTGACTGAAAATAAGGCAATGATTTGGAAAAATTGAATGTTGTTTTTGGACAGCAAGACAAAGGAGAAGAAATTAGTTCTAGGAGTAGTAAATTGAAAATTTTTTTGCAGTAAAATTGGGAAGCATTACAAAAATATTAGAGAGATTCATTTTTAAGAAGTTTGGGATATATTTGAGAGAGCTTTGAATAGCAAAGTGAAGAAATATTTGGCAGAAATTGAAGCTACAAATTGCAAAAATTTTAGACACCAAGAAGACAATATTTGGAGATGTTAGCTTTTGATGCAGTGTGTAATGGGAGATAGCAATCACAATATGTAGAATAATATGAAATAAAGTAAATCTCCAAGATAAAAATGAATACAATGTAGCTATGGAGGAAATGGACACTCCATGAACAAAGCTACTGGACTACATTACACCCATCACCAATATATGGTCATCTACATAGCACTATGCTAGTACCTACGAATATGCTCTCATATTCTATGTTCTACTTATTACAATTAGTTATTTTTTATATAAGAAGATATTTCCTTGGCCAACACTCTACTTGGCTATGCAAGGGATATCTTGCACATATACAACTTGCACATTGACACTTGTGTATTTATTACATTGCATGAAGTAACTACATAACTTACCCTTAAAGTAATCTAATGTCCTAAGTATGTACTTAGTAAGGTACATTTACATGATCTAAGTGATGTAATATAATCTATTTTTAACACCCCATGTATTACATTATTTGGGTATTGAATACTCCAGTCTTCAATATGGATCTTCTTCCATTGGATACTGGAATTTGTATTCTCCTTCATTGCTTATTGTGCTCAGGTTCAGTAGGTAATATGTGTCTTCATATGATGCAAAGTAAGTTGTAGTTGAAGGCTCTTCTATATTTTGTATTTGTTCATCTATTTCAATCTTCATGATGCCATGTTTCTTTCTAGCATGTATTTTCTTCCTTTTCCTCCTTCTCCTATGATTTTGCATTGGTGCTGGTGGAATTTTTGCTCCATGACAAGTTAGTCTATCATCACAATAATATTGTTCTTTACTTCTAGCTTGTTTCTTGTGTTGAGTAAGTACAAACACATTTAATGATAGTTAAACCATCAGATACTCTTTTGGTAAAAATATTACCAATCTTTGTAAGTTCCACCATGTTGTGAAGAGGATTTAATGAAGATAACCAATCAATGCTGTAAAGTTACCTTCTTTGGCTTATTTAAGAAATAAAGAGAATTTCTTTTTATCACTAGTGGATAGATACTTGTATCCTTCTAGAGTATCTATTAATTTTTTAGAGTAGAATTCTACTTCATGGAATAGTTATTTATTATTGAAATATTTTCTCAATATTTCATCCATGATAGATCTTTGAAATAGTGATTCTTGTTGTTTATTAGAATTGAATTTGATAGAATGTTAGTAGTCTACCTTATAACTCCCTATATTAGGATATATTATCCATATTTTAAGTATATAATCTTAATTTGATAAAATATTTATTAATCCTTAGGCTAGTAGGCTTCCTTAGATCTCCCTCGTAATGAGAGTATATATACCTAATGGAATTTTAGGTTTTTTAGAAATATTATATCTTCCCAATGGATTTAGAACTTGATAACATTTGGTAGATGCTATATTTTAAAGTTTGGTAGAATAGCTTATGAATCCCTAGTGATTTTACAATATGATATAATATGAATATAATGCTTTTGTAAATTGTAGTTCAGTTTTTGGTTGATTTGCAAAGTTTTGTAAATATAAAAAATCAACTTTTCTAACACCTTTTTACTTCTATTGAACTAAGCACTTTTCCAATTTTTAAGAGGTTTTAATGTTGGATTTATTTTGTCCCTTTTGTGAAATTTTGAGACAAGAATATTATAAATTTCCAACCTTAGAAAAAATCTTAATAACCTCTTTTAATATCCCTTGGTATTTGATTGTAGTGTTTCTAATTTTCAATAACCTAATTTGGTGTTTTAATCCTTATAGCTCCCAAATATAGAAAAATTAGAACACAATAAATTTGCAAATTTTTTAAAATAAATTTCCATTAGAAACCCTTATTACTCCTAAGTTTAATATTGCAAATATTATACCCAGGTGTTGTAGGTGAGTTGGAGAGGAGAGGGCAATCCTCCACGGGAGGTCCCAGGTTCAAATCTTCACCCTACCAAAAAGCTGAATTGGGTATCTAAAATCCAATTGATAATGTTGGTGCGAGTAGGGTTTGGTGCGATCCTCGGGTGAATTTGACGATGTAGAACCCCATGTTTGTGGTCTCTTAGACCAAGGCAGCTCCGCAAGGGGTTTTTCGCTTAAAAAAAAATATATTGCAAATATTATATTGATTTGATAAATTATTACCTTTGAGGTAGGGCTTTCAATATGGTTAAACTCTTCTAAGTTTAACCTTGATATATCAACCTTATAACTCTCAAAAATGAAAAAACATTTAAAATGGGAATAAATATTACCTTGCATTATACAAAGATAACAATAATCGGTGCTAATTTTGAGTGTGCATGGGCTGCAGTATTAATGTCTCTGTTTTTGCCATTCTTTACAATAAAATTATTGAAACCCTAATTGTATTTAATGCTCCAAATATGGTGCCTTTAAAATCTACCTTTGACTTCCCTTGACCAGAACATTAAAGGCTCTTCCACCTTGCTCCCATGTTGTAACTTGGCCCTGTGCATGAAGACTCCAAAGTGTTGAATATGGATGCATGAATGCTTGTTGAATTTTTGGTCTTTGATACCCTTAAAATGGAGGAGAATCATGTAATATGTATCAAGTGGCACGTTCATTTTCCTCTTGAGAGCTTGAGGAGTAGAAGGTGCTATAAAATACTTGTATATTCCTTTGAGTAATGTATGAACATTACATTCTTTAGTGTAACACTTGGTATCTCTTTGGAAAAATGTCTCTCATATAACACACCAACCTATTATTAGTAACTTCTTTCTTGGTTAAGATGAGCGCTCGAGTGAGGAGCGTTAGGGTTTTTCCTCAAGTGAAATGTGTCACTCCCTCCCTATGCATGGATGTCTTCTCCAATGATTTTTTAATGTACACTTTGGAGGTTCTTTAAACCCTATAAAATTTCTAGCTCCTCCTTCATTCAATGGCACTTTCTTATGAGTTGTTTCCAACTTGAATGAGGAGCAACATTTTGTAGGCTTGAGAATTGATTTTGAGCACTGTAAATATGGAGTTTGAAACTCTCCAATGGTGCCTTATTCTTCTTCTTTTCACACCTATTATATATCCTCTTTTTGTATACAATGTTCCTCTTGAATATAATGTTGTTTCTCCCTTTGTTTTGTGCCTTATATTTTGCAGGTTCAATCGTCCAAGATATTAGGACTATGAGCCCTTAAAGTGGATCCTTTTTCTATGATTGGAGAGTGCTAGCATTCGACCGTATTTGTCTATTTACCTTACGAATATTTTGCCTTTGAGGTACCTTCAAATCTGCCCTCTTTCTTGTATAAACCATATTAGGATAGTGCAATACAATGTAACAAATTTGTGTATAAAATAACCTTTATTGCACCCTCTCTTGCACACCTTTTTTTAGGTTTGAATTTCTAGTTTTGTGGCAGAATTTTTGAATGTAATGTAGGGGTTTTGAGGTTGTCTATTTAATTAGACGCCTTCCATTTTTTGCTTGGATAATTTAATGACAAATACAATATTAGATAGAAGTATATAGAAGCTCCTTATTTGATGCAATTTTTTGCACTTTTCTTCTTGCAACTAACCCTGTAATGCTTTGGATTTGAGACTCACCAAGTCTGAATATTTGAAGCTTATATTTATAATTTTGGTTAGTTGTATTATTATGCAATTTTTGGAGGATTATAACCTATTTTTGTGGATTCACTTTTCCACTATGTGTTGCATAGTTTTGTGCACTAATAGTGTCTTTAAACACTTTGTCAAATTTTGATTTTGTGCCCTTCTCAAGAACACACAATAATATTTTTGAGAGCAATAGAATAGTGCAAATGAATCTAATAATATTTAAATTTTAATGCACTAACAATTTCGCCTTATCACTCCAATTAAATTTTAAAATAATGCACTTAATAAATTTAGTGCAACTAATCAATAGTAATCTGAAATGAACCTTCAAGAGTTATTCTGCAATTTCACTCTAATTAATATTATAGGACTTAGTCTTCTTTTTCTTTCCAAATTGGATGCTAGGTAGTTGATAGATAATTGTAATTTGGAAATATAATCAACTCCTAATATTAAAATTAAAATTAAAAGGAATCTTTCTCTTTTTGCACTTTTGAAGACTATAATCCAAATTTTCTTCTTGAAACTTTAATCCAAATTAATGTGCTTTAATAAATCTGATAAGTAATCCAATTAATGAATCTACTTGCACCAATAGTTACTTAAATTTTTGAAATATTTATAGCTATTTTGATGCTTCTTTAGAGGATGTATATCTTTGTGTCTAATATCACCAAATTCCTACTTTGAGTAGGATCTTGCTACATTTTGTAGGTTATCCTAAATAGTTCATTCTTCACTAAAAGATGATCTCGAACATTCTTTCATGATCCTATGATTTGGTGGCTTGTTCTCCTCTTGTAGTCTCCTCATTTTTATTTTAGACTCTTTTGAAGTCTTTATCTCAACAAATAATTCCTTCTTGTTGTGAGAGGCAATCTTCAAATATCACAAATTTGGCAAGTTTCTTCTATCTTCAAGTCTTCTTGTCAAATTTTGACTTCAAGCAGGATCTTCTTCTCATGATTTTGAATGTCTTAAGTTCTTATGAGATTTTTTGCTCCTTTACAATTTCTTCTTCTTCTTTTGGGCTTGTTGTAAGATGGTGATATTTATCCCAAATATTTCACTATATTCTATAGTGAATTTCTCCAATGAGTTCTCTTTTGATGATTTCTTCAATAAGGTCTCAAAGACTTTTACTGGATGCTCATTGAGATATCCCCAAGGTATTTGATATTGCAGCTTCTTCTGGTCTTCCTTGATACCTTTTATTCAACCTTATGCTCTCAGAAGTGTTGGTTGTGAGATCTTATTATGGATCTCTAATTCTACTACTTCTAGATTCAAACAACACTCTCCTAGTCCTTCTCCTTCTTCCAATATTGGAATTTATTCAATGATATCTTCTCCTAATTTATTTAACATCAATTTTGCTTTAGATTTTGTATTTATTATGAAGAAGATACTCTTCCAAAATTTCTTGTAGGAATTTTTCCAACTCACTAAATCTCCTTTCCTTGCAACAAAGTATTAGTACTAAAATATTAATATACTTTTGAATTAGATGCTCTCTTTTGGAGTCTTCCTCATGATCAAGGCTTCTGTGGTATTTTTTACTATCAATGCTTTTGTGGCCTTTTCTTAAGTATCAAGGTTTTTGTGGCCTTTTCTTTAGTATCAAGGCTTCTATGGCCATTTATTAGTATCAAGTCTTCTATGGAATTTTTTTTTGGATCAAGGTTTCTATGGTGTTTTCTTCTAAACAAGGCTTTTGTGGCTTTTTCTTTTGGATCAAGGCTTATATGGCCTTTTATTCGTTTGTAAATTTCTCAATCTAGTAATGAAGATCTCTAGTCTCCTAACTTCACCATGACTCTTCTCCAAAATTCTTCTTCTGCAATATTCTTTTCTTGCACAAGTAACTAATCTCTACACTATGAAGGTACACTGACATTTGGGTAATAAAGTTGAGGTATCCTAGCTTTCTATTATAGGATGTGTTCCACTCATTTAAGAATTAATTTTCTACAACAAAAAAAAACTTTGGGAAATAGTTAACAAATTCCAGATATCTTCAATCTAGTGGATTGAATTCTAAGTTCTAGTCTTCATGAATTTTTCTTACAAATATGGGGAAATACTCTAATCAAATGTAATCTTACTATTTTTAGAATTGATATTTCTTTCAGTACTCACTTTTGGCTCTTCCTAATTCTACCACCTATACTCTTCTGAGATTTTTTTATAGTGGTTGGTCCAACAATAAATCAGGTTGAGAAAAACTCAGGATTAATGATAATGGTGATTTTCCTATTGATATACTATGGATAGTTCTACCGTGGCTTTCATACCACTGTTAGCTTTTGATGTAGTGTGAAATGGGAGATAGCAATCACAAGATGTAGAATAATATGAAAGAAAGTAAATATATAAAATAAATGAAATAAATTATGGAAATTAATATAATGTAGCTATAGAGGAAATGGATACTCCATGAACAAATTTACTAGACTACATTACACCCATCACTAATATATGGTGATCTACACAATACTATGCTACTATCTATGAATATGTTATGAGCTTCTATGTTCTACTTGTTATAATGAGATCCTTTTTATATAGGAATATATATTCCTTGGCCAACAATCTACCTAGTTGTACAAGGGATATCTTGCAGATATATAGCCTGCACATTGATACTTGTGCATTTTTTACATTGCATTAAGTAACTAGATATCTTCCCCCTAAATTAATATAATATCCTAAGTATATACCTAGGAAGGTACATTTACATAATCCAAATATTGTAATATAATATATTTCTAACAAGAGCTGCAAAATTAAGAGATTTTGAAGATAAAGAAGACAAGTTTTGAGTAGCATTTGAAAGGGTAGAAAGGATAAATATTTTTAGTATTTTGTAATAACCATTTGGACAACATAGAAGCGTATTATTAGAAGCAAGCAAATTTCAAGTAAAGATGTAAATTTGAATAAATAGAACAAAAATTTTGAGTAGCAATAAAGGATATGCGATGAACTACAGAAAATAATAAAAGAGGTCTAAAATTAGGTGCTTAAAAGAGTATTTTAGTTTTAATAAAAGTTTATTTAATTTAAGTCTATTTGGCACCATCTATTATAAATCTCAAATTAGGAAAAGAAAAACTCTCAGTTTATTATCTCTTAGTTAAAGGAGTTCAAGAAGCTTGCGAATTCGTCTGTTGATATAACATAAAGAATTCAATTTATTTTTAAGTTTGAAATCAGCAAAAGAATATTTGTATGATATATCAATGAATCAAATATTACTCCAAATCATAAACAACAAGCTAAGGAGATACAAATACATTACGGAGAACTCAAAATATTGTGCTCAATATATGGTTTTTAAAGGAAGCAAAGTAAGTCTTTGAAGTCACAAGAGAATCCTCAAAAACTATAAAATTTTAGAGAAATAAGTCAAAAAATGAGTAAAGTAAAGGGAGTATAAGCATTTTGGAGAATATTAAGAGATTCACCCATCCAATATAAGTTATGTAGAAGACAAACCATATTAGAGTTGAGGTAGAATATGCTAAAAAGAGGTAATAAAAATGGCAGCCAAAGAAACCACCATACATAGAAGGAAAGGAGCACCATAAAAGTTAAGCCACCACTTAAAGGTGAAGCCACCATATGAAGAAGGAAATAAGCACCATTGAAGTGCAATAGATTACCATAACTCAAGGAAGAGCCACCAACGTACAAGGAGGAACCACCAAAGTGTAACTATAAGTGAATATTTGTGCTCAATATATGGTTTTAAATGAATGTTTGCATTCACTTTATTAAATAGTTACTCTTAGGAAGGCAAAAAACAAATAGACCTAATTGGGTAGAGCAAAAGTAAGCACAAATTTTATTTGAAAATAATTTATCTATGGTTTGGCTTGTTTGAAAAGCATTGAAAGATGTGCCATCATTGAAATAGTTACGATTTTAGTGAAAGAGAATTATGTACATAACATCCAGGAGTAAGAAGCACTACTTAGAAGCATATGAAGAGATTGAATTCCACATGTTCTCATGGAAGGAGGAACACCAACCATCATATGAGTAAGGTGAAATGTCTTCTTACATGTATTAAACACATAGAATAATACAAAATTTAGAACATCTAGGAAGCAGTAGAGTTTTTGAATAAGTGCTACATCAACTGAGGATTTCAAGGAAGAACGAATATTAAGGAGGAGGTCAACTTCCATTGACCATGATTTGGGTGCGCCTATTGCAAATGTAAAAGTTAATTTAATTAAATTTTAAAGTTTTGCCTAATTTAAGAGCTATAAGGAGAAATATAATTATTTTTCTAAGGGTGTTAAGAAACTAATTTAATTAATTATAGATTAATTTAATTTGTGGAAAAACAAGGTATATAAGAGAATTTAAAAACCTTAGGAATCTGAATTATTATTTTTAGAAAGTTTTGAGAAGCCTTAAAATTATTTTGGGAAATTTTGGAAATCAATTTCAAGTATTTGAGAAGATTTTATAGAGTTTTGAAATTGAGTCATTTAATTTAGTGGAGAATTTTAATATTTGTAAATATTTTGAATTTTGGAGAAATAAGGTTTCCTACATCAAATTAGGAATATAAAGTTTGCAAATATCATTTTACTAGATTTCTAAATTTCTAATTTTGGAGTTATAAGGAATTCAACACCAAAATAGGTTTGTGAAATTTAGAAACTATACTATTGAATTTTTTGAGATAAAAGGATTTCAATCTAGAGATTTGAATTTTTGAAATCCTTGTCAAAAACTATTGTTCGATCGTTATTCAAACATTAGGAAGTACAAGGTTTACTACAATATTTGAAGAATTTAAAATATTATTTTATCGTATACTCAAATTCAACTTTAAATTTAGAAGTTGAAAAGATTTTATTAAGAAAGACAAAATATTAAAAACTAGGGAGACATAAGGTAGTCAACCTCAAAGGTTTAGAGATTTAAATTTTTTATCAATGTTGATCAATATATTCAAAATTGGGAGATATAAGGCTTAATTATTTGGAAGGTTGAAAATTGAAAAGTGTTCATAAATTAAAATAACTAAGGATGATTACTTCAAAGCATACATTAAACAATAATATAGAGAATATTGTTAGAGAAGAAAAGATAAATTGCATAAAACTTGGGATCAAATGTTTGATTAAAAAGTCTACATGAAAATAATATTTAGTCTCAAGTTTTATTTAGAAAGAAGCATTAGAAGAAAATTTTGAAATATTTGAATACTCACTACATGCGAGAATATTTAAAGCAATTGAAAATGATAAATATAGTGTTATGATTCCTTTAAAAATTGGTAGTATAATATACATAGTATTTCTTACACTTAAACATCACAAAGAGAAGAACTTGAAACAAAAGGAGTTTATTGAATCCCTTAAGAAGAAAGCAAAAGTGGGTGAATAGTTTTTAGAAAAAGTAGATCATTCCTCATGCAATATTGATGCTTCAATTTCATTTAGTTCAAGGTCCTATCATGATGCCATAAACGAATGCTCAAAATATTTTGTACAAAAAAAAATTTATGATGTGAAGGACAAAGAAAAAGATAAAATGTTTTTGTAGGAATCAAATGACAATATGATATCATATAAAAACATAAAAATTAACATCAATAATGAATACAAGCAATAAGAGAAATAACCTCATTAACAATGCATATAGTGCAAAGTGAGTTAAGAGGAGAAGGCTATATTGAATACTAAAGTCTTCAATAATCATATAATATAATACGGGGAGTGTTGAAGAATATTACATTATTTGGTACATGCTAAAGTACCACCCTAGGTACATATTTAAATTAGGAGTGTATCTTAGATTAGAGTGTGAGTATTTACTTTATGTAATGTAATAAATACACAAGTATTATTATAATGGGCAAAGTATTAAATAATGTAAATGTGCATAATAGTCCATGTGCATTGTGTCCTTAGAATAGTAAAGTGAAGAGTCTCAAGAAGAGTGAAGGCCAAGATTGCTCCATATGAAGAGTCACATTCCAATATATATGTGTGTCTATGTATGTGTCCACGGAAGACAATGGAGATACAATGAACAAATTATGATGTACTTGAGATCTTTATTCTATATCAAATTTCTATTTTTGTAAGCATTTGTTAATGGTAATATTATGGGTTGTTGCAAATGTTATTTATGAGTTTTATATGTTTATAATATTGTCATTATCTTAAATTTGATATAGTATATTTATTTTAGATCTTGAAGTTATTTTGCTTTATGTATTAAGAATCAAAAGCTAACATAACCTATACCAGTAAGGGTGAAATATGAAAGGATTCCATAGGTTTACATAAATATTTTTATAGGTGTACATAAATTATGAATGCCCATAGGCTTACATAAATGCATGCCCATAGGTGACATTAGTAGTTTTCATAAGCACTCCATAATTTTGGCTTTGGCCTAAATAGGTTCATATTACACAAAAATTCAACAAGAATGATTCAATAATAAATAAAGTAAACACAATCAATAAAAAACCCAACACTACCTATAATTTCAATTATAAAAAATAAGATATTATACATAAGAGGTATAAGTATGAGTAAGAATTTATTTTTATTTGATAAAAATTTAATGTTTATGTTTACACTAGGCACTATTTAAATAAAATAATAATTGATTTAGAGTAAAGAATTCAACTAAGAAGATTAAAATTCTATTTTATCTATTAATGTTCATAACTTGCAAAATAATAAAATATTAAATAGTTATTCTAAACAACTTGAATTGAAAAAAATTGCAAACACATATCCAATAAAAAATCATAAGTATTGGCATTCTCACATACATAAAATATGCATCCTTTGGTTCCCTAAGTTTTTTTAGACACATAAGGATCCAGTTTTATGTTCTATAACATTAGGAAATAAAAATCTTTAGATATTTGGCTAAGATTTAGAGCTATATACACATTTCCATGCATAAAAATTCTAAAGTAGATAGTTTACTATGAAGGATATTGATACCCAAAGTAATAACATCTCAACCAAATAGTAAATGGGGCAAAGTAAGATATCATGGAAATGGGTATATGTTATCTACAAAGAAGGAAATCTAGAAGAAAATTATTAATAATCTTGTTGATTACTAATTACAATATCTTAACTGATGTTTGAGTTAGTGTAATTCCATGAATATTATCCTCTCAAAAAAGAGAAGCCTCTATTATATAGAACAAAAATTTAGTTAAAATAATTAATTAAATATTTTTGTAATGTTTCTTAATGCATATTCATCACTTGCATAGTTTTGCATTGCCCTAGAGGTGCTCAAAAATCATCATTAAGGCTTTATTTTAGCAACTAATGTCTATTCATTTTTTCTTATTCAAGTCAATAATTTTGGATCTCCTTTTATATTTAGTTAAAGAGATATACTCAACCTTTAAATTGTATCAAAATAGAAGTAAAAAATAAAAAATACCTTAGAAAACAATAACCACCATGTTAAATTCAAATGAATAACTTTATAATTAGTATTGCTTGCAACTAATTAAATTATTTTTAACATATATATCACCCATATAAAAATCACATTTATGAGAAATACAATGTTCATAAAAGAGGGTTAGAAACAATCCATAGAAAGCAATTTAGTCGTTATCCTCCAAATGTTTCTAAGAGTCAAACTATCCCCATTCCTAAGATATTTGCATAGCCAAGCCCTCATAAAGGTAAAAGGTAAAGTAGCTTCTAATAACCACAATATGATAGGCTATGTGATACAACCATCATAGAGTATGTTATTTATTCAATATATATTTATACAACCAAACTTTAATTACCAAAGTATGGTATACAACTCTATCTCCAATTGGATTCAATTGCTAAATATCTATTTTGCATTCCCAAATTCTTAACATTATGTCAACACTAAGACTTCAATTTTGTAACATATACCACTATATCCATAGTAAAATGTGTATAATATCATGGATAACTATATTCTCAGTGTTGTGCATTTTCATTATATCATTCTATAAGCTATCAAATATTTAAGACCTAATTAAGTGCTATTGAGTAATTTGGGTAATAATTATCCATAAGATTATTTACAAGAAATATTTAGAAATAATTGACAAAAAATTTCAAACTAATAGTCTGGAAATTAAATCCTTTAGCACCTACAAGATCACATTGGCTATAGAGTATATACCAGTCATATTAATGATATGTATGTATTATAATTACAAGTTTCATCATTTATTTCATTCTAGAAGCCATATATCCATAGACATGAATCTCATACAACCTAGCTTAGTGCACTTCACAATTTTCTTGAATTCTAATACACATGTTGAAAATGGTTTAAATGGTGAATTTATCTATAATGGAAAAAAATCTTTATGCATAAAATATTATATTACCTACTTACAAGATAATTAAATTATCTAGTCTTATTAACACCTAGACCATTTTCTCTATATAAATATGCAATTTGAAGTTCCCAAGCAAGCCTCTTGTATTATTACTAAATATAATATTTTAAATGATTAAAAAAAGTTGATCTCAATGTTTTTAATACTTTTTCATAATCTTAAAATTTGATATTTATTTTAGGGAAAACATTATGATTATTATATTTTTTTTGAATGACTATTTTACCACCCATGGAATAGCATTTTTAGATGAAAGAGTAAATAACTACAATAAACAAATAATTATTTCTAATTGCCTTCTAGTTTATCCTATCCATAACATCTACATCAATGTGTATGAAATAATATAGATTTTACTAAAGAATGTGAGAACAATACATGACTAATTGCTATAACATAAATAGAAATCCTATGCTTCATATATTTATTGTGTGACACCATATATCCTACCTACAAAGTAAATATAAATATATGACATGACTTGAAATCACCTAACTCTTCAACTTGTCATCATGGTGTTCTATAATTAGAAACGGTTTAATATGTGCCTCATATATTAGGATTTTATTTTTTGATAAGGGGCTTGCTTAATTTTCAATTTTCCAAAATATATACTTTACTTCTTCCATATCCTTAGCTTGACAAAAACTAGTAAGAATGTCATTGTATAGTATAACATCAGGCATTATTCCATATTCTTTTATCTAAGTTATGACTAGTTTTAGATTATTCTAAAAAAATTTAGTATTGAAATCACTTTATAATATAATAAGGTAATCAACTAGGGCCTATACAAAGATAATAAGGTAATCAAAATATCAAAAACTATTTTAACTTCTCTAACCTTCTCCGTATGTATCAATGCTTTCCTCATTTTGTTTGGAATAAACTATTCAACATTCCTATAACCATAGACATTTCTAGCTAGCCTCCTTCAAGGTTTTATATTTTCTTCTAAAATATCCTTCTCTAAAGCATCTCTTTAAACTATTTTCTATAATTTAATCAAATATTATAAGTCAGAATATCAAGGCTCACCCTAAACAAACTCATTTCACTAATCAAATTATCCCTTATAAACATATAGTCATGATACTATTATGTGAAGACCAACCTTTGGCATCAATATTTTGTATGATTTATTTGAATCTAAGGCTTAAGTACCTAATTTTCTAATATTAAGTATATTTTATAAGTATCCATAGTTGACGACAAGAGAGATATTTCTAGAATATTGATTTTTCCCTCTAGTTTGCATGAAAACAACAATAAATATATATGAGATAGGTGGATGAGTTATGGTTGTGAAATTTAAAGTTGCAATGGGGAAAATCAAAATGAAATAAGGGGAAATGGATATTACCTTTCAACTAAATTCAATTCAGTCAATTCAATTATTACAAATTGTTTTGACTCTTGGCCATAATTATTAGTCCTTCGCAACTAAAAATACCTACATATATTTAAATAAATAAATAACTTTTTAAATTATTAGCAAATATATGTCAATGAAGACTTGGTTAAATGGTTGAGGCATATGAGTGATGTATCCCACACCAAGGTTCAAATCCTAATGACACCAAAAAGGGTGTATAGATATTACTATAAAAGGGAAAGGTTGTATAGATATTACTATAAAAGGGAAAGGGTGTATAGATATTACTATAAAAGGGAAACATTGCAATGTGGATTACATATTCATAATTTTTTTTATGACTATTATACTCTATCTAAAATAGTGAAACTTTACAATATTTTATTGTTCACAAACTACAAGATGATTGTTCATACCCTATTTAAAATAATAAAAAATTTCTTATATTGGTTTGATTTCCATACATTTTAATATGACTAAAACTTTTCAATCTAAATTGGATGTTGATACACTCTAATTTGCTTGTTTATTATTTTTTTGTAGATAGTGAATCTTTGTAAGTTTTTTGCATACTCATATATTATAATTGTGACCATTCGTACTTAGTATTTTATCAATAATTATACTTGCTAGCTATTTATGTAGGTTGAACCTACCCCATTTCCAACAATGATACTATGCGATAGTGAAACTTATGCTTTGTTTTCTTTAGTTAAGATGGATATCATACATAACTTCAACATATTATGGTATATCATACCTAAAAATAATATGAGTTGTCATACTTTTAATGGATAATAAACACTATCACGTTTAGTGTCCATTCAATTAATGGTGATAATATTACTTTTATCTTAAATCAAGAGCAAAACAAGTGTCATAAATGCTTCATCCTTTAGTTAAAAATGTTAATTATCAAAGTCTACTTCAAATATAGATTGGTCTTACATTATTTTATATCATTCATTTTTCTTATGTGAATTTTTTATAATAAAAGGACTAGTCATTCTAAGTGTAAATAAATAGCATTATGCATCATTTTCTCTAATAACTTATAGATTTAGATCCTATGTGAACTTAAAACCTTGCATCTAATTATATAATAAATACTTTAGTAGAAACTAAAGTTGTGTTTTTCTATATTTTAAAGGAGTAATAAGGATAATGTTGATCCAAACTCTTTTGGTTATAATTAGTTGAAATCACACAAAAAAAAGGAATATAAAGTAATTATGTTTGTGGCATAGAAGGAATATGGGAAAGGTACATTGTGGTGATATTGAATTATTGAAATATATGGGTTGGATATATCCATATATAATATAGGAAGGATAAAAAATATAGGAGGATAATACTCATAGTTCAATAATTCTTGGGACCTATCATAATCGATTTGATAAGAACATAGAGATTATAGAAGATATAAATAGTATTATAAGGATATGCATGAAAAGAATTTTATTTTATTTTTAAAAATGGATTTGTAAATAAAAGTGTTATTTTTACTATATTTGGGTTTATAAATAATTATAAATGTTACATATGGTATCAAAATTGTGTTTAAAAACTAGGGTTAATTTATTCATCAATGTGTTCAATAAAATCCATTTAAAACCAATAAAAGGAAATCATAGTATAGATTACCTCTTGAGCATGACACATGAAACATAGGAAACAATAACCATATTATAAGATAAAGGTCAAGTTGTACCAAAGGAGGAAAGGAATTTTTATTTTAAGAATATGGAAACTACTTCATATAGATGAGAGGAGGGATAAATAGACATCTATGCAGGTAGAGAAGGTCTAGGATGAATATTAAATACTCAAAAAGATCAAATTTGAATTATAATTAGCATATGATCTCAAGAAAATTACTCCTTTAAAGTATGATATGAGACAATATTTTGAAATACAAGATTTTGAAAATAAACCAAGGCAATTTGGGCTATAAATCAACTAAAGCATGAGGCGACATCTAGGTCAAATAAGCTAAACATTGAGAAAGAATTTAAAGATAGAAGTATTAATTGGGAAAAAATCATCACTTATTTTCTCACCTAGTTTTGATCAAAAAATGGTGGATTTTAAGAACTTGAGCCAAAAAATAATCACAATGACCTAGTATTAGGAAAATTTCATGAAAATTTTGAAACAATTGAGATTGATGCAATGAAAATTTTCCTTTTCCTACACAATTTAGCTAAGATAAACAAAAAATATATATGTTTGAAACATGGAATATTTAATATTGGAATAGGGTTAAAAAGAGAGTAGAGCAGTGTCATTTTATACATTAGTTAAAACTTCCTAATTCCACCATAAAAGTAACCATTGTTTGACTTTTATGGAATCCTATGATGTCATCATAGGTATCGACTGGATTTGGTAACATAGTCCCAAGGTTGACTCTCTTAAAAAAATAAGAGAATGTTTGTATGATGATGGGTATAATACCATCATATAAGGGGATTTTAAGATTATAAATTTGAGCCAAATTTCAATAATTTAGTTTAAGAAGTTTCAAAGGAAGGTACGTCTTTTATGTACATTAAGCATAGACAAAATAGAGGATAATATATATATATATATATATATATATATATATATATTTTTTTTTTTTTTCAATTATTTCTTCTTAAAAGAATATGGGGAGGTATTTCTTGGGTAGTGTCTAGGATCACCACTTCAAATATAATTTTATTTCTCCATATATCTTACTAGCAGTAGCAATTTAGTCAAAATTATCATATAGAATGATAACAACTAATAATTTGAATCAAGAACACAATTGAATGAGATTTTATCCAAAGGATTGATCCAATATAGTGTATGACCATGGCGTGATCTAGTTATCCTTGTCAAGAAAAAACATGGGACCCTATGTATCTACATTTATTACTAAATGGTAAATAAATTAATTTTTAAGAATAGATACACCCTCCCTTGGATTGAAGATCTATTTGATTAAATGTAAGAATGAAAATTTTTGTCAAAAAATGGTCTTAGATCTAGGTATGACAAATTAAGTATAAAGGATGAGGATATTATTAGAATGATTCCTAGACAAAGCATGGATAATATGAATCTATTGTTGTACCTTTTGCAATAACAAATATGTATGAGGCATTTCTATATTTTATGAATAGTATACTTGAGGATGTTTTTGACAAGCTAGCTATCATTTTTTTGGATAACATTCTAATTTACCAATAGAATATAAAATAACACTTTTATCATATGCATATGGTAAATAATTAGTTTAAAGGAACATTTGCAAAAGGGATAGTAGTAGACACAATAAATATGAAAACTATTTTAGAATGACCAACTTCAAAAATTATTTCCAAGGTGCATAATTTTATGGGGTTTGCAAGGTCCTATAGGAGGTTCATGTAAGTTTTTTATACAAATATAGAAACCTATTATTTCTATTCATGTGAAATAAAAAATATTCAAATGATCTAAGCAATGTGATAAATTTTTTTATCTTCTTAGAGATAAGTTTATATTGGCCCCAATCTAACACGTACTTGACTCTAATGGGGATTTCATAGTCACACTAGATACCTCAAGGTAAGGTTTGGGTGAAGTGACCATACATTATAAATGAGTTATAACATATGAATCCCACAAGCTCAAGATATTTTTGCTTCACATGATTTAGAACTAGTAGTAACATTGCATGCACATAAAGTATGTACACATTACTTGATGGAAAACCATTTGTACAAACATTATGTGGAGCTTACCAGGATTCATAAGTGAATCTCGAATCTCTAAATGATTACTTAGGGAATTGCATGTAACCTGAATATATCCTTGGCAAACCTATTAGCCACCACAATCGCATCATCTTTTCTACTCCCTCATATGAAGTGCACAACCTTGGTTAGTTTAAAAACCACAAAAAGTATTGCATCATGTTGAAACATGTTCTTAGGTAGTCCCACAATGAAATTCTTATGTATTACCTACCACTTATATATAGGTATATCATGTGGGTATAGATATCTTGTTGGATGCTTGTGTTCAACTTTCACCTTTTGGCACTTCATGCATCTGACAATAAAATCGTTGATTTATTTCTTCATTTATAACCAATAGAAAGTATTCTTCATATTCTCCCTCATATTATCCCTTCTAGGATGAGTATATTAAGGATATCTATGTGACTCTTGCATGATCAATCTCCTTAAGTTACCAGTTTTTGGTATGACAACCTTTTACTTAAAACATAAGAGTCCATCCTTAATTCTAAAATCTCTATTTTCATTAGGATTTGTTGATATTTTTACCTAAATAATTTTTCAAAACTGATCATGGGATTTCTTCTCTTTGACCTAACTCATCAATTCCACATGACTATGATTTATAGTAGTTATATGCCTTCACCTACTCAACGCATCCACAAATTCTTTTCCTTACCTTTGATATATGCAATATTAAATTCATATTGTGCTAGGAACTCAATCCACCTTCTCTATCTAGTAATAAGCATAGGTTGAGTGAAGATATACTTCAAACTCTGGTGATCGATCCTAAATTCAAATGGTTTCCCTAGTAGGTAGTTTTATCATATATAGAGAGCATGTACAACTACTACAAGTTCCAAGTCATGTGTGGTGTAATTCACTTCATGTTTCTTGAGTTTTCACAACTCATACACCATAACTAATTCATCTTGGGATAGGATGCCACCTAATCCTTCTAGTTATGCATTAGTACATATTGATAAGTTCCCTTGTGGATCTAGAATTTTTAGGATAGGTGTTGTAGTGAGTGTTAACTTAAGTAATTCAATTTTTTCCTCACACATATCTATATATTTAAATTATTTCCCCTTCCTCTACAAAATAGTTATTGGATAGGTTATCCTAGACTAGTATCTTATAAATTATATTTAATAACCAGTTATACCCATAAAAATTCATACTTCAAACATGTTCTTGGGTTGTGTCTAACTCAAAATGACCTCAGTCTTTCTAGGATTTACTACAATTCTCTCCATAGATATTATGTATCCAATATATTGTACCTTAGGGACATGAAATTCATATTTCAACAAGTTACCATAAATTTGATTTCCCTTAATAGCTCAAGTACTATCCTCAAATGCTTGTCATGTTCTTCCTTATTCTTGGAATATATCAGAATATCATATAGAAATATTAATACAAATCGATATAACTACTTCCTGAATATCATCAGCACGTTGATCAATCCAAATGGTAGTACTGTGAAATCATAGTGCCCATATCGAGTCTTGAAAGTAGTTTTGTGAGTATCTTCCTCACAAATTCTTAATTGGTGGTATCCTGACTTTAATTCAATTTTATAAAATATGGTCACCTCCTTAAATTGATCAAAAAAAATCTAAAAGTGCACTCCATGGAGACACATTGGGTTTTGTCAATCCTTTCTCTAAAAATCCTTGAAGTTGTATTTTTAACTCCTACATTTCGATAGGATTCATCCTATAAGAAGTTCTATGTATAGGTTTAGTTCTTGGCATCAATTCAATGGTGAAGTCAAACCCTCACTTTAAAGGAAGTCTAGGAAGATATTCAAGGAACACATCCATATTTTTTTGTAATATTGGAGGTTTTCCATACATCTCTTCCTTTTTATCGTTCTCAATATGACTTTGATTGACTCACCTCCACATTTTCCCATTAAACTTGGATATTTTGACATCTTTCATATCTTTGGATATCTTTATCTCTATAAGAGATCTAGCCACTTGTTCTATGGTAGCAGGATTCCTTTCCTATCTAACCTCAAAATTCCTATGTTGTGCATTTTGATTCACTATTGTTTCCATCAACTCCCTTTTTTGCCCATTTTCTCCCTCTATTGTTCTATTTACTCTTGACATAATGAATCAACCATAGTGATATTTTTCATCTATCTGTTTTGGATTCCTAAAATTTCCCTTCTGGTTCCATCTTGCCTAATTGGCCTTGAATTCTAAGAATATTCTCTTCTACCCCTCCTTAAATTGAGTGCCTTTTATCCTAGCCATACAATAAGGTAACTAAATTGCAATTACTCCCAATTGTACTCCCATAAGTTTTTTAAAATCTTCCCATAAAATAACTTAGACCATTAACATCCTTCTAGTAATTGTCATGGTCATACTTGTATCACCACAAGGCATCATTTGATTATGACCAATTATCACCTCCCCAATAATTATTTGGGTCACGTATGCCCCACTGCAAGATGTTTTTTTTTTCCTTATCCACAAAATAAGTTTAGTTAGGTTACAATTTTCTCCAAATCATACTTCTTACTTCTAGTTAGTTTCATTCTCCATATAAACTAACATCGAGTATTAGCAATCATTCAATAGTATCATCGGTTACACTTACTTCAGATAAGGTGCTCTACTATGAGTATTATCAATCCTTTGATTTATGGTCTGATTTATTATTTTTAAACCACCATCCCCATGGAAACATTCTATTATTCCTAAGATGTAGATCAAATCTAGTAATGGCTAGGTTCTCTCCATAAAAAATTCAAAACCTACAACCTATAGTTCATATTAGGGAATCTTAAAGTCCTACGACCATGCTCTAATACCAAATGTAACAACCTAATTCTAACCAACTCAATAGAAAAATTCTATTTTTTTCTTTTAAAACATAAGTAGGGTTCACCAAAGATGTTCCAGATAGATTCAATAGAAGCTTTCAACCATATTTTGAGTTCCTAAATGTTGCAACATCCTTCAAGTTGAAAATAATGTTCAAAATCCCACATTAACTCTAGGGTTCACCTTGTAAACTACCCATACAACCTAAAGGATTCCTTCACATGGTCTCCTTATTTTCTTATATTAATTTGAAGGACATTATAACCATGGCATAGGTATTAAACCTATCTCATATTTTCAAGAAGGGATGCCAATTCCCTCTACTAGTCTCATTTGTTATCCACTATTATCTAGGTGTAAATATTCTATAGTTCTACCCACTACACCATATGTAAAAGTATTATGCTCAATTAATCCATTCCCTTGATAGTTTAATTGATGTGACTATCACTCATGTCACATCTCTCACTTGGTCACCCAACATTCAATCAGGATTTCCAATCTATCACACCAAATGATATCCCTTATATGTATCCCTAAATCAATCGATTACATATGAATATCATTTGCATGATATATATCACATGTATACCTCATAGTCCATTGGGGTTCTATCACACAAATCTAGTTACAATGTGATCTAGTATTATCCAACCTCTAGGTCTCACTTCGATGGTTTGTTACTGAAGTACCCATTACAACCCTAATATATTGTTACACTACAATTCCCTTAGTCCTGGTGCTATCCTATAGGATCTATCTAGGCTATGTTCCTATGGATAATCCATCCTAAGGAATAACCCCAAACCACAAAGAAAACTAAGAACTAATTTATCTTTCTTTCAAAATATCTCTATTTCCTTGTTAATTGCATTTACATAAAACTTATTCTATTGTATGTGTAAATAATTACTTACCATTCATATCACTCTATGAAAGCACAAGTAATTTATGATTATATGCATAACAAGAGTAAGCAAATCCATTTTATTTTCATATATATTTCATAGTAAACTAAATTAATTAGCTAGGTACTTACATGAATATAATAATTCCTAGCAAGATACATAAATGATACACATATAACACATCATATATCTTGAAAAACCCTTATGGAAAAAAACCAACCTCAAAATATCCATTTTCATTGTATAATTTTGGCAATCATTGATACAACTACATACAAAGGAATCCCATATTCCTTTTCCAACATATCAAAACTATTACATAAGAATCCCATAATTCTTATGTTCCTAAAGCATGAATAACATTAATTCACTTTACAAAATAATAAGGGAATCCCATAATTCTCTTAAATTAATTCCCCATTCATTCTTCCAAGATTAGAAACTTAAGGACCCCCATAAGTCCTAATCTAACTAATGGGTACTGTAGACATATAAAATCGACCCACTGTAGTGGGGTAATATTCCCTAAGTCCTCTAGGGGACCCCTTAGACTTACCCAGGAAAAGGGTAAGGCTCCTCCCCCTCTTTTTTCTTTTTTCCCTCTCTATGTGAAATCCTGCTCGATCCTTGATGGGGAATGACTTCGCATTGCAAAATCATGGTCCCCTAATAGGGCATGATTTTTCCCTTTTAGGGTTAGACACATTGAAACCCTAATTTTTTGGGCTTAGCATGTTTTACATCGGCCCTCCTTAGTTTTCCTACTCTTTTCACCTTGAAATCCACTATATAAGGAGGGTTTTGATTCACTTTTTCACACCCACTCACATAATTGACATTCTAAGAATTAATGAATTATTGCTTGCTAACATTTGATTTCTTGCAAAGTGTTTTATTTAGTCTGCATCCTTCTTCTTCTTCTTTCGCAAGCAACTTTGAAGTGTGGATTTTGATTGATATTTGCTAATACTCGCTCTTGGTGGATTGTTGTCAAAGCATTAAGAAGAGATTGACTACCTAGGAGATCTCAAATATTTCTACTTACATCCTCACTCTTTGATAGGTGAAAGTGTTCTATTGCATGTTTGTTTTTATTGGTGCATCATAATTTTGTTATTTTACTTCATTCTAAGATGTTCCATCTTACTTCTATGAAATCACAACCAATCTTATATGGGGTATGATTTTACCTTGCATTATCGTAATCGCTTATTACAGGGTATAATTTTACTTGAGCTAAATCTAGGGATAACTTGTTGTCCTAGCTTTCATCATTGCATTCTAGATTGTATTTAGAGCATAGTGGTGTATTATATTTCTGTGATTTCATCATTCTTGTTTGCTATATTTTATTATGTTTATTTTTCTCCAAAGATCAATTTTCACTTTTAATTATCAAAGGTTAACTAAAAGTACCTAAGGGTCTTGATTGTTGCACCTCCAAGTATTGTTATACAATGGCCTAAGTAGCCCCCTAATGCTAATCATATTTTTCAAGTTTTTATCATGTTATCTTGTAGGAACATGAATTGTTGATAGCGTTGAATAAAGGATAAAAGCAAGGATCAATAACCAGATAGGTTAAAGTGTTCCAATTAATATTTAGGTTGTTTTTTGGGTGCCTTATATTTCCATTTCAAATCCTAGATTGGATTTTATAGAAGTATATTTAATTTAGTTTTAGACATTTGAAAGATAAATAGGATACAATATGCATATAGGGTTAATTTTGTTAGTGCATATCTTCTTAAGCCCTTGCTTAAAGGTTATCTATTTATAATGCTAGGTTAGAAAAGAATTCAAAGGAAAGAATCATACTAGGGTTAGCTCTTGTATTCCTACATTCAGTATTTTTGCATTATCCTTTATCTATTATAGCATATATCTAGAAAGACCAAATCTAGGTGTTTGTCTTGAATCGAATACATCAAACATTCCTAAAATTCTTTTGGACTTGGAGTGAGTCCTTAAATCGATTCTTGGTGAACAATTTCCCCCCTAGCATTGAGTGTAGATAACAACATAGCCCTCGTGGTTCACCCCAAAGGCTTCTCTCTCTTGCAAATCTAGCTTTTGGGAATTATACATGGTAGGGTAGTTTTATCCCTCTACATATTTTGTGAACCCGATGTGAACACATACTTTTATTTTAAAAAATTTAAGCAAGATCATTAATTTTTTTTGTGTGATTGGATAATATTAGTAATATCTTTAAATTATTTCTGTTTTTAGCATTCGTTTCCATCCTTTTAATTTTATAATGGTTCTTGTCCTTATAAGTTAGTGAAATCATATTGAATTTGATTGTATTTCTTTGAAAGATGATCAAATTGATAGAGAGAATCCTAACATAGATCTAGAAGAACAAGATAACATGGATGCTAAGATTATTTTTGATCCTTATGAGGGACCTAATGGCAGATTTGTCTTTTCATCATTTCATCATATTTGGGGTTTTATGAAATCTAATATGGATAGAATATTAGGAGGTATAGAGCGATAAGCTCACATAAAAAGATATGAGACTCCTCCACCCCCTCTAATAATCTTCTCTATTATTAGCTAGGAAAACACTTTGCTTAAATCAATGCATATTGATAATTTGAACTCATTTTTTGATTCTACTACAACCACCAACATTGGAAGGAATATGCAAGCTCCTCCAATTAGTAGTGTCACTCAAAAGTGTTTTTAATTTCTTATCAATATTCTAATATCAACACTTTTGCTTCTATCCCATCGAATGTTAGTTGCCCATTTTCACAAGGTACCATATATAACAATAATATCCATACCTCCAACCTAAATCAAGCATTGGTTCCTCAACATACATATGGGAATATGGGGATAATACATAACAGTAATCCAGAAGTACAAAATTTAAAAAATATGGTATAGTAGTTGGTTTCAAAATTTGAGATGATTTAGCCTTCAAGTTTTACTTACAGTTATAATAAAATGTGTAATCAACCATTAGATCCTATTATTGCTGCTAGGTCTTATCCTAAGAATTTTCCTATGCCAATTTTACCCATTTACAAGGGGATAAAATATCCAATTAAACATTTAAGAAGATTTAGAATAGCCTGCCATGATCTCATTTATGATGATATGTTGTTACTTAAAATATTTCCTAAAAGTCCTGGTGGAATGGCATTAGAGTGATACTATTAGTTGCATAATTATTCCTTAAATAATTTTGAAGAGATGGCATAATTATTTTTTCAACAATTTGGTGCTTACATTGAGAAATCAATGACAATGAAAGATGTCTATAATTTTAAAAAATTAAAGAAGAAATATTTTCAAAAAAAAATTCTCGTTGGAGAAGTTTATTTGGATGTTTAAGATATGCTTTACCTCCTAAAGATATTCTTGAGATATTTATTGGTAATATACAAGAACATTTATCTTATGCATTAGAGAATACTACTATTACCTCTTTTGATCAAGCAAATCAATTTAGTAAGAAAAGTTGAACAAGCTCTCATCAAGAGAGACCAACTCAAGGTTAAATAAGAGAAACCTACTAAGTCATAACACAAAAATAAGCACATAAGAGGTGATAATGTAATGGATAATAGACATTTTAACAATGTTACAAACAACCTACAAAATATAGTACTTTAGAAACCTCCAAAAAGGAACTTTACAAGACTTAATATGTCTATGGAAGTAGTTTTAAAATAAATTCTAGAAGCTAAGGCAATTTAGTTACCTCCTATTAGACAACTAGATACTACAACTCATTGGTATAAGGAAGACCAACATTGTGCATATCATAGAGTGGAAGGACACTAGATAAATTCTTATAAGAATTGGAAACATGTAGTTCAAGATTTGATTGATGCAGGATGTATTCACCTAAGTAATTCTCAAGCATTGAATAATCAAGTACCTATCCAAAAAAATATAACTACCAATCAAGATATGGGAATATTTAAAGACCCATTATTAAAATATAATAAAAAACTAGCAAATCAGGTAGCTCATCAGAATGATCCTCCTCCCTATGGTAATATGGTTGGCATGGTTGGGATAACTACAAGAATACAAGATCAAACTCAACATCCTTAACAAAGATATAATTGTGTGTTATATCCCAATTCAATATTGAATAATAATCAAGGAAATGTTGTATATGTGGGTATTCCACCTATTCTATTGATACCATAGCCTAAGGTTTCATTTGATAGCCAAAAGCATTTAGCTAGTACCCCAACAAAGATATCAATTTTAGAACTCCTCCATACTTCTCCTGATCATAGAGAGGCTTTTGTGGAATTTTTTAAGCAATAATCAATTTCCTTAGATATTTTACCCAATGTTATAGTTGATGTCATAGGCTCTCTTGGGATACATCACATCTCATTTTTATATGATGATAAACCTTCATCAAACTTACAAGAAGATTCCTCAATTTACATCATTGAACTTATTGGGGATACTTTTATCAAGCGAATTCTGATTGATAATGGTTGTTCCCTCAATTTATATACATATCAATTTTTTCAAAAATTTGGATTAAAAATTGAATAATTATCAAAATCTAATATCATTATAAAAGCTTTCAACAATGAGTCCTAAGAATATTATGGTGTCATATCTCTTCCTCTCAAGGTTGGACCTGTAATATTGGATACTTTGTTCTATGTGGTACATTGTCCTGCATATTTTAATATTCTTCTCAGACGTCCTTGGATTCATGCAATGAAGTTTATCCCTTCTACTCTTTATCATTGTCTCAATTTAAATTTTAAGAATAAAGTTATCACCATTCCAGGTGACCCTCGATCATTTGAATTTTTTTCAAATGTAGAGTGAGATCAATCTGAGTTCAACCTATGTCCCTCAATATATTTAATAGTTTCTCCACATTCCTCATCTCAAATATTAGAGAAATTTTAAAATTTAAAAATGAATGAGGAACATATCTCAAATTTTTTATCTCAAGATCATGATAATCAGTTTCTTCAAGAGCCTCTTCTGGATTTAGCCAAGCTACCACCATGACCAAGAACCATGTGTTTGCCCCATAATAAAGGTGATTTTGTACACATTATCACATGTACCTTTGTATTCACAAGAAGGAAAATATATGTGGTAGTAACCCCTCTCAGGATGACCATTCTTTTGCTCATTTTTACCTTTCTAGTGACTACCCACTTCCTAAACATATCCTATCTGGTATGGGGTATGTAGATAAAGGTCTAGAGTCACAACATAAGGGTATTCAAGAGCTTTTGGATGTCAATATTTGGCTTGGAAGATCTGGCATAGATTTTACACCTAGTAAAGACCAACCTTTACCATTTGACAATGATGATCATCTTATGACTTATGTTGAATATATGGATTATCAAAAGTCAAGAGTGGGTAATGATGATGATGATCCTCCTTATTCTTCTGATGTCTTATTTTGTAATATGATTGATTTTGTATGTTCTAAAAGTAAGCCTTTTATTTTAAAAGAGGGCCCTACTTTACTGTCCTATAATGACCTTGCAAAATTAGGAAATTCTCCTCCTTATGTTAAAAAGAATGATTATGTTCAAAAGAGCATTGATTATCGTGCTATGGTTGGCCATACAAAGAGCTATGAAGGAGCCTCTCCATAATTCTAATTATTGAGAAGGCTTGCCTTGTAGAGATTTCTTTGATAATTAGTCTATGGTACACATGTTCATTTTGTTAATAAAGGAGGCACACTTAGATTTTGTATCGACTTTCGTTCTGCTTGTTTAAATTAGTCAATTAATTAATTAAGACTAAAAAATTAAAAAAATTGGATCAAATCAAATCAATCATCATTTAGCAATGCATTTGCATTTCCATTGCATTCATATGCTTGTGCATATTGCATTGTTTCTTGGCATCCTTTTACATTATCTGCCTAAAATTTAATTCAACTTACATGCTTTAGTATCATGACTGCTTGTTCATGCTTGCTAGATCATATAGATTTTGAGGATCTTGTGACAATGGCATGTGATGATACCTAGTTAGGTTGTAGCTCACATGAATTGCACTCTCTCTAGGGTTCTAATGCCTAGTAAGATCCCCACCTAGGGCTTTCTTATTTAGTCTCCTTTCTTGCTTTTGTTTGCTTCTTCAAAAATTTTCTTGGTCTTGGAAATAATGAGAGTATCTCTTAGATCAAGGATGATAGTTCATTATTATTCCCTTATCATTTTTTATTCCCTTATCACTTTTCCATTGCCTTTATTTTTATTTTTATTCCTTTGATTTTTGACAAGGAGATACGTTGATTTTGTTTCTTCCTTTGTATTTCTTAAGTTGTCTTATCAGCACAATTGCACATACTCATTGTCCTGTTTTCTTCTCTAAATTCCTATCGGGAGTAGTGCTTGCCTAATTTATATTTTATTATTATATTACACACCACATGGGATAAATTTGCATCCTATTGGGTATCTTATCAAATATGATCTTCTATTGGGTTATACTTCCTTTTGACTCAATGGGCTTAGCATCCTATTATAGGATAATCTCCTTGGCTATTTTTAGCAAGCCTTAGCAAAATCCTAATGGGTAGTTGCTCCATAGAAATAAATTAGAGAGAAACCACCCATAGTGGGTCAGAATCCAACACCTTATTCCTATTGATGAGCACTACATCTATAGTGGGTTTACCTCCCTCTTATTCTAGTACAATTCATAGTATTTAGTCACATTGGTCCCTTGTGACCTGCGTTGATTTTAATACTATGTTTCAAACATCCTTATCTATTTCAGATGGTTGACCTTTGGATTGTCTTCTTCTTTGTCTAATTATTTGTATTCTCTCTCTTCTTCTTCTTTGTATTGTTGGTCTTCTTTATTTGTCTTTGTCTCATGTTTTCTTTCTTTCTTCCATCCATTTCATCCATGCATTTCATATAGTCTTGCATTAAGATAGATCACATGAATCAAATTAAATAACATCTAAGATAACAATTAAAATCACATGCACAGATTCACAAAATATAAAAATAAGTAGCTATGTATTACTCGATAAAAAATAGAGAGATACATTAGTGTTTGATTATTGTACCACATTCCAATCTTGGTACACTCAACCAATCCCTAGGGGTGTGTGCCATAGTCAAAATTGGTATGTCATCCTGATACCTATCCCTAGATATGAGAGCCTATCTCCTCTAATCCACCTATAGAAGGGGATGGTACAAGCAGCAACAAATCCATAGACAGTGATGTCAAGAATTTTTGTGATCGAGATCGTGATATGCTAGCTGACTGGATGGATGGAGGGAGTGTAGCTCTCAACCCTACTGGTATCATTTGGTAATACATGATATCATAGAAGGTATACCACTAAATTACCACCTCTAGCCTCTCTACTACCCTCTATAGTTTCACCTATAGAAAGCAAATCCCATTGCTAGCCTAGTTTTTCCCAATGACAACCATCCCTTCCACCCGAGCCCTCTTGTGCTCTCTATTTAGATGAATCACCTCTCCTTAGATATGATCATAATTTACTTGAGTTACATCCCTCTCCCTCTTTATGGTGCTCAATGATCCTTACATTCCATCAATCCTCTTGGACCTATCCTCCTAGAGCATGTACACTTGCCTTTATAGAGTCATCACTTATACTCGTAGCACCTCTACCTCCTCCCTTGGATTCTCTCATCCTAAAGCTTGACCCTAGCTAGTTGTTGTAGATGTGGAGACCCCTACTAATCCTCTACCCAGAATTAGCCTAGCCTCTATGGGGACAACTATGTATTCCCTTACCTCCCTGGTCCTGACAGCGCTAGTGTCCTTCATTACTAGCTCAATCTAAACCTGAGCCTATCTATATATTAGAGTTTTTGGTCCCTATTGAGACCTCTATGTGGATTTGTGATCTACCTATTGAAATTCTCACTTCATTCCCAGGCCCATCACTTGGCACCTCTATAACAAAATTGGCAGGGAGACCTTATGAGGTATGACTCCTCTATACCACCATCGACAGTCAATGGCCACTGCCATATCATCCACCTTGGGATACATGTAAGGAGGATCATTTATGTCTTTCTAGGTCTATATAGTCAGTTATAGTCTACCTTATACCCTTTTTGGGTCCCATTAGACTCTCTGATACCAATGATCTCCTAGGTTTGGGATGCCCTGTAAGATCCTAAACTACCTCAAGACTCAGTCAAACCATATGACCTCTCGCTCCTCCTTTTTCATCAGCCACCTGATCCTCCTAACCCTCACTAGCTTTATCCTATACTTAGTCCATGTTGGGTGTATATTTCAGGGTCACCATACTATATTGACTTCCCTTAGCTCGTCTACTATCTGTATCACTAGTAGAAAATGCCCAACATAGGTCCTCATGGCTTGATCTAGGGATCTAGACCATATATACGCTACTGGTCACTCTAAGGTGGGCAATGGTCCTGGTAGTGCATCCATTATCTACACCACTATGTGCTCCTAGCTCCATACCAATAGCAAATTTGTTCACACTATACCTATATGTCTTGTGTACATGACATTGTACAATGTCCTGCATAAGCAAGCCAACACATATGGATCCCATGCAAACCTAACTCTTTGATCTTACATGTCTACCACTACACCTACCATCATCCATGGTAGATTTTGCCTACTAGTATGGCACATTATCATACCCACAACTACTCTATAGAGCACGATCATCAATGGGTCCACCCGATACTGCCCCACAAGGTCATCTATGACTATGGTGTTCTCACACACTTGGTTGGTCCAACATCTCAAAAATAACTGCAAGGTCATTGGTCTCCCTCACACTCTATAAAATACTATCCCTCTAATAGGGATGTGTAAGATGTGCCACACATCCTCTAGTGTGACGATCATTTCTCTCATGGGTAACCGAAATATGGATGACTTCGAATACCATCTCTCTACTAATGCTATCAGCAGAGCCCTATCTACCTCTACCTAAGTTAGTTTAGCTAGGTTGTCTAGTCCCACCACCTCAAGTGTGTCCCTCTCTATCTATCTAAGTGCCTCTAGTTTTACCTCTAGGGAGCCTGCTCACCACTCGCATCTATCAAGTACCCTAAGCTGCAATAACAAAAATAAAAAAATTCACATCAATAAATTTAATTAAAAACTTAAAAATTAAAATTAATTAATTATTTAGATAAAATTCAATCAAAAATATTTAATCATTGTAAATAAAATTTTACATCTCCAAAGTTTCTTGCTTGCATCATTTCTTCCATTCCCTTCTTTCTTCCTTTTTCTTTCTCTCTTTTTCTTCCTTTGTTTTCTCTTCCCTTTTCGGTGATATCATGCTTGGTTTCTTCAAAGTGAAGTCACACCCCATGAGGTATGATTTCATGAAATCGCACCTGGTTGTTTTCACCAGGCATGATTTTGCTGCTACTACCTAGGGTGAAAATGCGGTCAGGCCATGAGATCTTGCTCAGGTCATACATGGCAAAACTACCATTTTTGGCAAAAAATTACCCTAAAATTGTAAAAAAATTGAAAAATTAAATTTGCAGGAGTGGTTTTTTATCCTACTTATGCTTGCTTTGCTTCCATACCAGCTTTGGTCCTCATGATCATTAAATGGTGTATCGGTAGTGCCATATCCCCCATTTCTCTAGAGCACTTTCTACTTTCTTGTGTGATTAAATGAATTAGGGTTTTGCCCCCTTTCACTTTTTAACCTTATTTTTGCTCGCTTTTTCTCTTTTTTTTCTTCTTCTTCTTACTTCTTCTTCTTTTGAGTCTGCATTTTTTATTTTTGATGAAGAATGCATCCCTCATAAAACTAGATGGGGAACCCTGGCCTTAGAGGTATTAATGTCCCTAATACCTCAATTTGCATGTAAAATTTGAAAGTGTTCAGAATATCACTATTTTTGCATCATCCCTTTCTTCTAAACCAGCCACCCCATTTTTATCATTGTCTTTTGTTTGTGACTGTTTACATATTTTATTTGAAACTTTTATTTATCCATAAATGCTTCAAATAGGGGGTAAAATGTAGACATGAAAAATTGACCCACTGGAGTAGGTCAATCTTCCCTAAGACCTCTAGGGATCCCTTATATTTGACCAGGGTAAGGGTAAGGCTCCTCCCCCTCTTTTTTGTCTTTTTTCCCTCTATGATAAATCACACCCAGTTCTTGACAAGACATGACTTCGTGTTATGAAATCACTATCGGTCCTAATGGGGTAAATTTTTGACCTTTTAGGGTTTGACACATTGAAACCCTAATTTTTGGGTTTGGCATGTTTTACGTTAGCCCTCAATTTTTCAGCTCTTTTCACCTTCAAATTTGCTATATAATGAGGGTTTTGATTCACTTTTTCACACATGCTCACATAATCAACATTCTAAGGATTAATTATTTATTGCTTTCTAACATTTTATTTCTCATAAAGTATTTTATTCAGTCTACCTCCTTATTTTTTTCAAGCAACTTTGAAGTGTGGAGTTTGATTGATTATTTGTTGCATCATATTGTTGTTGTTTGCTCTTTGTGGATTGTTGTTGAAGCCCTAAGGAAATACGGACTACCTAGGATATCTCAAACATTTCTACTTTCTTCCTCACTCTCTTCCAAGTAAAAGCATTATGTTGCATGTTTTTTTTCATTTGTTGCCTCATAATTTCATTATTTTTCTTTAGTCTAAGATGTTTCATCTCACTTGTACAAAATATTACCCAAACTCATTTAAAATAATAAAAGCAACATCACTACACACATTTTGGTACTTAATCAACTTGACTTACTAGACTGGTCTTAGTATCTTCAAGTGCCTCATTAATTAGTAGATAAGGTTGTTTTATGTCACTAGTGAAGAACCCAAGCTTATACTGAGAGGGGGGGGTGAACAGTATAAGACCACTTTTTCAATTTGCTTTACAATCAACTTTCAAAATAGTATAATGCAGTGTATAGATAGCAGTAATAATAGCAGTAATAAAAGCAATGCACAACACACCATCCACAAAGTGACACAACAATTTATGTGGTTCATCCAATGTGGGCTACTCCATGGATAAAAATTTTCTCTAAAAGTTATATCACAGTTCTTTGGGAAACCTTCCCAATTACAAAGTTTATGGGCACCAATCCAAAGGAGACACCTTCCCCTAGATATGCTCTGGTTGGTGATCCTCTAGAAGACCTCTACCTCCTCTGCCCTTAGCAAGTGGAACTCTATCCATCGAAGACACCTGTCTTCCCTGCTCTGGCTGGAGATCTCTGTCCTCAACTCTATCATCGCAAAGCTGGTCCTCAAATGTGCACTAAACACAGTCCTTCGGTCTAGCATATATGTCTTCTATCTGATATGCACCAAACACAGTCCTTTGGTCTAGCACAAATCTATCCTCTTTCTCTGTTCTTTTTTGTTATAGCCACACTGGGTTGAAATCAACTTTTCACTGTCTGTGCATACACAGCAGCACTCGATCAACTTATGCACTTCTACAAAAACATAGCAACACAGTCTTTGCACACTCTTCACAAACACAACAACATAGTCTTCACACTCTCTACTCAAACATAGTAGCATAGTTTTTGCACACTCTGTGCAAACACAACATTCGATCAGACTTCCACTTATGCACCTCTACGATCGAACTTCTCCCCGCACTCTATTTGCGCAAATCACACTTTGAACGCACACTTGATTGATGCCAAACTCTTCAAGAAGCACTCCTTTTATACTCACAATCTCAAGACTAAAATCTTGGTCTTAGTCGGTTGTTTACCCTTCAACCACGTCGGCTATAAAACCCTACGCTGTGTCGGCCCAGATTTAACTTTGTCGGCTTCACTGCCTCCCTGTAGCTTCTGGCACAAAAATTCAACATGTCATGATATCATGACACCTTTGCCTGTCGTACACCTTCTATTGCTTGCTATCGCGATATCATGACACTTTTGCTTTTGTCTGCCTTGACAACGTTCTTGTCGTGAAATTGTGACACTTTAGACTTTTGCTAACGTCATCTTCACTCTGTCGTGAAATCGTGACCCTTTTTTCTTCAAGGCCTTCTTCTATAATTTTGTCACAAAATCATGACATTTATGGCGCCATACATTCTCTCTCCTCTTAGAGTTGCGAAACTATGACATGTCGTGAAATCGTGACATCTTCCTGCGCTGGAGTCTGCACTTGCCTTCTGGTTGTGAAACTGCGACATGTCGCGAAATCATGACATATTCATCTTGCTAGCTTCTTCACTTCTTCCTGTCACAAAATCGTGACACTTTATGCATCCGTACATTTTTCTTTCATCCTATCATGAAATCGTGACGCTTTCAGCTTCCAAAAGCTTTTCCTGCAACCTGTCATGAAATCGTGACGCTTTTGGCTTTCGTACGCTTTCTCTACTGCCTGTCATGAAATCGTGACACTTCTGGCTTTCATACGCTTTCTTTTGTAGCTTGTTGAAAAATCGTGATGCTTCTCCTTTTAGGCTCTTCCCTTTGTTGCATGTTGCGAAATTGCGACAGTTCCCATTTCAAGCATCTGCAGCATGTCGCAAAATCGCGACAGTCCTCAACTCGACCTTTGCAGCATGTCATGAAAATGCGACAGCCCTTACTTGGAACTTTGCATCATGTCACAAAATCGTGACAGTTCCTGAATCACTTTCTCTCTCTTCAATCTTGTCACGAAATCACGACAGTTCACACTGCAGACTTTCTCTTCTGCAACATGTCACGAAATCATGACACTTTCTCGTCCGTACAGCCTTCTTTGCAGAATGTCACGAAATCACGACACTTTTCCTTCTCTACCTTCCTGCACTTTTCGAGTCATGAAAATGCGACATGTCATGAAATCGTGACTCTTTCCATCTTGCTCTTCTTCTCTGCCAACATGTCATGAAATCGCGATAGTTTTTCTTGCTTTGACTCTGCCTTCCAGCATGTCGCAAAATCGTGACAGTTTTGCCAGAACTTTCTCTCTCCTCAAACATGTCGCAAAATCATGATAGTTTTGCCAGCACTTTCTCTCTCCTGAAACATGTCACGAAATCGTGACAGTTTTGCTAGCACTTTTCTCTCTCCTAAAACATGTCATGAAATCACGACAATTTTTCCAGCCGCTTGCATACTTTTTCTAACTTGTCTTTTTCTTGATCTTTTGCAACTGGGCTACTCTGATTTTCTTGGAAATTTACTAACCATGCTGAAACCTTCATCAAAACAAATTCTTTGACATAAAAACAAATTGCTTTAAGAAATCCTTGACATCAATGACAACAACTACACTTGAGCAAAGGCAATGTACTCAAGGTACCCAAAATTGCCAACAATCTCCCCCTTTGTCATTGATGGCAAACATTTACTAAAAGCATATCTTCAAAAGCCAAAACTGAAATCAATCTAAGCTGACAACTGAGAATATTTTTTTGAATTTTTGCTCCCCCTGACTTGAAACTCTCCCCCTTACTCATATCTCTCCCCCTTACTCAAATCTCTCCCCCTTTGTCATCAATGGCAAAGGGCCACCTTTGGGGCTTGGGACTAAGAATGAGTCTCTTAGCTTAGTCCCTCCCCCACCTCCTAATAAGGTGATTTAAAACAAGGGTGGGAGTAAAACTCCCATTAGGCACTCATCATCATCAATGTCTACAATTTCTTTGTCGGGCCTTCTCTTGAACTCTGTCAATGTTTATGTTCTTGGCACTTTTCTTGTTCTTGTTCTCATCTCTTTTTTTGTCCACACCTTGATCCTTGGACCTGTTTATACCACTGTTCTTGTTCCTGTACCTTGGAAGATCAGCTCTGCACTGTCTAGCTATGTGACCTACATTGTTGCACTTATAACAAGTAACAATATTATTTCTTTTAGGCATAGCTGTTCTTTGAATCCGCCTATTCTGACTAACCTAGTTCCTGATATTTGCCTTGCAAAAAATTGCTTTATGCCCAAACTGATTGCAAGAGTAACAATACCCTTGGAAGAAATTACCACTTCTAAAATTATTTTTAACCTTCTTCATTTGAGACATGCAATGTGCAGCCATGTGACCAAAACTGTAACACGCAAAACATTTGTCGTGAAATTTTCCTTTATACGACCTCTTGTGTCCTAAAAACTTTTTCTTCACATTCTAAATTTCATTTTCTATTTTTACGCATCGATCACTCATGGACTCATGTTCTGAAGTACTTTCTTCATTAGAACTCTCTTCCTTTTGGAATCTCTTGCTAGATTCCCCAACCTGTTCTTTGAGCGGTTTAACAAAACCAAGACCTGTTTTATCTGTTGGATTTCTTTGACCTTTGATGAGAGACTTAACCCTTTTGGAGCTATCTTGAAACCTATACAACTTATCCTTGTACTCTTTAATTTCCACTTCCAGAGAGGCCATTTTTTGTTCCAACTTATTATACTCAAGAATCTTAGACTCTAACTCATCCTTGAGTTCCCGTGTTTTAGCTATAGAGAAGTCAAGACTTTCTATAAGATCGTCTCTCTCCATACAACATTCATCTAACTTAATCTTGAGTCTATCATTCTTCTTTATTTCCTTTTTCAAAACACTAAGAGCATTATTGAGTTCACATTCAAGATCCTCTATTTGATTACACTTTGAATTATCAAGGCCTTTTTTAGATTTCTTATCACTAGAGGTGCTACCCTTTTCAAAAACCATACATGCATCTTCCTTATCATTTTTTGAAGCATCCTCATACATACTAGCAACCAATTCATTATTTGTGCAATCATCCTCAAGGTGCCCAAAATTTCCACATCTAAAACATTTCATGACAGTGAATTTATGTTTCGGTTCTTCCTCCTTTACTGAAATGAATAGCATCTCATTTTCATTATCACTAGAAGAGCTTTCACTATCACTAGAAGAGCTTTCACTATCACTGCTAGAACACTTACTTGCTTTGTCCAGATAGAAGCTCTTCTTGTTCTTGTGTGAATACCTCTTTCCTTGATTGTTGTGCTCATCTTTATTCTTTCTGTAATACCTATGCTTTTCAGAATCCTTGCTCTTAACATCCTATATATCTTCATGACTTTCATTCTTGGAAACAATACATTCAATAGCATAATGACCAAACTTTCCACAGTTGAAACATATTATATTTTTCTTGCTTTTGTGCTTTCTAGAGAACTTGCCTTTCTTGTTGTAATATGCCTCTTCCTCACTAGAAGATTCATCACTCTCTTGAATCTGTTTGCCCTTTGATTTCTTGGTAGCTTTGAAAGCTGCCTCTTTCTTTACATCAACTTTCACTTGAGTTCTCAGTTCAAATGCTACAAGAATACTATGGAGCTCATCATTTTTCAACTTATCTAAATCTTTAGCTTCCTCAATAGCAAAAATATTTTCACTAAATCTATTAGGAAGAGATCTTAAAATCTTATCACACACATCATTTTCAGCAAGTTCAAGACCTAAGTCTTTCATAGAATTAACAACTTCATCCATACAGAGCATGTAGTCACTAATATTTTCATCATAATTCATCTTGAGTTGTTCAAACATACCTTTAAAGTGTCTCAACTTGGCCTTTCGAACATTTACATCACCTGTGTGAACCACTTGCAGCTATTTCCACATTTCACTAGCTGTCTTGCAGTGAATCACCTTGGTAAGATTTGCCTTCTCTAAACCTTTTAAGATTGCATTCATTGCTTTTGAATTACTGTGATGTAGGAGCCTATCTTCTTTAGTATAAGGACCATTTACAGGAATAATTTACCTATCTTCAATCACTTCCCAAACCTCATTACCAAGAGCCATTAGATAAACCTTCATTCTTGCACTCCATAGACCGAAATCTGATCCATCAAGAATAGGTGCTGCATTGCCACTTGAATAATCCATTGTGTTCTTAACCAGTTCTTCCTCCAAGCTATTAAACCTTTCCGAAGGAACCCGCTCTGATACCAATTGAAGAACCCAAGCTTATACTGAGAGGGAGGTGAACAATATAAGGCCACTTTTTCAATTTGCTTTAAAATCAAATTTCAAAATAGTATAATGCAGTGTATAGATAGCAGTAATAACAGCAGTAATCAAAGAAATGCACAACACACCATCCACAAAGTGACACAACAATTTACGTGGTTCACCCAATGTGGGCTACTCCACGGATAAAACTTTTCTCTAAAAGTTATATCACAGTTCTTTGGGAAACCTTCCCAATTACAAATTTTATGGGCACCAACCCAAAGGAGACACCTTCCCCTAGCTCTGCTCTGGCTGGTGATCCTCTAGAAGACCTCTACCTCCTCTACCCTTAGCAAGTGGAATTCTATCCATAGAAGACACCTGTCTTCCCTGCTCTGGATAGAGATCTCTGTCCTCAACTCTATCACCACAGAGCTAGTCCTCGAATGTGCACTAAACACAGTCCTTTGGTCTAGCACATATGCCCTCTATCTGATCTACACCAAACACAGTCCTTCAGTCTAGCACAAATCTGTCCTCTTCCTCTATTTTTTTCTGTTACAGCCACACTGGGTTGAAATCAACTTTTCACTGTCTATGCATACACAGCAACACTCGATCAACTTATGCACATCTACAAAAACATAGCAACACAGTCTTCACACACTCTTCGTAAACACAGTAGCACAGTCTTCACACTCTCTACTCAAACATAGTAGCATAGTTTTTGCACACTCTGTGCAAATATAGCATTCGATTAGACTTCCACTTATGCACCTCTACGATCGAACTTCTCCCCGCACTCTATCTATGCAAATCGCACTTCGAACGCACACTTGATCGATGCCAAACTCTTCAAGCAGCCCTCCTTTTATACTCATAATCTCAAGACTAAAACCTTGGTATTAGTCAACTTTTTACCCTTCAACCACGTCGGTTGTAAAACCCTACACTGCGTTAGCCCAGATTTAACTCTATCAGCTTCACTGCCTCCCTGTAGCTTCTAGCGCAAAACTTCAACATGTCACGATATTGCGACACCTTTGCCTATCATACACATTCTATTGCTTGTTGTCACGATATCATGACACTTTTGCTTTTGTCTACCTTGACAACGTTCTTGTCACAAAATCGTGACACTTCAGACTTTTACTGACGTCATCTTCACTCTGTCGTGAAATCATGACCCTTTTTGCTTCAAGGCCTTCTTCTTTGCTTTTGTCATGAAATCATGACATTTCTAGCATCGTACAGTCTCTCTCCTCTTAGAGTCGCAAAACTATGACATGTCGCAAAATCGTGACATCTTCCTGCACTGGAATCTGCACTTGCCTTCTGGTCGTGAAACTATGACATGTCATGAAATTGTGACATCTTCATCCTGCTAGCTTATTCACTTCTACCTGTCACAAAATTGTGACACTTTCTGCATTCGTACATTTTTCTTTCATCCTGTCGCAAAATCGTGACGCTTTCAGCTTCCAAAAGCTTTTCCTACAACCTGTCACGAAATCGCAATGCTTTTGGCTTTCGTACGCTTTCTCTACTGCCTGTCACGAAATCATGACACTTTTGGCTTCCATACACTTTCTTTTGCAGCTTGTCGTGAAATCGTGACACTTCTCCTTTCAGGCTCTTCCCTTTGTTGCATGTCACAAAATCGCGACAGTTCCCATTTCAATCTTCTGCAGGATGTCGTGAAATCGTGATAGTCCTCAAATCGACCTCTGCAGCATGTCATGAAAATGCAACAACCCTTACTTGGAACTTTGCATTATGTCACGAAATCATGACAGTTCTTGAATCACTTTCTATCTCTTCAATCTTGTCATGAAATCATGACAGTTCACACTGTGGACTTTCTCTTCTGCAACATGTCACAAAATCGTGACACTTTCTCATCCGTACAGCCTTCTTTGCAGAATGTCGCGAAATCACAACACTTTTCCTTCTCTGCCTTCCTGTACTTTTTGAGTCACAAAAATGTGACATGTTGCAAAATCGTGACACTTTCCATCTTGCTCTTCTTCTCTGCCAACATGTTGCGAAATCGCGACAGTTTTGCCTGCTTTGACTCTGCCTTCCAACATGTCGCGAAATCATGACAGTTTTGCCAAAACTTTCTCTCTCCTCAAACATGTCATGAAATTGTGACAATTTTTCCAGAACTTTCTCTCTCCTCAAACATGTGAAATCACGACAGTTTTGCCAGCACTTTTCTCTCTCTTGAAACATGTCGCGAAATCGCGATAGTTTTTCCAGCCGCCTGCATACTTTTTCTAACTTGTCTTTTTCTTGATCTTTTGCAACTGGGCTACTCTGATTTTCTTGGAAACTTACTGACCATGCTGAAACCTTCATCAAAACAAATTCTTTGACATAAAAACAAATTGCTTCAAGAACTCCTTGACATCAATGACAACAACTACACTTGAGCAAAGGCAATGTACTCAAGGTACCCAAAATTGCCAACAACTAGGGTGTTTGTGTTTCATGAAATGTTTCTAAGATCTAAAAACCCTAAGCCATCTAGGGTAACACATATTTTTTCCACATTATTTTCCATACATGTATTAATGTATCCATTTATGTCATGTACCATGCATCATCGATTATCATTTACCTAGTTCATATATTAATATCAATATCTTTCATTTCATCCCCATTATCATTTTTATATCTCATATCCTATTTCATGTGTCATTGTGAACACTATTTTATTATTTATTAATTAACCTAATTAATATGAGGAAGTGCCCATACACCTCTCCAAAACATGATCGAATAAGCACCTATTCATATACATCTTCACATCATTTGTATCATCCATTACATAATGATCTATCTAACCATATTTGTCATCCTATATATCATATACATATAATTACATACATCCAATCAATAATTATCAATCACACACATCCTCCATAATGCACTTTATTACTCATACGTATCACATTCATTTAATACTTGTAAACACATATATCTATATATCATCAATAAATCATCATATACAATAATCAATACCCATAGGCTAACATCAAATTTGCCCTCCCACATATCATCATAATATGCCATCATCATCCATTATGTAACACTAATATTTTTTTAGCCACACCTAAAAATATACCTCACTCCTCATACCTCCTAGTTGTTTCATCACTCTCGTCCTATCCTCCAGGTATCCCACCTCCATTCCTTTGAGATACTTCACCACCCTGTGCTAGAACTAATCCTCCTACCTATGAAGCTATTGGATACCATGATATTGTTGTATCCACTAGTGCTACCCTCATATTATCACATCAAGGTCTTGCAATCTATTGTGATGGAGTGAGAAAACTATGTCTCACCAATGCAACAAAACATGATACCAAATATTCCATCCTATACTCTTCCCTAGTTTATAATAGTTGAAAATTCTTTGCCTATATGGATTTTGTCTCTCCCCCACCACTCTCTCATTCTACCTCCTATTGTATCTTATCTTTCTTTGTAATGGTGGTACCCTATAGCCCCATATTATCTTGTACCCATACACCTTTTTACTTAGTATGTTGTAACTCCAACTATTGGACTCGCTCCCTTAAATCCTTCACCTCATGAATTCCATCCATCATGACACTCCATCCATAATTATCTTCAAATTTTAACTCTTAATTACCCACAAAATTGGTCATTGGTATGTCCTTAGTTATAGCCCTTGATGGACCTACTTCTACCACTAATTTATGATGTACATGTTGCCTAGGAATCCACTCCTTCACTTCCTTCTTTCTTTTAGGTATAAGCTCCCCTCCTCTACCAATAGTATTTGTTGTCTCTATAGTTTCATCTCTTACTTCATCTACAGCCTTTGATCTTTCTCTAGTTGCTTCTCCATCATCCTCAGTACCAAGATCCTCCTCTATATCTCATTCTACTTACCATTGTTGTGCAGTACACCATCTATCACACTTTGGGGTCATACCTACATCATCCAAATGTAGCACCAATATAACCTTATATACATCCATGTTTAATGGCTCTATGTGTGGTATCATTACATCATTCCTACCTTTTCTCTTGTATAGCATAGGTGGATTTGGTATCCTCTATCTAATACAAAATTATCATAGTACCCGAGTATAGTAAAAATACTCATACTATAGGCTTTATCATTTGATAAGCTACCTTTCTCGTCAAATACATTCTAGTTGCACTTCATCCTCTACCCATGTTTGGCCCCTCCTCCATGGACTCCACATCACATTATTTGGATCTCAAACTCATCCAAATAGAGTGATAATGCTCTCCATTCACTTCATGAGGCCTGTTAAACTAACCCTCCTAGTCCCTCTACCACCTTAATGCATATGGAACTTCTGGCCCCACCAATATATGCACATCATACAACAACTCTAAAGGCCTATCCATAGCTAGATGCTCCCATACCTACACTTGTACTAATAGGTTGTAGCTCATCTCCATATGATGTTTATTTTACACCTCATACAACTCTATGCTAATAAGGATGAAGCCCATGCAAATATGATTAACTTCTCCACTTAGTGACCCAAAAATATGTTGAGCAAGTTGCAGCAAAAGTATTGTCATTATTGTCAACACAGTAAGACAGATCAATTGATGAAGTGTACAGGAGTTAAGAGGTCCTTCAGAGTATGTACAGTGATTATCCAAAAAAAATCGAAGTGACCCATATGCTAAAAATGCTAAAAATCAAAAGAAAATCACAAGGAAGAAAACTGTCGCAATATCGCGACATGTTGAGAGAAAGAAAAACTGTCACGATATCGCGACATGTTGAGAAGAAAGAAAAAATCACAAGGAAGAAAACTGTCGCGATATCGCGACATGTTGAGAGAAAGAAAAACTGTCGCGATATCGCGACATGTTGAAAAGAAAGAAAAACTGTCGCGATTTCGCAACATGTTCGAAGAGAAAGTGCAAGCAAGCAAAATTGTCACGATTTCATGACATGTTCGGAGAGAAAGCGTAAGCAAGCAAAACTATCATGATTTTGTGACATGTTCGGAGAGAAAGCGCAAGCAAGCAAAACTGTCATGATTTTGTGACATGTTCGGAAAGAAAGCGCAAGCAAGCAAAACTGTCGCGATTTCGTGACATGTTCAGAGAGAAAGTGCAAGCAAGAAAAACTATCACGATTTTGTGACATGTTCGGGGAGAAGGCACAAGCAAGAAAAATTGTCACGATTTCGTGACATGTTCAAAGAAAAAGAGGAGAGAGAAAAATATGTCGTGATTTCGTGACATGTTTCATTTTCACGGGCCAAAGCAAAGAGAAATAGGAGAGAGAAAAAGATGTCACGATTTCGCGACATGTTTCATTTTTGTGGGCCAAAGCAAAGAGAAAGAGGAGAGAGAAAAAGATGTCACGATTTCGTGACATGTTTCATTTTCGCGGGCCAAAGCAAAGAGAAATAGGAGAGAGAAAAAGATGTGATTTTATGACATGTTTCATTTTCATGGGCCAAAGCAAAGAGAAATAGGAGAGAGAAAAAGGTGTCGCGATTTCGCGACATGTTGCATTTTCGCGGTCCGAAGCGAAGAGAAAATGCAAGGAGGAAAAAGTGTCACGATATCGTGACATGTAGCATTTTTGCGGTCCAAAGCGAAGAGGAAGGCAGAGAAGGAAAAGTGTCGTGATATCGCGACATGTCACATTTTCATGACTCGGAAAGGGCAGGAAGGAAGAGAATGAAAAAGTGTCGCGATATCGCGACATGTCACGTTTTCGTGACCCGAAGGTAAGAGAAAGTGCAAAGGAGAAAAAGTGTCACGATATCGCGACATGTCACGTTTTCGTGACCCGAAGGCAAGAGAAAGAGCAAAGGAGAAAATGTGTCGTGATATCGTGACATGTCACATTTTTGTGACTAACAGAGGAGAGAGAAAGTAACAAGGCAAAAGTGTCACGATATCGCGACAAAAGTAAAGAGAAAGAGTACGGAGTCAAAAGTGTCGCGATATCATGACATGTTGTGTTTTTGTAGGTACATGCCAAGAAAAGCATTAAGGAGGCAAAAGTGTCACGATATCACGACATGTTATGTTTTCACAGGTATAAGTCGAGAAGAGGACAAAGAGGTAGAAGTGTCACGATTTCACGACAGGTCGCTTCGGCATGAGCTAAGAAGAGAAACCAACCGAAAGAAGATATGTGACAATTAACTAAAGTCGGTACGATAGTTATAGGTGCAGTTACAGAAGAAGTCGATATGACAGTTATAGGTGCAGTTACAAAAGAAGTCGGTACGACAATTATAGGTGCAGTTACAGAGAAAAAGGTTATAAAAGGAGATCTACATGGAAAATTATAGAGCTAAAAAAAGGCTAAAGAGTGCGTGTCGTAAGAGAGCATTAAGCATAGCCGAGAGAGCAATAGACCAAACAGGGTCTTGTATAAGCGAAGGTATTTTTATGTCAATCTTATAGTTTCAAAATTACAGTCTAAGTTGGTGCTTGGAATCATGGGTTGGTGCTCCTTTCTATTGGTGTAGATAAATTAGGGGTTGGTGCTCCTTCCAGTGGGTGCTGGTAAATTGTTTGTAAAATTGTTATTTTGCAAAGACTGGATTTGGACGGGAGTCCAAGCAGTCATTTTTGAGGAGTAGCCAAATTGGTGAACCTCGTTACATTGTGTGTTGTGGAATGCTCTCTTGTTATACTTGCTTTATTTGATTTTAAGTTTTCATTGTTTCAGCATTAAGAGTTGTAGATTTGAATTTAAATAGCTACACTGATTCCCCCCCTCTCAGTGTCATTGTGAAACTGTCAATTGGTATCAGAGCCAAGTTCCTGAACAAGCTTAATTTGCTAAGGTGATCTTGGAAGTGAGACAATGGCAGGTGGTGAAGGATTCTCATCAAACAAAGCACCATTATTTAACGAAACTAATTATGCATTTTGGAGACTCAATATGCAGACATATCTATGCACCTTGGGATACGACATTTGGGAGTCAGTAGATAGTGGATACGCAATATCCATCACTCCTCCAACCGATGCTGTCGGTAAGAAATTATTTGAGAATAACTCTAAAGCAAAAAATGCTATCATGTGCGGTTTAGTAGACAGCGAACTGATAAAGATTATGAGTTGTAAAATGGCAAAAGACATGTGGGATAAACTAAGGATCATTCATGAAGGAGACGACAAGATTAAGGAGGCCAAGTTACAAATGCATCGAGCCCAGTTTGAAGCATTAAAAATGAATGACGATGAGAACATAGAGGCATACATGCTGAGAGATAATGGAATTGTTAATGCGATTAGAGGACTCGGCGAGGAAATGGAAGATGTTGTCATAGTGAAAAAGGTACTAAGATCTCTTCCCCAAATATTTGATTCTAAATTTTTAGCAATAGAAGAAGCTAAAGATCTAAATATTTTTAGTATGGATGAGATGCATGGTTCTCTGACTGCATATGAGATGAGAATAGGAAAAAATAAACCCATAGACAGAGAAGTTGCTTTTAAAGCACATAAAAATATAAAAGCAAAACAAGAATCTGAGGAAGAAGAGACATCAGATGAAATGGAAGCAAACTTTGTTCAAAAACTAATAAGGGGAAAAGGAAAATACAGAGGAAAGCTACCATTTAAGTGTTTCAACTATGGAGGTGTTGGGCACTTTGCAGCTAAATGTCCACTCAATGAGAAAAACAAAAGTGATGAAGGTTCACACCAAGAAAGAAGTGACTGGAAGAAGAAATAAAATTTTAGAAAAGGCAACTTCAAGAAGAAAATTTTCATATCCAAGAATGTCAGTCCTTCAGAAGACAACTCCGACGAGGATTCTAAAGAAGAAACCGATGAAGCTCTTTTTATGGCATTCGAAGAAGAAAAAATAGAAGAAAAACTTGAGGCTGAGGCTGAAGTAGATCTGGAAGGTGAGATGATCACTGCACTTAAAGAGCTGAGTATAGAAAGGAAAAAGAACAAGAAAGTTTTAAGAAAATTTGAGGATGCCAATGAAATCATAACCAGATTGAAAGTACAGATAGACGAATCTAATAAAATATCTAAAGATATTGAAGTACAATTAACCATGGAAATAGATGAGTGCAACAAGTTAGAAGAAGAGATTTTTGGATTAAAGATGCATCTAGAAGAGATGAATCAAAAAGTGAGATGTTATCACAAAATTGAAGAAAGTTTTGTAAAGTTGGACAAGATTATAAATAGCCAAAGGACTACAGGCATCAAATTTGGTTTGGGCTTCATTGAAGGAGAATCATCAAATGGATAAAAGGCCATAACTATAGATCCCATAAAGAATGAAGATAATATCAGGATTGATCAAGAAAAAATGAATCATGCTAAAGAAAGCAATAATGTCAGGCACGAGAGGAGTATTGACAAAGATGAATTTACCAATGTCACTCATCAAAGGAGAAGAAGATTTGTGGCTGCTACTACAAAATGGCAAAAACCATCACCCAGGTTCACTCATTTCTTTTCTGGTTATTGTTTTAAATGCAATGGTTATGGACATAAGATTGCAGATTGCAAGTATAATGTAGGACAAAGGAATTTTGTCAATAGAAATGTTTTTTCACCATTGATAGATTATGTAGTAGAATGTTATAACTGTCATAATTTTGGGCATATTGCAAGAAATTATCGAAGTACATTTGCAGCAAATAAACATCAGGGAAGACAATTTCAATCAAATGGTTTGAGAAAAAATAGAAGATTTCTCAAAAAACATGCACAGGCTACTGACAAAGAAAAGTCAAAACAAGTGATCAAAACAGTAATCAAACAAGAGTGGAAAGAAAAGGAGCGACTCAAGGAAGAAAAGGAATCCTTGATTGTTCTAACAACATTTAAATCACAGAATAAATCTACACCATGGATACTTGATAGTGGGTGCTCCAGTCATATGACAGGTGACAAACAAAAATTTGAGAAGTTATAGAAGTATGAAGGTGGTTCTGTAAAATTTGGAAATAATGATGGAGCGAATATAGTTGGCAAAGGATCAGTTAATATTAGTGACGGAAAAATAAAGTCAAAATAAGTCTTGTTTGTGATTGGTCTGAAGCATAACTTGTTAAGCGTAAGTTAGATTTGTGACAGAGGTCATGAAGTAATTTTCAAGAAGCAGGGTTGTGAAGTTAGAACAGCAAACTGTGGAAAGTTGATAGCAACTGGATCAAGAACATCTGGAAACCTGTATACTCTCTCAGAGACTTCATAAGGAGCGTGCTTGATTGGACATGAAGAAGAAAATTGGTTGTGGCACAAGAGGCTTAGTCATATCAGTTTTGACAATCTAGTAAAAATTAGCTCAAAATGGGCAGTGAGAGATATTCCTACCATTGGCAAACCATTAAATAGCATTTGTGCTTCATGCCAAAAGGGGAAGCAAACTAGAGCCACATTTAAAACAAAAGAGTACTTCACAAGCAAACCTTTAGAACTAATACATATTGATTTATGTGGACCCATGAGAACGCAAAGCATAAATGGTGACAAATACTTTATGTTGTGCATAGATGACTATTCCAGGATGACATGGGTACTATTTTTGAAGCTTAAATCAGATTTCTGTGAGATGTTCAAGATTTTCAAAAACAAGTTGAGAATCAAATAGGAAAAAGGATTAAATGTTTAAGATCAGATAGAGGAGGAGAGTTCATTTCAGAGGAGTTTGCAGAGTACTATGAAAAGTATGGGATTAAGAGATAGTTTTTAGAAGCAAGGACACCTCAGCAGAATGGTGTGGTAGAAAGAAAGAATAGGACAGTGCAAGAAATGACAAGGACTATGTTGACTGAGAGCAAAATAGCAAACAAATTTTGGAAAGAGGCAGTCCATACTGCGGTATACATCCAAAATAAGTGCATGTTGAGAACACATGAAAGCAAAACTTCGTATGAACTATGGTTCGGTAAAAAGGCAACAACAAGATACTTTAAAGTTTTTGGCAGTAAGTGTTACATCAAAAAAACTGAAGATAATCTTGGTAAGTTTGAAGATAGAGCTGATGAAGGTATCTTTCTTGGCTATTCGACAAAAAACAAAGCCTATACATGCTACAACAAGAGGCTAAAGAAAATTGTGGAGAGTGTTGATGTTAAAGTTGATGAAGGTAGGGAACAAGAAATTAGTTATGAAGAAAACTACCCAATTTATGAAGAGGTTATTGAAGCATATGAGGAAGAGGAAACGAAAAAGAAATAGAAAATTGACTCAGATGATTTAAGTAGTGTTTCAGAAGAGGAAGAAAACAAGAAATTCAAAATAGGCAGCTGGTAGAAAAATCATCCTAGAGAGCAAATAATTGGAGATCCCACAGTTGGTGTTCAAACAAGAAGAAGAGTAGTAAGTAACTACTCTCTATTATCCAGCATTGAGCCCAAAAATGTTGCTAAAGCAAGCAAATATGAAAGTTGGATGACAACAATAAATGAAGAATTAGATCATATTGAGAAAAATAAAACCTGGGAGTTAGTATCAAGACCTGCAAATAAAAATATAATCGGTACTAAATGGGTTTTCGAAACAAATTGAATGAAGATGGAAAGATAGTCAGGAATAAAGCAAGATTGGTCTGTAAAGGCTATGCACAAGTTGAAGGCATTAATTTTGAAGAAACCTTTGCACCAGTGGCTAGACTTGAGGCAATTAGAATGTTTCTGTCTTTAGAAGTTCACAAGAATTTCAAAGTTTATCAAATGGACATGAAATCAGCATTTCTGAATGGAAAACTTGAAGAAGAGGTCTATATTGAGCAGCCAGATGGCTTCCAACTCGGTGATAATCCCAACTTCATCTACAAGTTGAAAAAAGTACTTTATGGTTTGAAACATGCACCCAAAGCATGGTATGCAAGGCTAGACAACTATCTTATTGAACAAGGGTTCAAAAAGGGTATGGTGGACAGTAATTTGTATGTCAAAATAGAGAATGGCCATCTCATTGTCCTTGTTGTATACGTAGATGATATCATTTTTGGCAGCAGCAATGATGAGTCATGTAAATATTTAGCAGATACGATGTAGAAAGAATTTGAAATGTCTATGATTGGTGAACTTGCATATTTCCTTGGACTGCAAGTTAATCAAAATGAGAAGGGCATATTTATTTCTCAAATTAAATATGTGAAGGAGATGCTAAATAAATTCACAATGGAGGATTGTAAGTCTGTTAACACTCCCATGACGACAGGTTGCAAGTTGAGCAAGGATGACAAATCTCTAGATGTTGATCAAACCATGTACAGATCTATGATTGGGAGCCTACTGTATTTGACAGCTACTAGACTAGATATCTTACAGGTAGTTTGCATGGTCGCACGATTTTAGGCTAGTCCCAAGGAAACTCATGTGATAGCCATGAAGAGGATTCTTCGATATCTGAAGGGTACTATGGAGTATGGATTATGGTATCCGAAAGGTAAGGATTTCACCCTTATTGCGTATTCAGATGTATATTGGGTAGGATATGTCGATGACAGAAAGAGTACCAGTGGAGGTGCTTTCTATCTTGGAGACAAGTTGGTCGCATGGCACAGTAAGAAATAAGAGTCAGTTTCCTTATCCACAACAGAGGCAGAATATATTGCAGCATCAACATGTTGTATGCAGGTTTTATGGATGAAACAAACCTTGAAATATCTTGGCATTAACTTCAGAGAGCCAATTTCAGTTAAGTGTGATAACACCAGTGCTATTAACATCTCAAAGAATCCAGTTATGCATTCCCGCACAAAACATATTGCTATCCGATATCACTTTCTGAAGGAGAAAGTTGCGGAAGGTGAGGTTAAGTTGGATTTTGTCCCAACTACAGAGCAAGTAGTGGATATCTTCACAAAACCGCTACCCAAAGAAATTTTTGAGTACCTTCACAATAAGTTGGGAGTGGTCATGATTCCCAAGCATTGACTAGCAATCGGGACCACATTCGTAGGGGGAGCAATTATATATTTCATTATCTTTTTGATCATGTTTGTAATTTTTTTTAACTGTAATAATTTGTGCCTAATAATGTTGCATGGACTCAGGGGGAGTATGCAGTAGCCCTTTGGTATTATTGTCAAAGGGGGAGAAGAATTACAAAAATTACAGGAGATTGCATGAGTGTTGACAACAATTCCAAAGGGGGAGATTGTTGAGCAAGTTGCAGCAAAAGTATTGTCATTGTTGTCAACACAGTCAGACAAATTAGTTGATGAAGTGTACAGGAGTTAAGATGTCCTTCATAGTATGTACAGTGATTATCCAAAAAAAATGAAGTGACCCATATGCTAAAAATGTTAAAAATCAAAAGAAAATCACAAGGAAGAAAACTATTGCGATATCATGACATGTTGAGAGAAAGAAAAACTGTCGCGATATCGTGACATGTTGAGAAGAAAGAAAAAATCACAAGGAAGAAAACTATCGTGATATCGCGACATGTCGAGAGAAAGAAAAACTATCGCGATATCGCGACATGTTGAGAGAAAGAAAAACTGTCGCGATATCGCGACATGTTGAGAGAAAGAAAAACTGTCGCAATATCGCGACATGTTGAGAAGAAAGAAAAACTGTCACAATTTCGTGACATGTTCGAAGAGAAAGCACAAGCAAGAAAAACTATTGCGATTTCATGACATGTTCGGAGAGAAAGCGCAAGCAAGAAAAACTATCGTGATTTCATGACATGTTCGGAGATAAAGCGCAAACAAGCAAAAATATCATGATTTTGTGACATGTTCGGAGAGAAAGCACAAGCAAGCAAAACTATCACGATTTCGTGACATGTTCGGAGAGAAAGCGCAAGCAAGAAAAACTATCGTGATTTCACGACATGTTCGGGGAGAAGGCGCAAGCAAGAAAAATTGTCGTGATTTCGTGACATGTTCAAAGAGAAAGAGAAGAGAGAAAAAGATGTCACGATTTCATGACATGTTTCATTTTCATGGGCCAAAGCAAAGAGAAATAGGAGAGAGAAAAAGATGTCACGATTTCGCGACATGTTTCATTTTTGCGGGCCAAAGCAAAGAGAAAGAGGAGAGAGAAAAAGATGTCGCGATTTTGCGACATGTTTCATTTTTGCGGGCCAAAGCAAAGAGAAAGAGGAGAGAGAAAAAGATGTTGCGATTTCATGACATGTTTCATTTTCTCGGGCCAAAGCAAAGAAAAAGAGGAGAGAGAAAAAGGTGTCACGATTTCGTGACATGTTGCATTTTTGCGATCCGAAGCGAAGAGAAAATGCGAGGAAAAAGTGTCGCGATATCGCGACATATAGCATTTTTGTGGTCCAAAGTGAAGAGGAAGGCAGAGAAAGAAAAGTGTCACGATATCGCGACATGTCGCATTTTCATGACTCGGAAAGGGCAGGAAGGAAGAGAATGAAAAAGTGTCGCGATATCGCGACATGTCGCATTTTTGCTACCCGAAGGTAAGAGAAAGTGCAAAAGAGAAAAAGTATCGCAATATCGCGACATGTCACGTTTTCGCGACTCGAAGGCAAGAGAAAGAGCAAAGGAGAAAAAGTGTCACGATATCATGACTAACAGAGGAGAGAGAAAGTAAGAAGGCAAAAGTGTCGCGATATCGCGACAAAAGTAAAGAGAAAGAGTACGGAGGCAAAAGTGTCATGATATCGCGACATGTTGTGTTTTCATGGGTACATGCCAAGAAAAGCAGCAAGGAGGCAAAAGTGTCGCGATATCGCGACATGTGTTTTCACGGGTACAAGCCGAGAAGAGGACAAAGAGGCAAAAGTGTCACGATTTCATGACAGTTCACTTCGGCATGAGCTAAGAATAGAAACCAACCAAAAGAAGATATGTGACAGTTAACTAAAGTCGGTACGACAATTCATGAGTGCGATTCTGAGAAGAATTCGATACGACAGTTACAGGTGCAGTTACAGAAGAAGTCGATACGACAGTTACAGGTGCAGTTACAGAGAAAAGGTTATAAAAGGAGATCTACATGGAGAATTACATAGCTAAAAAAAATGTTGAAGAGTGTGTGTCGTAAGAGAGCTTTAAGCAGAGCCGAGAGAGTAATAGACCAGACAGGGTCTTGTATAAGTGAAGGCATTTTTATGTCAATCTTATAGTTTCAAAATTGTAGTCTGATTTGGTGCTTGGAATCAGGGGTTGGTGCTCCTTTCTATTGGTGTAGATAAATCAGGGGTTGATGCTCCTTTCTGTTGGTGCAGATAAATCATGGGTTGGTGCTCCTTCCAGTGGGTGCTGGTAAATTGTTTGTAAAATTGTTATTTTGCAAATACTGGATTTGGATGGGAGTCCAAGCAGTCATTTTTGAGGAGTAGCCAAATTGGTGAACCTCATTACATCGTGTGTTGTGGAATGCTCTCTTGTTATACTTGCTTTATCTGATTTTAAGTTTTCATTGTTTCAGCATTAAGAGTTGTAGATTTGAATTTAAATAGCTACACTGATTCACCCCCCCCTCTCAGTGTCATTGTGAAACTATCAAAATACCTTATTTTTGTCATATTTTGAACATCTAAATATTGCCTTAAAATAAAATATGATATTATTTTATGCCAATTATATGATTAAATACATTATTTATTAAGTGTTTGCATGATTTAATGTATAGGAGCATTGTACCTTGTTTTGACTATTTTTTAGCATATTTTACTCTATTTTTGCATGACTGTTAGTGAAAAGTATATAATGAGTTTGGTATCCAATAAATTTTATTTATATTTGTGGTTTCATAAGATAATTTGAATATTTTACTACTCTAAATACAAACTAGTAAGATGATTTGGTGTTAAATCCACCATTCTACTAAAAATAGGATATTCCAGCAATAGCAATAGTCTCATACACATTTCAACCACTTGTCATGATAAAGGGAGGTATGGAATTTATCAAAATTAGTAAATGGAAATGATGGAAAAATACTAAGTTAGACTTATGAATACTCCTAATCCACTTGGATGCACTTCCACACGGTCCAGACAAAAGCAACAAGACACAAAGGTGACATTGCAGGAATAGTTGGAAACAACATGTAAAAACTAGTTTTGTGCAACTATTAAGGAGGTCACATACCAAGTAAATGGATGCACATGTAAATGGTTCTAATATGTTTTAAAAGTAAAAAAATACCATTTGTACATTTTAACACGCTCCCACTCAATCAAAATTTGTAGCAACAATACAATCCTATTGCTCTGCCTTATATTTCAGAGTTGCTTTGGAATGAAGGGTAGAGTTGAACTATTTTGAAAAAAAAGGAGAAAGTGCATCCATTTTGGAAGGATAAATAAATAATAATGTAAATATAGGTGTGAAAAATGATCCTAGGCTATTTTTAACCTTTTCTACCAACTAGAGGATGTGGATTAGATGTTGCAACATATTTGTGTCTCAATATAGACTAGGTCTCCTACAATAAAGTAGGCAAATCAGAGATAGCCAACAAGGAGGATTAATTTAGTGATTGCAAATATTTATGTAGGAAAGTAGTATATATAGGATGCTCCCTCATTGGTTGAGCAGTCCATAGAGGTCAAATAGAAGCAAATAAATAAAAAAGTGGATAAAGTCTTTTGTAATCATTAGGTTTTGGATATATGAATATAAGTGTGATTTTTATTCACTGTATAATATTGTGAGTTGTGAGTGATTATTTTTTAGTTCTTAGGAGTGTTTTACATTCTTCTGAATTGGATAGCAAGGTACCACTTCTAAGATTATAGTAAGGAGCTAATTTAGTAGGTTTTTTGACATTTTTTTGCTACAACATTTTCTTGTTATATTCTTGCTCAAGACTTTTTAAGTAGAACTAACCCTTTTTTTAGCATAATGATTTCTAATATTTTTAAGTATGATTTATGTGAAAAAAATTTAGTTAGCTAAACTCTGTGATGTGTTTCCATTTCCTCTATTTTTTTCATTTTTATTTTAACAACTTTTTCTATCATTTTATTGCAGCAGATTCCTTACAACTTTCTGTAGTAGTCTTCTGATAACTTTTTGCAAGTTTCAAATTGGAATGAATTAAATTCATTTGATTTCAATTAAATTATATTTCCATTTAAGTCATTTAAAATTAGCGAGTATAATACAGATTCCATTTTTAGCAAGTTTCAATTTTGCATTTTCAATTTCCTACAACTGTAGTAAATTGTTAATTTTATGTCTTCGAAGCAATTTTTAATTTTACAATTTAACTTAGTTTCAATTTATAAAAATTAGGATTAGTGTCACCTTAACCACCAAACAAACATCATTTTCACCAAATAAATGCTTATGAACTGAATTCCTAAACTGTAACTAGCCAAAGCCTTCTATCACATATAGCGTTGGACATCACCCTGGATTTGAAAAATATAAAAAATAAATGATGATAATAACGACACTCATCACTAAGTCCTACACCACCCTTAACATATTCCTTGGGAGTTGTACACCTAAAAAATTGGGTAATATAACACTTTATATGAGCATCATCACTATATACTATCTTGGAGTAAGTCTACCCATCTCATAATACAACTCATAAAGCACACTACCTATAAAAGTGTGCATATAACTTCATTTTATCCCAAACATCTTCTCCATAATAAAACTCTTTCACACTTCATCCACAGTAATAATGGTACATCCCTCCATCATTAACAAAAATATTTGGTACACATCCTCTAATGTAATTATCATCTCCCTAGTCGATAAGTGGAATATCCCCCTATCGAGATATCACCTCTCAACCAAGGCTAAAAATAACATTTATCCACATTCACATGATCTATATGTACCACTCCATCCAATCCTATATATTTTAACCACAACCAATCATCAACATCCAACAAATCCCTCACCCTCTAAAAAAATGCCTTAAATGTGTGGCATGGCCTTAAAATATTCAATAGCCTCACTTTTTCCTATAAACACCTATTGTCGAAACCATTATCCATAACAAATCCCAAAAATAGCAATTCAAGCACACCCCACACCCATATCCACAACATGACATTCAACCCAATCTTTTGCACTAGCCTACTCTTCCATGGTGCATATTTTTCTAAAAAAAAAGGTCCTAGAGTTTATTCTATTCTAAAAATATGCTAATACAAGAAAGGTAAAAATTGATTTACCAACTCTACAATACCTCCTTGGATTGATCCAACACCTCCCATAGCCATATTATCCTATTAAATGATCAATATACAATATATTTGCTTTTATCCTTCTCACCTCTCATACATATCAAATCATAAATTTGGATTTGCACCCCACAACTACCCTCGAATGTATTATTCTCCCTCAAAGCATATGCATAAGAGTATTAGAAAGAAGTAGTAAAATTATCACTAAGAATACTATGGGGCATGCCAAGTTTATGCTCCATAGCATAATGAATGGAAGTCATATAGCAATAACGATCAAATTAAATGACATGAGTAATCCATAAGCTAATTCTTCACTCCCCTAGGTGTTGAATGAAATTATACAATTTTTTATTCATCATATTTCTAAATAAATAGAATTAATGAGTTGGATATAGATCTAGAATTTCAACCATCATCAAGATAGAATAAGTGATCTAGATCAAGATCTAGAATTCCAACTTTGATTAATGATAAGTGGCCAACTGATCAATGCTCCAAGACAAATATTCAAGTCACCTTGAGATATTTGACATAATTCAAGATGATCCTCAATCATCGGTTGTTGAATTCCTCATCATGCCCAACACCCTCTCACCTCTCAATGAATTCCCCCCTCAAAATTTTCTAATTATTCCTTGATCGCCCACTACTACACATTTCTTAATCACTTAGGGTCACATAATTCATTACCATGATCAAAACTCTCTCACTTCTCATCATGTGCCCCTATAACTTTTATGATTCCTCCTCTGCTACCCATCACTGTACACTTCTTAATAATAGAGGACCACTTGATTCCTTCTCACACCCAACACCCTATCCTTTATTATTGGGTTTTCCTCCACCTTCTTTTATTCCTCCTCAATTACTCACCACCAAATACTTCTCAATCTCTTGATGTTGCATGATCCCCCGTCTTGCCCAACATCATGTCACCTCTCAACGCATATCCCTCCATATGTTTTTATTCCTCCTTAGTCGCTCACCATCAAACACTTCTCAATAACCTAGCACCACATTATTTCTTACCACTCCCAACACCCTCTCACCTTTAGCAATGTGCTTCCTCCCTTAATGACTCTTCATGCCACATTCTCCTTTCCACTTTATTTCCCCTCATTACGTGCATTTCACTTCACTCCCTTTGTATTACTTTTAATAAATTCACATGTTAGGTTTGAATGCATCCTCATCATTCATTACATATCCATACATATTTCTCCTATAATATTAGATAGACACCATCACCCATCAGTCAAATCAAACCCATCATCATCCATTTATCACATACATGTCACCTAACATATCATATCTATTCAACCATATCCATCCATCAAGTGCTACACTCTACTCATACAATCCATACATAATTTGATCTTATTAATGAATAAAAATATTTCATCATGTATCCATATACATGTCTCATTCTATAATAAAACAAAAAATAAAAAATAAAAATTATGAACAAAAAAATAAAAAAATTGAGTCATAATTACAGTCACAGGAACAAAATAGTCATAGTCACACCAACACACACTCACACTCACATAATCACATAGGTACATAGTCATAGTCTCAGTCACATATGCACATTCACAAGCAGATAGGTACAATCACAACCATATAAGGCATGGTATCCATTAGGTATAGTCTCAAGCACAGTCACAGGCATAGTCCTAGGTACAGTCATAGTAACAGTCATAATTCAATTCTCTCATTTTTAGTTCCTTATCATAGATCTTCTCCTTAGTTTTGATTAATATTTTTCCTCTCTTAGATCATCCTATAAAATTTCCTCTTTAATGTAATTTTAAACCTTTTTAAAGCTCATAGGTCTTCTTCTATAGCCTAGGGGTAGTCTCAACTCAAAAGGCTAATTAGCATAGGTTTCTTTACTTACAAATGACTCATTAGAATCATTAGATCATTAATTTAGATGTCTTTACTTATTTGACTCAACAGACTCATTGGCTCATTAGAATAGGTGTTTTATTTTTATTTTTGGCTCAAAGGAATCATTTGGCTCATTAGTATAGATTTTTTGTTTTTCCTAGTGTAGTCTCTTAGCATAGATTTTTATTTTCCTGGCATAGTCTCTTAGTTTAGATTTTATTTTTCTAGCATAGTCTGTTAGCATAGGTTTTAATTTTCTTGGCATATTTTCTTAGCATAAGTTTTCATTTTCTTAGCATAGATTTTTTTTTCTAGATGTGGTCTCTTAGCATAGATCTTTCATTTCCTAGAACAATATTTTAGCTTAGATCTTTCATTTCCTGGCATAGTCTCTTAGCATAGATTTTTTATTTCATAGCGCATATTTTTTTATTTTCTAGCACTATATCTTAGTGTAGGTTTTCATTTTATTGGCACAGTCTCTTAGCGTAGATATTTTATTGCCTGGATCAGACTCTTAGTGTAGGTTTTATTTTTTTGGCTTAGTTCTTAGATTAGATTTTTTTTCTTGTCTATTAAATTAGTTTTTCTTTTCTTGCACATTAGATTATATTTTCTTCATATTAGATTAGATTTTTCTTTTTGCATTATATTAAATTTACTTTCTTGCATTAGATTAGATTTTCTTTCATGTACTTTATTGCTTTCATAGATTAGATTTTCTACTTTTCTAGATTACATTTACTTGCCTGCCTAGCTTTAAACCTTGAGTGAACGTCATACCTAGTAATAAAATCTAGACACTTAGCAGTTACAGTGGTTGGTTATCCATGCAATATGGTAAGATGGGTAGATTACTATAAGAACACTCAAATTAAAAAAAAAAACAATAAAACAAAAACAAACTTCATAATTCTTCTCAAGTTTCTACACATTGTCTCATCTCCACTCTACCATTGCCCATTCCACATTTTTTCAATCAACTCATCATTTCCGTCCATTCTCTCTTCCCCCTAGTCATTGCTTGAGGAGGTAGACAATATCCATTAAATTTTACCTTAAAAAAAGCTCAATAACCAAACACTCAATCTTGGAGTCACTATGTTCAAGAATATTTACCATAGACTATCATAAACCCTATTTTGTTGGGTTAAAATGTAGAATTTCTCTTCTCAATCAAATTTGATTTACTATGTTTCATGCCTATGATGAATATGGTCTACATGCCTATTATACAATCAAGGTGGTAAAATTGACCTCCACTTATAATCGATTTTAGCATTGTGAGGACACCTACCATATGGTTAACTTGTTTACCACATCAAGTGATCTCATCAATATATCAAAGGCAAAGATTCAAAGTTATTTTTTTCATTCCATGATTGGGGTATCCTACATTGCTCTTGATTTGGGGTAACCTTACATCACCCTCCTCAAGCACCCATTCATTATAATGTGTTATCAATCCAACCAACCAGGTGTCATTTTATTTTTATATTGTGTTGTGTTTCCACACAATATAATACAAAAATGGATATTTGTAGACACCAAAAATTAGTTATTGTTACAAAAATCTGAGCTCTTCTCCCAATTGATTCTCTAGCAACCTCTAATTTTCATAAAATCCTCACCAATTGTCTAAATTCATCCAAATTCCCCAAATTTCCTCTAAATCCCTTTCAATTCCTTCAAAATATCCAAATTTATTCTAATTTATTCTTAAACTCCCTAATCCTCTTTAATTCATTATGATCCCCTTCTAATTCCTCTATCTTCTTCTAATCCTCTGTAATTATTTTTTTAATTTTCCTAAAATGATTATTCACTATTCACTAAGCCCCATCCTACACCTATCCCCTAGCCACAATATGACCATCCCCCTAGGTGCACACTTCCTCACCCTAGGTCAACCATAATCATGGTCAACCTAAAACTAGGTGCACATCTCTCAATCTTGATTGAGTTCTTAACCTTAATTAACCCTCACCCCAGGTTTACATATCCATGGTCAACCTAATCCATGCTCCATTTCTACATAGGATAAAATTATTGTTCTTATCTTACTATGGCAAAGCAAAGTCTATAATCCTCCATTTAATCTTGTCTTCCTTCCACATTTATCATCATACCCACTCACATGTAGGACAAAAGGAGCCCATACTCCCCCTTTCCATCTTACCTCCCACTAACCTTTATCCTCACCCTCCCTCACATGCAGGACAAAATATGCCCATCCTTCACCCATTCTACTAGTAATTTAATATTCCTCCATTTCCTATGCATCATCCCATATTGTCCCCCACTTAGCCTATGTGGAAGCCACATTATTCTCATCCCCTCTCCCCTCTAAAATTCAATAAATACTCACCCATTTCTTTATTTTGCAACAAGTAAGAAGAGCACAAGATAACATTGCAGAAGTTGTGAGACTCATAGCCTCTTTATTGCTATAGAATTTTATTATTTTATTGCTTGTTATTTGTTTTAGTTATTTTATTTGCATCTGCATGGATTAAAACCTCATCTAGAAAGGCCAATTTGTTGTCACTAACTCCTTTTTGTGAGCTTGTGTGTAGATTATTGCAACTATTTGAAGCTCCAAATGGTCAAGGAGACTCAAAAACCTACCCAACACTCGATTGTAGCATGGAAAAAAGGATTGCATGAAATTCAATTTTTGTAAAAAAAATCATCCTCTTTGATCACAATATTATAAAAAAACCCCAAAAAGGGTCTAATGGACTCATTTTGACTCATTTTAATATTATATACAATATTTTATTTTCAATGATATTTTGTATTTTTCGTGTTACAATTCCAATATCTTAGGATTTGAAACAAACTTAATGTTAGAGCAATAAATATAAATAGTCAATATCAATGAATATAACATTTATAAAATAACAATAATATTATGCAGAATCTAGCCAATGTAAGTAATAATATACATAAACAAATTTACAATTTGCTTTAAAATTTTATACAAGCTTCAATACTCTCTACTCATTCAATACATGGAATTTTGTGTCCATAATATAACTTTAGAAAGTGACTCTTCAATACTTGCCTATTGCATCATTTCCTATCCACACATAATAAAAATATCTCATGTCCCTTCACTTTATATCTTGCCACTTATATACATGACTCTTAGCACACTTGCACACTTTGTTATATAATACTTGCACTGTCACACTCTATACACTTACTTTACTATATGAAACTTGTACTTATCCCACACATAGACACATACTTTAACCTAAATATTAATCACACAACTTAATCTAAATAATTAGACACTAATCTAGTATTTAGAATATTTCAATTGTATCATGGAGTTACACATACATGCAATATTCTTCAACAGGTTCTTCTGATTTGGAAACAAGTAAATCATGGAATTGGTCATCAACATTCTTGAACTCAATTCTATACTCTAAAAAACAAAATCTCAATATCTACCTTTTCAGGTATACGTATTTCATCAACAAATTTAGGTAATGATTTTACAATCAGCTTAGCTTCTTCAATACACATTGAATACTTTTGCTCCACTGAAACATTGCCATACACATCCATTCTAGGGTTAAGATTTTTTATTTGTTGAAAAAAATGAATGCTTTGTTGTCTTAAATAGTTTCCATGGTACTCTATTTCATAGTCTTGTCACCAGTTTTTGAAATTATATAATGGAGGAAATCTCTGACCATATTGAGCGAGGAACTCAACTGCGACCAAAATAAACTCAAATTATTATTTGGACATATAATATGTGAACCTAATTCTCATACATCCTAGTTTTATACCATTGTAATCCTACTAAATAGAATGATGTGAGAAGCATGTCTATATTAAGTAATCTACCAGAGAACATAAAACTAGCAAAATTTGAAGGTAAACCTTTTTCATTGTTGCACAAAAGGTAGGTTACTGCTCCTTGTCAACGTCAATGATAACATGGCCATAGGGTCCCACACAAGCACATCCTCCTTGTCAACATCAAGTAGAATATGGCTTGAATTTGATAATAGCTTTGTCACAAAATTACCATGCAGCGAATTCCCTCTTCTTGTTGGTGTGTCTCTCTACACATATCTGATTATGTCACAAGGACTCACTAAACATTGTTCATCTACATCCAACTTATGAGTGTATAGAAGAAAGGGTAACATTGGCTATCATTTTAGATATGTGTAGATATGGTGGAATACCCTCTCATATTGAGAGCCTCCATGGTTTCGGAAAAATTGGAGATCCGCAGTTGAGTGGCAACATACTATATTAGGACATGACAATTGCAATCAAAGATTCCGAGTATAGCCTCGACTATGTGAAAGCATCAAACACCATACTTGACTTTTCAAGCAATCATTTTAGCGAAGAAATACCAGCCATCATAGGCAACCTAAGTAGCCTCCAATTGTTAAATTTATCTTGAAATCATTTGGAAGGGAAGATACCACCATCCCTTGGCTAGATATCACCTCTGGAGTAGTTTGAGATATCTCTAAATAAGTTGAGAGGGTTGATTCCTGAAGATTTATTTACATTGTCCAAGTTGGCAGTTCTGGATGTTTCCTCAAACCCCTTTGTGGAAGAATGCAAATGTTCATTTTCTAAAATATGAACTTTTGCATTTTGTAAAAGGTGTGTCATGGATGCTTCAATAAAGAAATGTTCATGGGAGTGGATTATATTGGATCCCATGTATTACTTCACCCAAAACACAAGTGTAACTCTGCATTTATGAATAATGGCTGGAGTCCCCGTGTCCTCCCATTATTCAATGTTTTTGTAATAAAGTGTGTCTTGCAACATAGAATTTTGTAGCCATGGTCAAAAGGTGGCAGATTATTGAAATTTGATTAAGTGATAAATACCTTTTCCTTGAAGCCATTGGCAAATCTGACAGTGCCACCACCGGATGTGAAAGGATACTGGTTGTTTATAAGGTACAAAACCATTTATCAAAGGCAGTTTTGAATTCAACCTCATTGACAATTGTTTTAAAAATCTATTTACCAGCTACTGTGCAACCAAATTTAGTAAGAAAAACACATAACAGTGAGGCACAGTGGTAATTCAAAGGGGAGATAGTAAAATTGTTGAGTGAATTGTGAATTAGAGGTAAAGCATGGGGGAAAGTCAAAAAATCATGACCTAAAGAAGAGTGAGCCAATTGATTGCTCAGGTATTTCTGTAGATGTCCAAACATAGTTGGATGCTACAGAATGGATGGACTACTATCAACTAGTCGTTTAGGTCTAGGATGCGATAGTAGCAAATGAATTTGTGGTGTTTATGAGTGAGGGTATTGTCTGCATGTAGAGGCTGGAGATCCCAGTCATGGAGGACTACATCACTAGAGTTACGGTCCTCCCTCTTATAGGGGGAGCACACGTACAAGGAGGATAACCTTACCCTATATGCATAGATATTTTTTAGAGCACCAATAGAGAACCTGACACATGATGGCTTGTCAAAATAGCACATTCCTAAGCTCTAGAGGGTCGTTTTTGAGTAGATCACCTATTTTTTACATGCTCTAGTAGGTACTCCCACATGAATGCTAACCACTTTCATTTCCTTAATCATATTTTGCATGGGAAAAAAATCAATGTCCCCCACTACCTTGCATGCACCTTGAAATATGAGGCTAGGCAATACTAGGCAGGCACAATTTCTACCCTAGATCACCATGGCCTGATTTCTACCTTGGTGAGATATGTAGAGTCACATAGAAATATGATAATTGAGGAAGCTATGGGTACTAGTGTAGTAGCAGGGGAATAAGTAGAGGAGGAGTTACCCATTCAAAATGAAAAATCAAATAAAAAGGTGATAGAACAAGAAAAAATTGTGCCTGCATCCCAGCCTGTATGAAATATAGTGGAAGTAGGACAAACCCCGTTCCCTAATTTTCCCTAATTCGAGGAGGAAACAGGGTAGGTTTCATCCCCTTATGTACCCTAATTTGAATATGAGGCAATGCAAGATTCTATGCCTATCTCCACCAGGATGTGAAGCAGAAGAATGAGGTCATTGAAGGTGGTTTCAAACTCATCCCATGAGGAGATACCCATCGATGATCTCAATAGGGAGGAGTATATGGCCCATAGTTTATAGGAAATTTCATGTGGGTCAACTCCTCAATAGTATGTAGCCATGGCAAATGTACCATCAGAGGGCCAAGTGAAATATTTGTAGCTACAGGTTCTAAGAGAGTAGGCTTCCACATGGGAAGACAAATTCAAAGAGAAATAGACTTTGTTTGAAGAGTCTAAAAAGGAGGCCAGCCTCAAAATGTACAAATTTTGATAAGGGCAAGGTGGCCTGGACTAGAGAACCACCCAAGAAGAGGGCAGGCCCAAGTGAACCACTTTAGTGAAGCAAATTCCAGAAGTAGTAGGGATAGGAGACAGTAGCTCCCACAACACCAAATGGGTGAAAGCCCCAGGATAAAATGAAAGCCAATGCTGCTAATAAAAAGAGGACACAAATCAATCGGGCCTATTGGGATAAGGTGAATAGAACTGGTAATTACCAGTTCAAAGTGGTACAGGGACGTGCCACCCCTTAAGCATGGGGGGATGATGAGCCATAGAATTTCTCATTTTTTGTACTCTTTTCCCCATAATGTGTGGCATATATTATTATAGATATAAATATTTTATGGAAATTATATATATAATTGACATTTTATTTTGCATGTTTTCTAAAATTAGTCTTTAAGTGTAATTTGTGTAGATTTAGTGGAAATCGTTATATTTTGGCATGTTTTCATTGAGGTCCAACTCGGACCTGGAATTTACAAATTAATGAAGGGAAAATATCTACAAAATATCAATAAAAATACATGGAGTTAGGTGCCATGTCCTTTGAATAGCCTGACGTCCATTCGGTACCTAACTGTTAGACGCTTGATTTTTGTTAGGCATCTACTTCCCATTTTACGATGGAAGCCTCTTGATTTCCATCGTACGATGAAAGGCACCTTCTTCCCCTTGTATGACAAAAGTTTTATGCTTCTCATTATGTGAATGAAAGGTGCCTGCTTCCCAACTTCTTCAACTACGGTGTCTGATTCCCATTAGCATCAAACTTCATCACAACTCTGTGGTCGGAAAAATAGAGCGAACGCATCGGTAAACATCTTGAAAGGATTTTTAGCATCATAACAAAATATGAGATAATGTCAAAGGTGATTCATCACCTATTTTGTAGCTGTTACATGAATTTATTTTGTAAGTCGAGCCAATCGAATATCAACATATTTTGGAAACATAATACGCTAGGATATTCTAATATTTTGCTCGATTCAAGAAACCAACTGTAACAACGGATCATGCACTGATTCATTCTAAAATTGTAATAGAGTTAGCTGCATACTTTATAAATATGTAGGCCACCCCTGAAGAAGTCCCTAGACTTTTTATGTAATTTTTTAGTTGTAAACTATTAATAAAAATCCTTGCATTGTTCTTGTAAAAAGTATTCTCTAAGCATCCGATGAACATTATACCATGGGAAGAACCTATTGGAAGTGTGGACCCACTTGCAACATAGTTCTTCCCTATTTCCCTATTTTTTTGTAATTATTTTAATAGATTAATTTATTTCCAGCACTTTCCCTATTTTCTATAATTTCCAGCAAGGTAGTTATTTAGAATTTTTATATTTTTAGTCATATTCCTTAGACTTATCATAGTATTATGGGTTTAAACATAAACTTCAAAGAACATTAAACACCCCCTAAACCATAATCCAAGGGACTCATATCGAAGGAGAAATTGCTAGCATATATTTTGTACAACTGCTCATAAGACTACGAGGTACCCTGGGTTGACAATTAAATGGAGGCATTTAATTGAACCATATAAAAACTAACCAATATTTTACCCAAAATTTTTAATGTTATAAACATATATAAAGATAAAATAGTCAATATTATATTATATTTTAAAGTTGAAAATTTAAAGGTAAAATAATTATAATCTTATTTACTAGGATTTACAACCTTATTCCTTCCTTGGATATTGACAAACTTATCTCATAAGGAGTGAGAAATACATAGTGTCACAGTGGATTGATGTAGTATCAATAAGCATACACCTCTCCTAATCATAGTATAATACTTTGCACCGTCCAATATTATAACTTTATCAGTTAAATTTTCAACCATGCAATTTCTCTCCCAATCATACACATGTATAATTGCACCTTCAAATGTTTAATTGTATGATTTCACTTCTAATATCTGGGTTGTTGTACATTTTATTGATATTGTATGATTATACAAATTCCTAAAACCGTACAACCTCTCCACAGTCATATAAACCCTTTGCGACTGTACAATTATAAGATCTTATTTAGGTTTGAGCAATGTCTTTCAATGCAATTGAATAGATTAATGAAATTCTTCAAGGGTTTCTTCTCTATAAACTTCACACCTTTAGTTTTATGATATCTCCATCATAAGTTTACTTCAATTATATCGGTAACAACCAAATCCTCTTGTACAAGGGGTTATATTATTCTTTTCTTTTGAAAGGGTTTCTTCGGGGTAATAGTATTCTTCCTTAGGAATTTCCAATGCCTACAACTTTTCTCAACCACAAGCATCGATTTTTTGGTTGGTTATTCAAATATTAGATATGCCTCCTATGACCTACACATGGGAGAAAAATAATGAGACATACAAACTTTGCTACGAAATGATTAAATTTCACTCACAAAAATAACATAGGGTTTTAAAATAATAATCTTTATTTTAATTTTCTTTGCAAGGTTACAAGGTTGTTTTTTGACAAAATAATATCTTTCCTCTCCTCTCTTCTCTTTACCCCTTATGTTAGGAGCCTTCTAATAAAAATAAATCATTCACATAAATATTGCAATACAAAATGTAAATATAGAATTATAACAATATCACAAATCACAACATATAATTGTAGACCTCTTTGATGGGGCAACCTCCTTCAATAATTTCATTAATATGTCAAAAATATGCATTCATTTATGGACCATTTAATTTTAGAGGTACACTTCATGCAACCCTGACCTAATGCTCAAGAGTCGACTTACATGCAAAGTATCACATGAGATAGAATCTTCTACAAAACATTAATCACAGTCTTGATAACTATTATATGAAATTACCCCATTTTTTTAGGTGCCTCACCACATACCATTACAAAATATTATGAAGTATCATTATAAATGGATCCCCACATTGAAAAGGGATCCTTAATAATAATATGAGAATTACAAAATTAGTGTTAGCATGGGATCCTCACAAACCCTTCTCCTTCAAAAAGCTTTATCCTCAAATTTTTATATGATAAAACTAGTGCTATAGCTACTAGAGAGACTCTAAAGTGATATCATCTGGTTGTAGTCCATAACATTGAATAATAACCTTAGTAATAACATGGTTTTGAAAAGTGTGATGCATGGTCTAAAAGTTGTACCTCAAGCAAGATGGAACCCTCTTATCTAGTTATAGTAAAATAGATTGAGTCTATACCTAATTACCCATTACATTCTTGAGAGAGGAGATATGAAAGATAGGATGGAGTTTTGATGTATCCGAGGGGGTCAATTTTTAGGCTGTTGCACCAATTTCCTATAAGACTTAGTAGGATCCACAGTATTTGGTAGCAATATTTTGATATTTGTGAAGCTAGAGTGAGAATAGTATATATCATCAAGTGGAGGAAAACCATATATTCTACTTCAAAGTTGTGCTCAAAATGGTGATGATCAACTTGTTGGCGCATATGGTTCTGGGTCAATTCTAGATTCATTTTTAGTTGATGGAAGATTGTAGCATGTTGGATAAGTCTAGTGTCAATAAGATGAACCTTAGAACTTCCTAGAATGTAGGAGGATGTTGATGGAGGATGATCATAAACTATTTAAAAAGGGGTAGCCTTGGTCTTAGTGTGATAGGAAGTATTATACAACCATTCGACCAAGGGAAGCCACTTCACACATTGTGTAGGATGTTTAGTGGTAAAGCAATTAAGGTAGGTATCTAAGAATTTCTTTACAATCTTTGTCTGAACATTCATTATGGATAATAGGCTAAAATAATTTTGAGTTAAGTCCCCTACAAAATAACTAATTCTTGCCAAAAATGATTAGTGATGGTAGGATATTGATCAGACACAATAGATGTAGTCATGTAATGAAGACCAAAAATGGACTAGAAAGATTGGGCTACTACTGAGGCTATGTAGAGATGAGAGAGGAATTAAAAATGAGTATACTTCATGAAATGATCCATTGCCACCAAAATAACTTATTTATCTCTTGACTTAGGTAAACCTTCAATAAAATCCATGGAAATATCTATTTATACTTATTCTATAATGGGAAAGGGATGAAGAGTTTGAGGGGAACACATTGTTTCTTGAGTGAAGAGCTAGTCTATACATTGCTTAAATTTGTTTTCCAACACTGATTCACCTTAAAGATTTGAATTTATTTGTAAATTTTCAGAAAAATAACATTGATATGGCCATTTTAGTGTTTGAAATCCTTTATACTATTTATGGCATGTATTGAATATGTCCTAAAGGCTTTATTAATCAATCTATGTTCCAAAGAAGATTAGTTTTGTACAAATACATGCTATTAGTCATACGTTAATATTCATAGGGTCAACTTACAAAAACTTATTTTCATTTATGTTTTAGTTAATGGGGAGATTGTGTTAGCCTGTGTCTAGCATTGACATCACTTAATTTCTTCTTTTTATTATAATATGTTTGTAAAATTATGGCTATGGCAATTATCATGAGGAATAATTTTATGTCATTTTAAGGTTGGGAGGAGTTAAATGCTTTCACATGCTTGTAGGCCTCACATTCTGCTATTGTTGGGGTTGTAGTGTTTTGCTAAAGGAATTCAATTTGACATCATCACTTGAAGCTACAATAATAGAGATAAAAATTTGGAAGTAATGGGTTTTGAATTTTACATTGTTACTACTTTTTATGTTGTATTTGGAATGAAAAGGATATATTGCAATTCAAAACTTTTGAGTGATTGGTCTACAATTGCTCTAAAGGTGGGCTATTTTATTCATATTTTAAGTCATGAAGAAAAGTTTAAAATGAAATTAATGAAAAACAATTGGTTTTAGAAAACATCATTATTTCATATGCCAATGACCCTATTTAAGATTCTTCATGTGGGCTTTATTGTTAGGCATGCAGTATCTGTATCATCTATTCTTGGATTTTGTATCTTTGTTTCTTGGGTGGAGAGCCTAGTCTGTACATTACATACATTTGTTTTCCAGAACTAATTCACATTAAAGCTTTTAAATTTTCTCTAAATTTTCCAAAAACAATAAACCATTGATATGGTTAATTTAGCTTTTGGAATCCTTTTTATTATTTATGGCACATATTGAACATATCTAGAAGTTTTTATTAAGCGATTTTTATTACCAAGCCGTTCAATTTTGTACAAATACATGCTTTAAGTCACATGTTAATATTCACTGTGTCAACTTAGAAAAACTTATTTTTCATTTATATTTTAGTTAATGGGGAGATTGTGTTAACCTAAGTATGGCATTGAAATCCCTTACTTTCTTATTTATTTTTATCAGATGTCTATAAAATTATGGATATGGCAATTATTATGAGGAATGATTTTATGTCATTTTAAGGTTGAGAGGAGTTAAATGCTATCACAAGCTTGTAGGCATTGCATTTCACAAGCTTGCAGGCATAGCATTCTGCTACTGAGGATGCAGTGTTTTACTTATGGAATAAAGTTTGACATCATCACTTGAAGCTACAATGACAGAGATGGAAATTTATAAGTATTGGGTTTTGAATTTTACATTGTTACTACTTTTTATGTTGGTTTTGGACTGAAGAGGATATCTTGCAATTCAAAAATTTTGAGTGACTAGTCTACAATTACTCTAAAGGTGGGTTATTTTATTCATATTTCAAGTCATGAATAAAAATTTAAAATAAAATTAATTAAAAACAAATGGTTTAAAAAAAATCATTCTTATGTATGCCAGTGACCATATTTAAGATTTTTCATGTTGGCTTTATTGTTAGGCATGTAGTACTTGCATCATCTATTCTTGGATTCAACATATTTGTTTCTTGGATGGAGAGCTCAATCTATACATTGCTTACATTTGTTCTTAGGCACTAATTCACCGTAAAGCTTTCAAAATGTATCTAAATTTTCTAAAATAAAAACCATCGATAAGGCCACCTCCAATAGGAGCTACACCTGGGAATATGGCCCAAAATTAGAATCAAAATGTAGTTCCAAATAAGCCCTTGCAAAAATATCCTAGCTAGAATACAGTTGGTCCCCTTAGACTAGCCCAAATGCATGACATTTTCCAAGCTGTGTCTAAGGCCATTCCTGCCTATGATGAATCTAGTAAAACTACATATGAGCACTACAAAGATATTATGAATATGGCAGTAATCCACAATATAAAAAATAAATATGTTATTTTCAGGATCCTAGCCTTATCCTTTAGATGAAATATTATGCATTGGTTCAGGATCCTTGAAGACAATACCATTACCTCATGGGAAGCATTGGCCAAACCTTTTGTAGAGGAATTTAATGAATACACTAATCTTTTTTCCCTCCTTAATCAGTTCACATAAATGCAAAAGCATCAAAAATAAACTATTTCAAACTTCAACTTGAGGTTCAGTAGGACCTGGAAGAGGATTCCCCCTGTAGAAAGGCCAGGTTCAAGCCTTGCTTATATGTATTACATCAGAGCCCTCGAATTAGAGTTAGGTATGCAAACCCAACACTCAAAGGTAGAAACCTTTCCACAAGTTTACAATGCGGTTGTTCAAGATGAGAATGTACTTATTAATGTGGAAATATTACCTCCAAAATTTGTACTACCCTACAATATGGAAACCCCTAATATCCAAATTCAGGTAGCTACTTCATCTTATATGGAACCTCCTCCTTTGTTATCCATCTTTTCATTTATGACTTCCATTCCTCATTCAAAAGAATTACCTATTGCAGTTCCTTTCCCTCCCCTTACTTTTCAAATACCCCAAGAATCCTCCATGCTCATTGATATTTAGAATACCTTAAAAACTCTTAGCAACAAGATGAATTCAATGGAAAAAAGAGAAATACAGAGATCTCAACAAAGGATGTTAACAAGGATCAAAGACTTATTCCTAGCAATAACACTGGGGTTAGAGTAAATGCAATTCAAGAAGAGCTTGAATGTCCTTCAAAAATAAGTCTGGTGAATGTATGGTGTTTGGTGTGCAATGATCCCCATGATTCACAATCTTGTGTTATGTACCAACACCATGTACAACAAGCTATGCAAAAATCAAAGAGAAATAAAAAATGAAGAGTAAACATGCTCTAGAAACTAGATAAGATCATGGTTGGAAATGATATTGAATAATATGGACCCATTTTTGTCATGAAAAGGTCAAGCAAGAAAATATTGTAGGTTGATCCATAAAATTTGGGTCAATTTCAGATCTCATTTCAAAAGAAGAAGGATCCACGACCAACCTTCGCAAAGTAGTGATACATTTTATATATTCCAGGGAAATGAAAAAGAGACATGGTCCCTAAGGGTCAAGACAAGGTGATCAATTTTAACAAAAGAATTTAGAAAGAAACTATGGGATATAGAATGAGATCCAAGAATAAATTCCAAGAGAGGCTTATATTCCCTTCCATTACCAAGAGGTAGAGAATTGAGGCAACACAATAGTATAAAAATAAGTATGGTGAGCTAGAGAGAAGGCTTAAGAGACCCACCTCTGCCAAGTCTAAATATAACATTGTGGATAAAATGAAGAAGATACCATCCAAAGCTAGCCTATATGATACTCTCTTCATTCCTACCCAAATAGACCTGCTAAAATCTTCTCTAAACAAATATCCATAGGAAAAATAGGCCACCAAAATCCTTAGTATTCCCTCTAAAAAGGATAAAATATCCCCTGTCACTTTGAAGAACAATCCCCCTCCTTTTTACATTTCTCTAAGAACAAAGGAGTGGATTGTCCATAGTTGTATGATTGACTCAGGGGCATCCACCACAATTATGCCCAAAGTAGTTTGCGAAGAGATGGGTATGGAATACACCATATATTGCCCTGGAGTTCTAAAATTATAAAGGACACCAGTGAAGATAGTGGGAGTGATAAAAATATGTCTTTATGATACTACATAGAGCACCTGAGGTAACCATAGTGTAAGATATAGTGGTGGTGGATCTAGAGCCTTATTTTGGCTTATGCTTTTTAAGAGAATTCACTACAAATTTGGGGGATGCATGTATATGGACTATTCTAGCATGGTGATTCCTTTCAAATGAAAGAGGATAATGATAAATCCTGAGAAGCATGTGTCTTACCACATTGAAAACAATGAAGAGGACATGTGCAATATCACTCCTCTAGAGGAATTTGAATTTGTGGAGAACTTTGAATATTTGGATATTGAAGATGAATTGCCTTTTATAGAGGATTATAGTCAATTTGGGATAGATATGGGTACATACAACATTTATACAAAATTAGAGAAGAGTATTCCTACTATATCTAACTAGTCTTTGAGAGAAATAGAAACCTAGACCATGCACTTTTATGGTGCAAGATGCAGAAATGGTGCTAGTGTCAATGTGCTATTACAATCTCAATCATAAGGGATAAAGAGTTTCTCGTATAGGCTAACATGGTTATGCACTAATAATGCTATAGAATATGAGGCTCTATGCCTTGGTCTAATACAATATGAAAGCATGGATATTAAAATATTGAATATATATGGCAACTCTAAATTTATTGTAAATCAGGTAAGGTAAAGGTGTAGGGGTAAGCACCATTACCTAAAAGTATATAGAAATAGGGTATGGAATTTGATGGAATATTTTGATGCCCTAAAAATATTTTTTTCCCAAAAGAAAGAACACCTTGGTAGATTCCTTAGCAATGAGGGGAGTTAATTTCAACCCTTTTGTAGACATAGGAGTTATGAAAGACAAGGGGATCAAAATAATTTTTAGGCCTGTAGTGCTAGATAAGCAGATTTTATGGTAAGTATTTGAAAGTGATGAACAAATCATTGATTTTATGGTGAGAGAATATTGTTTTTCTACTATTCAAGAGGAAAATATAGAATATATTGATCAACAAGATGTCATCCAAGTCAAGAATAATAATATACCTAGAGGATTGGTTACTCTAGAGAGCCTGTTTGAAAATGAAAATAGGAAAATAGCTATAAGAAAATATATAAAGAAATTAAAATTGAAAAGGAAAAGAATCTTAAGGTTGGAGTATTATGTTCTCTATAAGAAGAGGAGGATATAAAAAATTTATGCCTAAAGTACCAAGACAATGTAGCTTGGTCATATGAGGATCTTAAAGTATATGACAAGAAGGTCATTCAACACACAATTAAGCTAGAGCCAAATGTAAAACCTTTTACAAAGAAATAGAGGGTTGTGAATCCTAGGATCAAAGCCATAATAAGATAAGAGATATTGAAGTTACTAAAGGCTAATATTATTTATCCAATAAAGCATTCAACCAGGGTAGCCAACTTGGTACCTGTACGAAAAAGAATGGTGATATTTGCTTGTGTGTAGATGCCAAAAATCTCAATCAAGTGTCACTAAAGGACAACTAACCCCTCCCATAGATTGATCAAATCTTGTATATTGTGGTAGGAGTAGAAATATTCTCACTATTAGATGAATTATCTGGCTATAACCAGATTTGGATGAAGGATGAATATCAATTTAAAAAAGCATTCACCATCAAATGGGGTACTTTTACCTATTATATAATACCTTTTGAGTTGTCTAACACAAGATTCACTTTCCAAAGAGCAATGGATTATGCTTTTGGGGAGTTAATCAACATTGTCAACCTAATATACTTAGATGATATGACCATTTTCTCCCATGACTAGCAAGACCACCTGGTACATCTAGAACAAGTATTTCAAAAGTGTAGAGAATTTGGAATCTCTCAATCCTAAGAAGTCATTTTTTGCAATTCATAAAGGAAATTTACAAGGCCATGTGTTCTATAAATAAGGTATGGCAATTGATCCATATAGAATCAAATGCATCCTTGCTCTTCCACTACCTATGAATAATAAAGTCTTGCAGTCCTTCTTTGGTCAAATAAACTTTGTCAAGAAATTCATCTCTGATTTTGCTGAGAAGGTGAAGCCTATATCAAAAATACTGAGGAAGAATGCAGATTTCAAATGGATTGAGGTAAGAAAGAAATCCTTTGAAATCATCAAGCAATATATTGCTACAGCTCTAGTTCTAGTCAGTCTAGACTTCATCAAAGACTTCATTATTTATGCTTATGGAGCTAAAGAAAGCTATGCATCAGTTCTCACACATAAGAATTATGAAGGATAAGAACACCCCATATTTTGCTGGATCCATAATCTTCATGAATATCAAGTTAAGTATAATTCAATTGAGAAACAATTATCTACAGTAATGAAATCATTGAAAAAAATTGGGTAATACTTGGTAGAAATAAAAACCTTAGTTTATGTGTTTCATTTGGATGTGAGAAGTTTCATTTTACATGGTGAACTAGGAGATAAGAGAGTTGGTTGGATTACTAAAATCTAGGAATATGATGTGGAAATCCATCCTGCCAAGCTGGTTAGAGGTAGATCCCTATGTCAAGGTTTGACAAAGGCAATGGTTTCAATGGAAGTGATAGCCTATCAGTCAACAATAGAAGATTATACTGAGGAATTACAATCAGGAGAATCAGATTGGATAGATTATATGACTAAGTACTTTCAAACTAGGGTATGCCCTCCTAATATTAACCAATCACATAGGATAAGATATAGAATTTAGGCTTTAAAATATGTTCTATTACCAAAAATTCTATACAAGATAAACCTTTATGGAGTTCTCCTTAGATGCTTAAAAGATGATAAAAAACAAAAGGTCATAGAATATTTCCATGGAGGACTATCCAGAGGATACTTCTTGGTAAGAGTAATAGCTTTGAATATTATAAGAGCAGGATATTACAGGCCTACCATTTTTACTGACACCTTCAAAATCACAATAGTCTATGATGAATGCAAGAGATATATAGGAAGAACAAGGAATGCATCATTCACTCTTAAACCAATTTAAGTTGAGGAACCCTTTCAGCAATGGGGGTTATACTTCATAGGGGTTATTAATCCAAATTCGTTAGCTAAACATAAATATATTTAGACTGCAATAGACTACCTGACCAATAGGGTAGAAGCCATTTCTACAAATAAATTAGACCAAGAGGTGGTCATAGATTTCATGAAAATATTGATCACAATGTTTGGTGTTCTAGAAGCTTTAGTGAGTGACAATGGACTAGCATTCGTAGGAGCCAAATATAGTGAGTTTTCCAAAAATTACGATATTATCATAAAGAATACTTCAAACTACTACCCCAAGGAAATGGACTGGTAGAATCAACTAACAAGAATCTACTGATAATTTTGAGAAGATCATTGAAGGGTAACAAGAGAAGTTGACATCTATTGTTGGAACAAGTTCTATGGGCAGAAATAATTAGCATCAAAAAGTCCATCAAAACCTCCCCTTATGCCTTAGTATATGGAAAGGAAGTAGTATTACGTATGCACCTAGAAATTCCAGCCCTCAAGTTGGTAAATACTGAGGATGAGTCTGAACAAAATCTAATTGAAATCAGGTTGACACATTTGGTATAGCTAGAAGAGAAAATAACTTAGGCATATGAGGATTTTTGTAAGCATTCATTTGACATCAAGGTATGGTTTGATAAGAAGCCAAGATTCAGAAAGTCCCAAGTTGGAGATATTTTGTACTTATGTGGAATGTGGAAAGAGCTAAACTAGGGCACCATCAGAAGTTTAACTCCTTCTAGGATGGTCCTTTAAAAATAGCAAAAGTTAAGAAAACCAATGTTTTCCAGCTTGAAGATCTTGAAGGTAAAATATAGTTGATTCCAGTCAATGATTTTCACCTTAAGATCTATTTTGATTGAGATAAAGAGTCATTGTAACATATGTACATGCGATGTATCATATCATTTTTCCATTTTATTTTAAGTTTTCATTCTTGAAAAAATGCTAAGAAAAAAAGAGAAAAAAGAAATAAAATTTTGTTTCAAAATTTAAAGTGATGAGTCTCAAAATGATCTAAGAAGTAGTAGAATATAGTATAGTGTCAATCCACTCTCAAATTAACTAATATGGTAGTGGAATACTGCATGCATTCTAATCTGCTCTTAAAAGGACTAAGGTAGCAATGGATCACAACCTATTTTCCAATCCATTAGAGTTTATGACTATTTTTTAGTAGGAAAGAGAAATCTTGTGCCACACTGTTCCAAATAAAGAAACATTCACAAAATTGCCTCGTGAGATTCCTGCACTACGATGAAGGAAAGAAATATGATGATTGACATCACAAGTGCAAAAAAGTGTTTTGCACTTTAGCAAATCAGTGAGTGATGTAACATCTCCAAGTCACCATGATGCATAAGTTGAATTTGAAAAGTGTGCAAATGGATAATAGTTCTTGTAGCGACCACCTTAATGGTGGAAGTTGTACGTGCAATGGAATTTAAAAGTGCTAAAATGCAGAACCTATTAAATTATCAAAAGAAATGCCTACCAAGTGAAAATAGTAGAGAATAACAAAGCATTGTTTGCAAAAATGGCCTCTGAAGATACTCAAGAAGCAAAACCCTCAAAAAATGAAGATTTGGACACTTACATTGATTAATCAGAAGCCATGGCCAACACCAGATTGGTTCTCATAGAGATAATTAAGCTCAAAAAAACATCAATGACAAATACAAGAAATATGTAGCCTTGTTAGCCCAAGGTTCTTGCGTTGTTCACTTCTTATGGTATTTTTATATCTATGATTAAGTTCATCCTTGTTCAAAGTTGATAACAACCATTATAGAATTCTATGACCCAAGAGCAAAAGTGGTAAAGATGGCTAAAGGTAAAATATTGTTCAACATTATTGCCAAGGCTTGTCACAAAATATTTTCCCTAGGGGTAGAACCACCCATAAGGTCAAAAGAGTTCAATACATCTAATTAATTCGATTATTACTCTTTGTAGAAATGTACTAATTAGGGTGAACCTTTCATAAAATAGGTTTATAATCAATTCAAAACCATTAAATCCAGGAGAGGATTACCCAAACCTCAATTCCCATTGAGCAGTTTGTCCATCTAGAGCTCTATTCCATGCTAGCTTATTTGGATGGTTTGGATTCAGATCAATTCATGATATATTGGAAAATACCCACTGCTTAGTGTATTTTAAATGAGAAAATGTATGAACCAGATGCATAAAAGAAGGGTATTAAATCCATTTACTTTGACTGGCTTACTTTCCTTACCAAAAGAATACATGAGAAATTGGTAAGGATGAAAAGGGGTTCCGATACACCCTCTTTTCAACATTGTTCAAGTCTATTTTAGATGTTATTTATTTTTGTAAGGAAGATGATGCCCTGGATGCTAGTAAGAGAAAATAATGACAAGGGAGACCCTATCCATGTATACTATTGGACTGTTCGTTTGAAGAGCATTGATTTTGTTTATAGATTTAACCTAGAATTTATAGGGACATCTTTGAAGATAATGTATGGAAAATACCTTAGGTTACGATCGTTGGTTATATAATTGTTGAGAATAGAAGGTTCCAAGGAAGGAGACTGGTACATACTTATTAGACTATATAGCTTCATTGGTAAGCCTTTTTTGCTTCCTCATTTTGTTACAAATAGATTATTAGCTCTAAAATATTTGAGGTAAGCATATTTTATCAATATGAACTATGGCTCTGGGAATAAAATAAAGTGTTTGTTGACCTATTGTAGTGTCAATGATATAAATATCACCAAAAATTTCTAGGGTGAACAAATGACCCATTACTTGGATAAGTTGGGTCTGTTCTACATCCCTTAGAGGTGGAGATACGACCCATATGACAAATTCCACAAGAGAAACATTGATCTTAATGAAGAGAATGCTCACAAGTTTGAGAAGACATCAAGACATTATTTTAAAAAGATAAGGAATGATAAGGAAAATGCCCCATTGGATTGGAATGTTTCCAATATGAAACAACTTCTCCCATGGCTAGATTTCTACGAGTAGATGGTTAATTTTGATTTGGATAAGAATGAAAGCCATAAATTGAAGGAGTCTACCATAATATAATTTGAGAATAAAAATAAATGGGATGAAGGTAAGATATTATACTAGTGGAGGATGAGAGTGGAAATTGGCATAGAGAAATCTAAGTTTGAATGAGTAATTGACAATGATTATTCTAATAGATATGATGAGAATATAAAAAATTGGAAGGTGAAAGACCTTAAGAATCTAGTATTGATTTACAAAAACCCCAACCAGGGTCAAATTCTCCATCCCCACCTCCACAAGAAGAAAATAAAGGAGAAGAGATTGATACTCAATTAAAAACTACTAAAGGTATTAAAACTTTTGAGCCTTCGATAGAATGATTGGAGAATTTTCCTAAAGGGGCATAATTGATGAGGAGAATGCATTGTTTTGATGATAGAGCTATAAGGATAGAGTTCATTAAGATATTAAGGAGGCCCAAACACCTAGATCTAGGTGGAGAGCCCCCTAAAATAGAAATATATTGGAATGAGAAAGATAAGAACTTTGTATTTACACCAGTAAGTTTTACCACTGCAACTATAGTGGAGCTCAATCCTATATTTGAAGAACTATTGTAGGAAGAATCATTGTAGGAAGGACTCTCCGAGGAAGATACAAAGAGTGATAAACCAATAGTATTTCAAATTTTTATTATAAAAACAAAAAATTCATCAAAAATATTTTAGGAGGTTTGTAAGAAAAAAAATATGGATAAGGGAAATATTTTTGAAAAGACCTCTATCTCAGTTGTAGAAGAATCAATACAACCAGTACAACAACAAAGTACAGAGGTAGTTCTAGAGATTCCTACATTTGTAGGTGAAGGTATGATTTCTATACCCTCTTCTCCTTCTCCTCCCCTTTCCTCCAAGAAATTTCCTTCCCCTTCTAAATAAAAATTTAAAATAAAAGTGTCCTCTCCCCCTCATAGTTCACCACCTATTTCACCAGCAATTTCAAAGGGCCAAGTCAATCCATATCCTCCTCAACCATCCAAAATTTCTCCTTCATCATATCCTATAATTCCACCTCTACCATTATAACCTCCCACATCATTTGAAATACAAGCTGTTTCATCCACACACACTCACACATATGTGTGTTTTATTTTATTTTCCACGACTTTACCAATTGTAATAGTAGCAATAGTCATAGATTCAACTATAGTTTCTACCATCCTTTCATCATCAGCTGCTGAATCTATTATTCCCTATATTATAGCCTCTCCTCATCCTACAAGTTATCCCACACTAGTAAATTTGTAAAAGGTGAAGGAAACTTCACAGAAGATTCGATATTTTTGGGAAAAAATGTTGTCCAAGCCTTCGAAGAGGATGGCTACAAAGATAAGTACCATGTTTGTTGATACAATTTCCAGGAAGAGGGCATCTAGGTCCATTATTACTCTAGTGAGCAAGCTTGAGACTAAAATGATTGCTCAAGACTATCATCTAGAAAATTATACAAAGGACATTGAGCAGTTACCTACTGAAGATGAGCTGGTTATTGTGAAATCCTTCTTGGAAATTTTCTATGTAAAAATTGATATATAAAAAGAGAAGGTTGACAAGCTGGAGTGAATGATAGAGAAACTTAAAAAGACAATCAATAAACAGAAATAGATAGAGAAAGCTATCAGAAGTGAAGCAAAGAAATGGTAAAGAAAATTCCAAGAGGCCAATAAGCTCAAAGAGTAGTTAGAGGAGGAAAACAAGACTAGAGAAAGTAAGGAAATAACTATTGTCTAAGGTTTTTCAAAAATACTCTGAGTTGCAACCCATCATTGACTATATGGATGATGCCAACCACCTTCTTCAGAATACCTGAGAAGATCTGGATAACTTCACTAAAGAGATACAACCAATGGTGATTCAAGAAAAATAGATCTACAAGTTGGTAGATAGTAGGCTCAGTGATACTGCTAAGCCAATTCCCAATAAGGAATGGAATATTGTTAGGTTAGTTTCCAGAGTCATAGTGAAGAAGAATAGATTATTGCAAAAGGCTTGGTTGTTGTATGATAAAGTGGAAAATATGATTCAAGATGTAGTGGACATCAATCAAGAGATGGTTCAGAATGGCTTTAGAGGGTTATGGTTGGAGAATAACACTTTGTTATCAGAAGACAAAATTATAAAGAGTGTAGTTTAGAGCCTCCAAGATAAATCTGAGATTTATGCCTTGGAAGAGCCAATTGATCAGGTGTAATTTTTACAATTGATAATTGATTTAACCAGGATTCGAGACCTGATGGAGGACTTGGTAAACAAGGGAATCACTTCTAATTATGAAGACACTGCTAATTTGGAGTATATTCATAATTAGCTTAAAGAAACTTCCAACCCTTCTGAAGTAGTCTGGAAGCAAGCCTTGTAGACTCTGAAGCTGATGGTATAATATTTTGGTGAGGATGCTAAGAAAAAGGATAAAGAGTAATATTCACCTATTGAAGAGGATAAATTTGAGCAAGACTAGGAAGATAATGCTGAAGTAGACGCTTAGTAGGAAGTAAAATAAACAAATATGGTTACTAAAGACCCTCAAGAGGCACAAGCATAAAGTGTTTTTGTGTTGTAAATTTTTGTAGTTGTGTAGAAGTGTTCTATTTTTGTTTTTATTTTGACTCTAACACTGTCATAAGATAGTAATAAAATCATGAAGCTAAATGCCAAAGAACGAAAGTTTTCTGAAGACATTCATGTCATTTTTTAAGAAGCATAAAAGGGAGAACACAGTTCTATTTTTGCTTAACATTGAAGTAGTTTTGAAGGAGTGGCAGAGATATTTGTATTTCCATTATGATCTCAATATGAAACATTACCCTCTAGGTGAATTCACAAGGTTTTTAGAGGGTAATGATCATATAGAAATTATTCTATGAAGCATTGTTTGAAAATTAGCATTTTTGAATCTTGATGCCTAATGGATAAGACTCTGAGTTTGATGTTTTTATAAGAAACTCCACCCGAGAGGTACTAGAATTTAGGCCCAAAATGGCCACATCATTAGAAAATTTTAAAAAAGTATTCTAAGGCATGAGGATACTCCAATCCACTAAAAATAGAGTGTATTTTAGAGCGGATCCATGCAAGATACATCAATCTGCTCAACACTTGTTTTTTTTTGGTAAAGTGTTCCACCCTACCCAATGCTTAGTGCATTTTGTAGTGGATTTGCACAAAGTTCCCAATCCATAATACAACCAATTTGATATGATCTCAGCACCATTCAAAGTGTAGATTGGTGATATTGCTTTATCCTATGTGCTCAAGCGACTAAGTGTTGAGAATGCCAATTCCACTGAGTTTCAAGGCTATTTTTGAGCAAAATTACAACAAGACCTATTCCACTCGGTAAGAAAGTTAAAATCACCTAAAAAAAGTATAGGGTAGAGAAATAGAGCAAAGATCATTTCCCATTACTTTTTGAGTGGATTTTAATGCACTCTACTCTACAATCAACTCTAGTCAAAGTTGGTGGAGCAAGAATCGAGGAGCAGATTGTAACTTGTTTTCTAAGATATAGATGCGAGAAAGGAGTTAAATTTTTTTAAGGTTTAAATGATAATATTGATGATGAGTTGTATTCTGCTCGACACTTAGTGTTTTTCCACATAAGCTCCAATCCATAGATCAAATCCTTCCAAGCTGATGTTAGTGTTCTTTGTAGAGTGACTTGGTGATTTGTCCTATCCCGCTGGTCTATAGAGCATTGTTGAAGTTTAATCATAGGCATTGATTGAGTGCATCAATGGTAGATATTTTGTTAATATTTTATGAGCATACAAAGGTGGATTCTTGGAATATGAAGTCCAATCAGTTCGATCAGGTAGGTGAAGCATCCAATATGTCTTTATGATACTACATAGAGCATCTGAGGTAACCATAGTGTAAGATATAGTGGTGGTGGATCTAGAGCCTTATTTTGGCTTATGCTTTTTAAGAGAATTCACTACAAATTTGGGGGATGCATGTATATGGACTATTCTAGCATGGTGATTCCTTTCAAATGAAAGAGGATAATGATAAATCCTGAGAAGCATGTGTCTTACCACATTGAAAAAAATGAAGAGGACATGTGCAATATCACTCCTCTAGAGGAATTTGAATTTGTGGAGAACTTTGAATATTTGGATATTGAAGATGAATTGCCTTTTAGAGAGGATTACAGTAAATTTGGGATACATATGGGTACATACAACATTTCTACAAAATTAGAGAAGAGTATTCCTACTATATCTAACTAGTCTTTGAGAGAAATAGAAACCTAGACCATGCACTTTTATGGTGCAAGATGCAAAAATGGTGCTAGTGTCAATGTGCTATTACAATCTCAATCATAAGGGATAAAGATTTTCTCGTATAGGCTAACATGGTTATGCACTAATAATGCTATAGAATATGAGGCTCTATGCCTTGGTCTAATACAATATGAAAGCATGGATATTAAAATATTGAATATATATGGCAACTCTAAATTTATTGTAAATCAGGTAAGGTAAAGGTATAGGGGTAAGCACCATTACCTAAAAGTATATGGAAATAGGGTATGGAATTTGATGGAATCTTTTGATGCCCTAAACATATTTTTTTCCCAAAAGAAATAACACCTTGGTAGATTCCTTAGCAATGAGGGGTGTTAATTTCAACCCTTTTGTAGACATAGGAGTTATGAAAGACAAGGGGATCAAAATAATTTTTAGGCCTGTAGTGCTAGATAAGCAGATTTTATGGTAAGTATTTGAAAGTGATGAACAAATCATTGATTTTATGGTGAGAGAATATTGTTTTTCTACTATTCAAGAGGAAAATCTAGAATATATTGATCAACAAGATGTCATCCAAATCAAGAATAATAATATACCTAGAGGATTGGTTACTTTAGAGAGCCTATTTGAAAATGAAAATAGGAAAATATCAATAAGAAAATCTATAAAGAAATTAAAATTGAAAAGGAAAATAATCTCAAGGTTGGAGTATTATGTTCTCTAGAAGAAGAGGAGGATATCAAAAATTTATGCCTAAAGTACCAAGACAATGTAGCTTGGTCATATGAGGATCTTAAAGTATATGACAAGAAGGTCATTCAACACACAATTGAGCTAGAGCCAAATGTAAAACCTTTTACAAAGAAATAGAGGGCTGTGAATCCTAGGATCAAAGCCATAATGAGATAAGAGATATTGAAGTTACTAAAGGCTAATATTATTTATTCAATAAAGCATTCAACTAGGGTAGCCAACTTGGTACCTGTACGAAAAAGAATGGTGATATTTGTTTGTGTGTGGATGTCAAAAATTTCAATCAAGTGTCACTAAATGACAACTAACCCCTCCCATAGATTGATCAAATCTTGTATATTGTGGTAGGAGTAGAAATATTCTCACTATTAGATGAATTATCTGGCTATAACTAGATTTGGATGAAGGATGAATATCAATTTAAAATAGCATTCACCATCGAATGGGGTACTTTTACCTATTAGAAAATACCTTTTGAGTTTTCTAACACAAGATTCACTTTCCAAAGAGCAATGGATTATGCTTTTGGGGAGTTAATCAACATTGTCATTCTAATATACTTAGTTGATATGACCATTTTCTCCCATGACTAGCAAGACCACTTGGTACATCTAGAACAAGTATTTCAAAAGTGTAGAGAATTTGGAATCTCTCAATCCTAAGAAGTCATTTTTTGCAATTCATAAAGGAAATTTACAAGGCCATGTGTTCTCTAAAGAAGGTATGGCAATTGATCCATATAGAATCAAATACATCCTTGCTCTTCCACTACCTATGAATAATAAAGTCTTGCAGTCCTTCTTTGGTCAAATAAACTTTGTCAAGAAATTCATCTCTGATTTTGCTGAGAAGGTGAAGCCTATATCAAAAATTCTGAGGAAGAATGCAGATTTCAAATGGATTGAGGTAAGAAAGAAAGCCTTTGAAATCATCAAGCAATCTACTGCTACAGCTCTAGTTCTAGTCAGTCTAGACTTCATCAAAGACTTCATTATTTATGCTTATGGAGCTAAAGAAAGCTATGCATCAGTGCTCACACATAAGAATTATGAAGGATAAGAACACCCCATATTTTTTTGGGTCCATACTCTTCATGAATATCAAGTTAAGTATAATTTAATTGAGAAACAAGTATCTACAGTAATGAAATCATTGAAAAAAATTGGGTAATACTTGGTAGAAATAAAAACCCTAGTTTATGTGGTTCATTTGGATGTGAGAAGTTTCATTTTACAAGGTGAACTAGGAGATAAGAGAGTTGGTTGGATTACTAAAATATAGGAATATGATGTGGAAATCCATCCTGCCAAGCTGGTTAGAGGTAGATCCCTATGTCAAGGTTTGACAAAGGCAATGGTTTCAATGGAAGTGATAGCCTATCAGTCAACAATAGAAGATTATACTGAGGAATTACAATAAGGAGAATCAGATTGGATAGATTATATGACTAAGTACTTTCAAACTGGGGTATGCCCTCCTAATATTAACTAATCACATAGGATAAGATATAGAATTTAGGCTTTAAAATATGTTCTACTACCAAAAATTCTATACAAGATAAACCTTTATGGAGTTCTCCTTAGATGCTTAAAAGATGATAAAAAACAAAAGGTCATAGAATATTTCCATGGAGGACTATCCAGAGGATACTTCTTGGGAAGAGTAATAGCTTTGAATATTATCAGGGTAGGCTATTACTGGCCTACCATGTTTACTGACACCTTCAAAATCATAAGAGTCTGTGATGAATGCAAGAGATATATAGGAAGAACAAGGAAAGCATCATTCACTCTTAAACCAATTCAAGTTGAGGAACCCTTTCAGCAATGAGGGTTATACTTCATAGGGGTTATTAATCCAAATTTTTTAGCTAAACATAAATATATTTAGACTACAATAGACTACCTGACCAGATGGGTAGAAGCAATTCCTACAAATAAATTAGACCAAGAGGTGGTCATAGATTTCATGAAAATATTGATCACAAGGTTTGGTGTTCTAGAAGCTTTAGTGAGTGACAATGGACTAGCATTAGTAGGAGCCAAATATAGTGATTTTTCCAAAAAGTACAATATTATCATAAAGAATACTTCAAACTACTACCCCAAGGAAATGGACTGGTAGAATCAACTAACAAGAATCTACTGAGAATTTTGAGAAGATCATTGAAGGGTAACAAGAGAAGTTGACATCTATTGTTGGAACAAGTTCTATGGGCAGAAATAATTAGCATCAAAAAGTCCATCAAAACCTCCCCTTATGCCTTAGTATATGGAAAGGAAGTAGTATTACGTATGCACCTGGAAATTCCAGCCCTCAAGTTGGTAAATACTGAGGATGAGTCTGAACAAAATCTAATTGAAATCAAGTTGACACATTTGGTATAGCTAGAAGAGAAAATAACTTAGGCATATGAGGATTTTTGTAAGCATTCATTTGACATCAAGGTATGGTTTGATAAGAATCCAAGATTCAGAAAGTTCCAAGTTGGAGATATTTTGTACTCATGTGGAATGTGGAAAGAGCTAAAATAGGGCACTATCAGAAGTTTAACTCCTTCTAGGATGGTCCTTTCAAAATAGCAAAAGTTAAGAAAACCAATGTTTTCTAGCTTGAATATCTTGAAGGTAAAATATAGTTGATTCCAGTAAATTATTTTCACCTTAAGATCTATTTTGATTGAGATAAAGAGTCATTGTAACATATGTACATGCGATGTATCATATCATTTTTCCATTTTATTTTAAGTTTTCATTCTTGAAAAAATGCTAAGAAAAATAGAGAAAAAAGAAATAAAATTTTGTTTCAAAATTTAAAGTGATGAGTATCAAAATGAGCTAAGTAGCAGTAGAATATAGTATAGTGTCAATCCACTCTCAAATGAACTAATATGGTGGCTGAATACTGCATGCATTCTAATCTGCTCTTAAAAGGACTAAGGTAGCAATGGATCACAACCTATTTTCCAATCCATCAGATTTTATTACTATTTTTGAGTAGGAAAGAGAAATATTGTGCCACACTGTTCCAAATAAAGAAACATTCACAAAATTGCCACGTGAGCTACCTGCACTATGATGAAGGAAAGAAATATGATGAGTGACATCGCAAGTGCAAAAAAGTGTTTTGCACTTTAGCAAATCAGTGAGTGATGTAACATCTCCAAGTCACCATGATGCATAAGTTGAATTTGAAAAGTGTGCAAATGGATAATAGTTCTTGTAGCGACCACCTTAATGGTGGAAGTTGTACATACAATGGAATTTAAAAGTGCTAAAATGCAGACCCTATTAAATTATCAAAAGAAATAACTACCAAGTGAAAATAGTAGAGAATAACAAAGCATTGTTTGCAAAAATGGCCTCTGAAGATACTCAAGAAGCAAAACCCTCAAAAAATGAAGATTTGGACACTTACATTGATAAATCAGAAGCCATGGCCAACACCATATTGGTTCTCATAGAGATAATTAAGCTCAAAAAAACATCAATGACAAATACAAGAAATATGTAGCCTTATTAGCCCAAGGTTCTTGCATTGTTCACTTCTTATGGTCTTTTTATATCTATGATTAAGTTCATCCTTGTTTAGAGTTTATAAAAACCATTATAGAATTCTATGACCCAAGAGAAAAAGTGGTAAAGATGGCTAAAGGTAAAATATTGTTCAACATTACTGCCAAGGCTTGTCACAAATTTTTTTCCCTAGGGGTAGAACCACCCATAAGGTCAAAAGAGTTCAATACATCTAATTAATTCGATTATTACTCTTTGTAGAAATGTACTAATTAGGGTGAACCTTTATTAAAATAGGTTTATAATCAATTCAAAACCATTAAATCCAGGAGAGGATTACCCAAACCTCAATTCCCATTGAGCAGTTTGTCCATCTAGAGCTCTATTCCATGCTAGCTTGTTTGGATGGTTTGGATTCAGATCAATTCATGATATATTGGAAAATACCCACTGCTTAGTGTATTTTAAATGAGAAAATGTATGAACCAGATGCATAAAATAAGGGTATTAAATCCATTTACTTTGACTGGCTTGCTTTCCTTACTAAAAGAATACATGAGAAATTGGTAAGGATGAAAAGGGGTTCCGATACACCCTCTTTTCAACATTGTTCAAGTCTATTTTAGATGTTATTTATTTTTGTAAGGAAGATGATGCCCTGGATGCTAGTAAGAGAAAATAATGACAAGGGAGACCCTATCCATGTATACTATTGGACTGCTCATTTGAAGAGCATTGATTTTGTTTATAGATTTAACCTAGAATTTATGAGCCATCTTTGAAGATAATGTATGGAAAATACCTTAGGTTACCATTGTTGGTTAGATAATTGTTGAGAATAGAAGGTTCCAAGGAAGGAGACTGGTACATCCTTATTAGACTATATAGCTTCATTGGTAAGCCTTTTTTGCTTCCTCATTTTGTTACAAATAGATTATTAGCTCTAAAATATTTGAGGTAAGCATATTTTATCAATATGAACTATGGCTCTGGGAATAAAATAAAGTTTTTGTTGACCTATTGTAGTGTCAATGATATAAATATCACCAAAAAGTTCTAGGGTGAACAAATGACCCATTACTTGGATAATTTGGGTCAGTTATACATCCATTAGAGGTGGAGATACGACCCATATGACAAATTCCACACGAGAAACATTGATCTTAATGGAGAGAAGGCCCACAATTTTGAGAAGACATCAAGACATTATTTTAAAAAGAGAAGGAATGATAAGGAAAATGCCCCATTGGATTGGAATGTTTCCAATATGGAACAACTTCTTCCATGGCTATATTTCTACGAGCAGATGGTTAATTTTGATTTAGATAATAATGAAAGCCATAAATTGAAGGAGTCTACCATAATATAATTTGAGAATAAAATTTCCCCCCCTCATAGTTCACCACCTATTTCACCAGCAATTTCAAAGGGCCAAATCAATCTATATCCTCCTCAACCATCCAAAATTTATCCTTCATCATCTCCTATAATTCCACCTCTACCATTATAACCTCCCACATCATCTAAAATACAAGTTGTTTCATCCACACACACTCACACATATGTGTGTTTTATTTTATTTTCCATGACTTTACCAATTGTAATAGTAGCAATAGTCATAGATTCAACTATAGTTTCTACCATCCTTTCATCATCAGCTGCTGAATCTATTATTACCTATATTATAGCCTCTCCTCATCCTACAAGTTATCCCACACTAGTAAATTTGTAAAAGGTGAAGGAAACTTCATAGAAGATTCGGTATTTTTGGGAAAAAATGTTGTCCAAGCCTTCGAAGAGGATGGCTACAAAGATAAGTACCATGTTTGTTGATACAATTTCCAGGAAGAGGGCATCTAGGTCCATTATTACTCTAGTGAGCAAGCTTGAGACTAAAATGATTGCTCAATACTATCATCTAGATAATTATACAAAGGACATTGAGCAGTTACCTACTGAAGATGAGCTGGTTATTGTGAAATCCTTCTTGGAAACTTTCTATATAAAAATTGATATATAAAAAGAGAAGGTTGACAAGCTGGAGTGAATGATAGAGAAACTTAAGAAGACAATCAATAAACAAAAATAGATAGAGAAAGCTATCAGAAGTGAAGCAAAGAAATGGTAAAGCAAATTCCAAGAGGCCAATAAGCTCAAAGAGTAATTAGAGGAGGAAAACAAGAAAAATTAAGAACAAGATAAAGAAATATAGAGCTTGAAGCACCAACTTCAAATTGAAAATGCCAAGTCTTTAGGCTTCTCAAAAGCAAGACTAGAGAAAGTAAGGAAATAACTATTGTCTAAGGTTTTTCAAAAATACTTTGAGTTGCAACCCATCATTGATTATATGGATGATGCCAACCACCTTCTTCAAAATACCCGAGAAGATTTGGATAACTTCACTAAAGAGATACAACCAATGGTGATTCAAGCAAAATAGATCTACAATTTTGTAGATAGTAGGCTCAGTGATACTGCTAAGCCAATTCCCAATAAGGAATGGAATATTGTTAGGTTAGTTTCTAGAGTCATAGTGAAGAAGAATAGATTATTGCAAAAGGCTTGGTTGTTGTATGATAAAGTGGAAAATATGATTCAAGATGTAGTGGACATCAATCAAGAGATGGTTCAGAATGGCTTTAGAGGGTTATGGTTGGAGAATAACACTTTGTTATCAGAAGACAAAATTATAAAGAGTGTAGTTGAGAGCCTCCAAGATAAATATGAGATTTATGCCTTGGAAGAGCCAATTGATCAGGTGTAAGTTTTACAATTGATAATTGATTTAACCAGGATTCAAGACCTGATGGAGGACTTGGTAAACAAGGGAATCACTTCTAATTATGAAGACACTGCTAAGTTGGAGTATATTCATAATTAGCTTAAAGAGACTTCCAACCCTTTTGAAGTAGTCTGGAAGCAAGCCTTGTAGACTCTGAAGCTGATGGTACAATATTTTGTTGAGGATGCTAAGAAAAAGGATAAAGAGTAAGATTCACCTATTGAAGAGGATAAATTTGAGCAAGACTAGGAAGATAATGCTGAAGTAGATGCTTAGTAGGAAGGCATATAAACAAATATGGTTACTACAGATCCTCAAGAGGCACAAGCATAAAGTGTTTTTGTGTTGTAAATTTTTGTAGTTGTGTAGAAGTGTTCTATTTTTGTTTTTATTTTGACTCTAACACTGTCATAAGATAGTAATAAAAGCATGAAGCTAAATGCCAAAGAACGAAAGTTTTCTGAAGACATTCATGTCATTTTTTAAGAAGCATAAAAGGGAGAACACCGTTCTATTTTTGCTTAACATTGAAGTAGTTTTGAAGGAGTGGCAGAGATATTTGTATTTCCATTATGATCTCAATATGAAACATTACCCTCTAGTTGAATTCACAAGGTTTTTAGAGGGTAATGATCGTATAGAAATTATTCTATGAAGAATTGTTTGAAAATTAGCATTTTTGAATCCTGATGCCTAATGGATAAGACTCTGAGTTTGATGGTTTTGTAAGAAACTCCACCTGAGAGGTACTAGAATGTAGGCCCAAAATGGCCACATCATTAGAAAATTTTAAAAAAGTATTCTAAGGCATGAGGATACTCCAATCCACTAAAAATAGAGTGTATTTTAGAGTGGATCCATTCAAGATACATCAATTTGCTCAACACTTCTTTTTTTTTGGTAAAGTGTTCCACCCTACCCAATGCTTAGTGCATTTTGTAGTGGATTTGCACAAAGTTCCCAATACATAATACAACCAATTTGATATGATCTCAGCACCATTCAAAGTGTAGATTGGTGATATTGCTTTATCCTGCGTGCTCAAGCAACTAAGTGTTGAGAATGCCCATTCCACCGAGTTTCAAGGCTATTTTTGAGCAAAATTACAACAAGCCCTATTCCACTCGGTAAGAAAGTTAAAAGCACCTAAAAAAAGTATAGGGTAGAGAAATAGAGCAAATATCATTTCCCATTACTTTTTGAGTGGATTTTAATGCACTCTACTCTACAATCAACTCTAGTCAAAGTTGGTGGAGCAAGAATTGAGGAGCGGATTGTAACTTGTTTTCTAAGATATAGATGCGAGAAAGGAGTTAAATGTTTTGAAGGTTTAAATGAGAAGATTGATGATGAGTTGTATTCTGCTTGACACTTAGTGTTTTTCCACATAAGCTCCAATCCATAGATCAAAGCCTTCCAAGCTGATGTTAGTGTTCTTTTTGGAGTGAATTGGTGATTTGTCCTATCCCGTTGGTCTATAGAGCATTGTTGAAGTTTAATCATAGACATTGATTGAGTGCATCAATGGTAGATATTTTGTTAATATTTTATGAGCATACAAAGGTGGATTCTTGGAAGATGAAGTCCAATCAGTTCGAGTGGGTAGGTGAAACATCCAATATGTCTTTATGATACTACATAGAGCACCCGAGGTAACCATAGTGTAAGATATAGTGGTGGTGGATCGAGAGCCTTATTTTGGCTTATGCTTTTTAAGAGAATTCACTACAAATTTGGGGGATGCATGTATATGGACTATTCTAGAATGGTGATTCCTTTCAAATGAAAGAGGATAATGATAAATCCTGAGAAGCATGTGTCTTACCACATTGAAAAAAATGAAGAGGACATGTGCAATATCACTCCTCTAGAGGAATTTGAATTTGTGGAGAACTTTGAATATTTGGATATTGAAGATGAATTGCCTTTTAGAGAGGATTATAGTAAATTTGGGATAGATATGGGTACATACAACATTTCTAAAAAATTAGATAAGAGTATTCCTACTATATCTAACTAGTCTTTGAGAGAAATAGAAACCTAGACCATGCACTTTTATGGTGCAAGATGCAGAAATGGTGCTAGTGTCAATGTGCTATTACAATCTCAATCATAAGGGATAAAGAGTTTCTCGTATAGGCTAACATGGTTATGCACTAATAATGCTATAGAATATGAGGCTCTATGCCTTGGTCTAATAAAATATGAAAGCATGGATATTAAAATATTGAATATATATGGCAACTCTAAATTTATTGTAAATCAGGTAAGGTAAAGGTATAGGGGTAAGCACCATTACCTAAAAGTATATGGAAATAGGGTATGGAATTTGATGGAATCTTTTGATGCCCTAAACATATTTTTTTCCCAAAAGAAAGAACACCTTGGTAGATTCCTTAGCAATGAGGGGAGTTAATTTCAACCCTTTTGTAGACATAGGAGTTATGAAAGACAAGGGGATCAAAATAATTTTTAGGCCTGTAGTGCTAGATAAGCAGATTTTATGGTAAGTATTTGAAAGTGATGAACAAATCATTGATTTTATGGTGAGAGAATATTGTTTTTCTACTATTCAAGAGGAAAATCTAGAATATATTGATCAACAAGATGTCATCCAAATCAAGAATAATAATATACCTAGAGGATTGGTTACTCTAGAGAGCCTGTTTGAAAATGAAAATAGGAAAATATCTATAAGAAAATCTATAAAGAAATTAAAATTGAAAAAGGAAAAGAATCTGAAGGTTGGAGTATTATGTTCTCTAGAAGAAGAGGAGGATATCAAAAATTTATGCCTAAAGTACCAAGACAATGTAGCTTGGTCATATGAGGATCTTAAAGTATATGACAAGAAGGTCATTTAACACACAATTGAGCTAGAGCCAAATGTAAAACATTTTACAAAGAAATAGAGGGCTGTGAATCCTAGGATCAAAGCCATAATGAGATAAGAGATATTGAAGTTACTAAAGGCTAATATTATTTATCCAATAAAGCATTCAACTAGGGTAGCCAACTTGGTACCTGTACGAAAAAGAATGGTGATATTTGCTTGTGTGTGGATGTCAAAAATCTCAATCAAGTGTCACTAAAGGACAACTAACCCCTCCCATAGATTGATCAAATCTTGTATATTGTGGTAGGAGTAGAAATATTCTCACTATTAGATGAATTATCTGGCTATAACCAGATTTGGATGAAGGATGAATATCAATTTAAAATAGCATTCACCATCGAATGGGGTACTTTTACCTATTAGATAATACCTTTTGAGTTGTCTAACACAAGATTCACTATCCAAAGAGCAATGGATTATGCTTTTGGGGAGTTAATCAACATTGTCATTCCAATCTACTTAGATGATATGACCATTTTCTCCCATGACTAGAAAGACCCCCTGGTACATCTAGAACAAGTATTTCAAAAGTGTAGAGAATTTGGAATCTCTCAATCCTAAGAAGTCATTTTTTGCATTTCATAAAGGAAATTTACAAGGCCATGTGTTCTCTAAATAAGGCATGGCAATTGATCCATATAGAATCAAATACATCCTTGCTCTTCCACTACCTATGAATAATAAAGTCTTGCAGTCCTTCTTTGGTCAAATAAACTTTGTCAAGAAATTCATCTCTGATTTTGCTGAGAAGGTGAAGCCTATATCAAAAATACTGAGGAAGAATGCAGATTTCAAATGGATTGAGGTAAGAAAGAAAGCCTTTGAAATCATCAAGCAATCTACTGCTACAGATCTAGTTCTAGTCAGTCTAGACTTCATCAAAGACTTCATTATTTATGCTTATGGAGGTAAAGAAAGCTATGCATCAGTGCTCACACATAAGAATTATGAAGGATAAGAACACCCCATATTTTTTTGGATCCATACTCTTCATGAATATCATGTTAAGTATAATTTAATTGAGAAACAAGTATCTACAGTAATGAAATCATTAAAAAAAATTGGGTAATACTTGGTAGAAATAAAAACCCTAGTTTATGTGGTTCATTTGGATGTGAGAAGTTTCATTTTACAAGGTGAACTAGGAGATAAGAGAGTTGGTTGGATTACTAAAATCTAGGAATATGATGTGGAAATCCATCCTGCCAAGCTGGTTAGAGGTAGATCCCTATGTCAAGGTTTGACAAAGGCAATGGTTTCAATGGAAGTGATAGCCTATCAGTCAACAATAGAAGATTATACTGAGGAATTACAATCAGGAGAATCAGATTGGATAGATTATATGACTAAGTACTTTCAAACTGGGGTATGCCCTCCTAATATTAACCAATCACATAGGATAAGATATAGAATTTAGGCTTTAAAATATGTTCTATTACCAAAAATTCTATACAAGATAAACCTTTATGGAGTTCTCCTTAGATGCTTAAAAGATGATAAAAAACAAAAGGTCATAGAATATTTCCATGGAGGACTATCCAGAGGATACTTCTTGGGAAGAGTAATAGCTTTGAATATTATCAGGGTAGGCTACTACTGGCCTACCATGTTTACTGACACCTTCAAAATCACAATAGTCTGTGATCAATGCATGAGATATATAGGAAGAACAAGGAATGCATCATTCACTCTTAAACCAATTCAAGTTGAGGAACCCTTTCAGCAGTGGGGGTTATACTTCATAGGGGTTATTAATCCAAATTTGTTAGCTAAACATAAATATATTTAGACTACAATAGACTACCTGACTAGAAGGGTAGAAGCCATTCCTAAAAATAAATTATACCAAGAGGTGGTCATAGATTTCATGAAAATATTGATCACAAGGTTTGGTGTTCTAGAAGCTTTAGTGAGTGACAATGGACTAGCATTCGTAGGAGCCAAATATAGTGATTTTTCCAAAAAGTACAATATTATCATAAAGAATACTTCAAACTACTATGCCAAGGAAATGGACTGGTAGAATCAACTAACAAGAATCTACTGATAATTTTGAGAAGATCATTGAAGGGTAACAAGAGAAGTTGACATCTATTGTTGGAACAAGTTCTATGGGCAGAAATAATTAGCATCAAAAAGTCCATCAAAACCTCCCCTTATGCCTTAGTATATGGAAAGGAAGTAGTATTACGTATGCACCTAGAAATTCTAGCCCTCAAGTTGGTAAATACTGAGGATGAGTCTGAACAAAATCTAATTGAAATCAGGTTGACACATTTGGTATAGCTAGAAGAGAAAATAACTTAGGCATATGAGGATTTTTGTAAGCATTCATTTGACATCAAGGTATGGTTTGATAAGAAGCCAAGATTCAGAAAGTTCCAAGTTGGAGATATTTTGTACTTAGGTGGAATGTGGAAAGAGCTAAACTAGGGCACCATCAGAAGTTTAACTCCTTCTAGGATGGTTCTTTCAAAATAGCAAAAGTTAAGAAAACCAATGTTTTCCAGCTTGAAGATCTTGAAGGTAAAATATAGTTGATTCCAGTCAATGATTTTCACCTTAAGATCTATTTTGATTGAGATAAAGAGTCATTGTAACATATGTACATGCGATGTATCATATCATTTTTCCATTTTATTTTAAGTTTTCATTCTTGAAAAAATGCTAAGAAAAAAAGTGAAAAAAGAAATAAAATTTTGTTTCAAAATTTAAAGTGATGAGTATCAAAATGAGCTAAGTAGCAGTAGAATATAGTATAGTTTCAATCCACTCTCAAATGAACTAAGATGGTGGCGGAATACTGCATGCATTCTAATCTTCTCTTAAAAGGACTAAGGTAGCAATGGATCACAACCTATTTTCCAATCCATTAGATTTTATGACTATTTTTGAGTAGGAAAGAGAAATCTTGTGCCACACTGTTCCAAATAAAGAAACATTCACAAAATTGCCTCGTGAGATTCCTGCACTACGATGAAGGAAAGAAATATGATGAGTGACATCGCAAGTGCAAAAAAGTGTTTTGCACTTTAGCAAATCAGTGAGTGATGTAACATCTCCAAGTCACCATGATGCATAAGTTGAATTTGAAAAGTGTGCAAATGGATAATAGTTCTTGTAGCGACCACCTTAATGGTGGAAGTTGTACATACAATGGAATTTAAAAGTGCTAAAATGCAGACCCTATTAAATTATCAAAAGAAATACCTACCAAGTGAAAATAGTAGAGAATAACAAAGCATTGTTTGCAAAAATGGCCTCTGAAGATACTCAAGAAGCAAAACCCTCAAAAAATGAAGATTTGGACACTTACATTGATAAATCAAAGCCATGGCCAACACCAGATTGGTTCTCATAGAGATAATTAAGCTCAAAAAAACATCAATGACAAATACAAGAAATATGTAGCCTTGTTAGCCCAAGGTTCTTGCGTTGTTCACTTCTTATGGTCTTTTTATATCTATGATTAAGTTCATCCTTGTTTAGAGTTGATAACAACCATTATAGAATTCTATGACCCAAGAGCAAAAGTGGTAAAGATGGATAAAGGTAAAATATTGTTCAACATTACTACTAAGGCTTGTCACAAAATTTTTTCCCTAGGGGTAGAACCACCCATAAGGTCAAAAGAGTTCAATACATCTAATTAATTCGATTATTACTCTTTGCAGAAATGTACTAATTAGGGTAAACCTTTCATAAAATAGGTTTATAATCAATTCAAAACCATTAAATCCAGGAGAGGATTACCCAAACCTCAATTCCCATTGAGCAGTTTGTCCATCCAGAGCTCTATTCCATGCTAGCTTGTTTGGATGGTTTGGATTCAGATCAATTCATGATATATTGGAAAATAGCCACTGCTTAGTGTATTTTAAATGAGAAAATGTATGAACCAGATGCATAAAAGAAGGGTATTAAATCCATTTACATTGACTGGCTTGCTTTCCTTACCAAAAGAATACATGAGAAATTGGTAAGGATGAAAAGGGGTTCCGATACACCCTCTTTTCAACATTGTTCAAGTCTATTTTAGATGTTATTTATTTTTGTAAGGAAGATGATGCCCTGGATGCTAGTAAGAGAAAATAATGACAAGGGAGACCCTATCCATGTATACTATTGAACTGCTCATTTGAAGAGCATTGATTTTGTTTATAGATTTAACCTAGAATTTATAGGGCCATATTTGAATATAATGTATGGAAAATACCTTAGGTTACCATCGTTGGTTTGATAATTTTTGAGAACAGAAGGTTCCAAGGAAGGATACTGGTACATCCTTATTAGACTATATAGCTTCATTGGTAAGCCTTTTTTGCTTCCTCATTTTGTTACAAATAGATTATTAGCTCTAAAATATTTGAGGTAAGCATATTTTATCAATATGAACTATGGCTCTGGGAATAAAATAAAGTGTTTGTTGACCTATTGTAGTGTCAATGATATAAATATCACCAAAAATTTCTAGGGTGAACAAATGACCCATTACTTGGATAAGTTGGGTCTATTCTACATCCCTTAGAGGTGGAGATACGACCCATATGACAAATTCCACAAGAGAAACATTGATCTTAATGGAGAGAAGGCCCACAAGTTTGAGAAGACATCAAGACATTATTTTAAAAAGAGAAGGAATGATAAGGAAAACGCCCCATTGGATTGGAATTTTTCCAAGATGGAACAACTTCTCCCATGGCTAGATTTCTACGAGCAGATGGTTAATTTTGATTTAGATAAGAATGAAAGCCATAAATTGAAGGAGTGTACCATAATATAATTTGAGAATAAAAATAAATGGGATGAAGGTAAGATATTATACTGGTGGAGGATGAGAGTGGAAATTGGCATAGAGAAATCTAAGTTTGAATGAGTAATTGACAATGATTATTCTAATAGATATGATGAGAATATCAAAAATTGGAAGGTGAAAGACCCTAAGAATCTAGTATAGATTTACAAAAACCCCAACCAGGGTCAAATTATCCATCCCCACCTCCACAAGAAGAAACTCAAGGAGAAGAGATTGATACTCAATTACAACTACTAAAGGTATTAAAACTTTTGAGCCTCCGATAGAATGATTGGAGAATTTTCCTAAAGGGGCATAATTGATGAGGAGAATGCATTGTTTTGATGATAGATCTATAAGGATAGAGTTCATTAAGATATTAAGGAGGCCCAAACACCTAGATCTAGGTGGAGAGCCCCCTAAAATAGAAATATATTGGAATGAGAAAGATAAGAACTTTGTGTTTACACCAGTAAGTTTTACCACTGCAGCTATAGTGGAGCTCAATCCTTTATTTGAAGAACTATTGTAGGAAGAACCATTTTAGGAAGGACTCTCTGAGGAAAATACAAAGAGTGATAAACCAACAGTATTTCAAATTTTTATTATAAAAACAAAAAATTCATCAAAAATATTTTAGAAGGAGGTTTGTAAGAAATAAAATATGGATAAAGGAAATATTTTTGAAAAGACCTCTATCTCAGTTGTAGAAGAATCAATACAACCAGTACAACAACAAAGTACAGAGGTAGTTCTAGAGATTCCTACATTTGTAGGTGAAGGTATGATTTCTATACCCTCTTCTCCTTCTCCTCCCCTTTCCTCCAAGAAATTTCCTTCCCCTTCTAAATAAAAATTTAAAATAAAAGTGTCCTCTCCCCCTCATAGTTCACCACCTATTTCACCAGCAATTTCAAAGGGCCAAGTCAATCCATATCCTCCTCAACCATCCAAAATTTCTCCTTCATCATCTCCTATAATTCCACCTCTACCATTATAACCTCCCACATCATCTGAAATACAAGTTGTTTCATCCACACACACTCACACATATGTGTGTTTTATTTTATTTTCCATGACTTTACCAATTGTAATAGTAGCAATAGTCATAGATTCAACTATAGTTTCTACCATATTTTCATCATCAACTGCTGAATCTATTATTCCCTATATTATAGCCTCTCCTCATCCTACAAGTTATCCCACACTAGTAAATTTGTACAAGGTGAAGGAAACTTCATAGAAGATTCGGTATTTATGGGAAAAAATGTTGTCCAAGCCTTCGAAGAGGATGGCTACAAAGATAAGTACCATGTTTGTTGATATAATTTCTAGGAAGAGGGCATCCAGGTCCATTATTACTCTAGTGAGAAAGCTTGAGACTAAAATGATTGCTCAAGACTATCATCTAGAAAATTATACAAAGGACATTGAGCAGTTACCTACTGAAGATGAGCTGGTTATTGTGAAATCCTTCTTGGAAACTTTCTATGTAAATATATATATATAAAAAGAGAAGGTTGACAAGCTGGAGTGAATGATAGAGAAACTTGAGAAGACAATCAATAAACAGAAATAGATAGAGAAAGCTATCAAAAGTGAAGCAAAGAAATGGTAAAGCAAATTCCAAGAGGCCAATAAGCTCAAAGAGTAATTAGAGGAGCAAAACAAGAAAAATTAAGAACAAGATAAAGAAATATAGAGCTTGAAGCACCAACTTCAAATTGAAAATACCAAGTCTTTAGGCTTCTCAAAAGCAAGACTAGAGAAATTAAGGAAATAACTATTGTCTAAGGTTTTTCAAAAATACTTTGAGTTGCAACCCATCATTGACTATATGGATGATGCCAACCACCTTCTTCAGAATACCCGAGAAGATCTGGATAAATTCACTAAAGAGATACAACCAATGGTGATTCAAGCAAAATAGATCTATAAGTTGGTAGATAGCAGGCTCAGTGATACTGCTAAGCCAATTTCCAATAAGGAATGGAATATTGTTAGGTTAGTTTCCAGAGTCATAGTGAAGAAGAATAGATTACTGCAAAAGGCTTGGTTGTTGTATGATAAAGTGGAAAATATGATTCAAGATGTAGTGGACATCAATCAAGAGATGGTTCAGAATGGCTTTAGAGGGTTATGGTTGGAGAATAACACTTTGTTATCAGAAGACAAAATTATAAAGAGTGTAGTTGAGAGCCTCCAAGATGAATCTGAGATTTATGCCTTGGAAGAGCCAATTGATCAGGTGTAAGTTTTACAATTGATAATTGATTTAACCAGGATTCAAGACCTGATGGAGGACTTGGTAAACAAGGGAATCACTTCTAATTATGAAGACACTGCTAAGTTGGAGTATATTCATAATTAGCTTAAAGAGACTTCCAACCCTTCTGAAGTAGTCTGGAAGCAAGCCTTGCAGACTCTGAAGCTAATGGTATAATATTTTGGTGAGGATGCTAAGAAAAAGGATAAAGAGTAAGATTCACCTATTGAAGAGGATAAATTTGAGCAAGACTAGGAAGATAATGCTGAATTAGACGCTTAGTAGGAAGGCACATAAACAAATATGGTTACTACAGACCCTCAAGAGGCACAAGCATAAAGTGTTTTTGTGTTGTAAATTTTTGTAGTTATGTAGAAGTGTTCTATTTTTGTTTTTATTTTGACTCTAACACTATCATAAGATAGTAATAAAAGCATGAAGCTAAATGCCAAAGAACGAAAGTTTTCTGAAGACATTCATGTCATTTTTTAAGAAGCATAAAAGGGAGAACACAGTTCTATTTTTGCTTAACATTGAAGTAGTTTTGAAGGAGTGGCAGAGATATTTGTATTTCCATTATGATCTCAATATGAAACATTACCCTCTAGGTGAATTCACAAGGTTTTTAGAAGGTAATGATCGTATTGAAATTATTCTATGATGCATTGTTTGAAAATTAGCATTTTTGAATCCTGATGCCTAATGGATAAGACTCTGAGTTTGATGGTTTTGTAAGAAACTCCACCTGAGAGGTACTAGAATGTAGGCCCAAAATGGCCACATCATTAGAAAATTTTAAAAAAGTATTCTAAGGCATGAGGATACTCCAATCCACTAAAAATAGAGTGTATTTTAGAGTGGATCCATTCAAGATACATCAATTTTCTCAACACTTGTTTTTTTTTGGTAAAGTGTTCCACCCTACCCAATGCTTAGTGCATTTTGTAGTGGATTTGCACAAAGTTCCCAATCCATAATACAACCAATTTATTATGATATCAGCACCATTCAAAGTGTAGATTGGTGATATTGCTTTATCCTGTGTGCTCAAGCAACTAAGTGTTGAGAATGCCCATTCCACTGAGTTTCAAGGCTATTTTTGAGCAAAATTACAACAAGCCCTATTCCACTCGGTAAGAAAGTTAAAAGCACCTAAAAAAAGTATAGGGTAGAGAAATAGAGCAAAGATCATTTCCCATTACTTTTTGAGTGGATTTTAATGCACTCTACTCTACAATCAACTCTAGTCAAAGTTGGTGGAGCAAGAATTGAGGAGCGGATTGTAACTTGTTTTCTAAGATATAGATGCGAGAAAGGAGTTAAATGTTTTGAAGGTTTAAATGAGAAGATTGATGATGAGTTGTATTCTACTTGACACTTAGTGTTTTGCCACATAAGCTCCAATCCATAGATCAAAGCCTTCCAAGCTGATGTCAGTGTTCTTTTTAGAGTGAATTGGTGATTTGTCCTATCCCATTGGTCTATAGAGCATTGTTGAAGTTTAATCATAGATATTGATTGAGTGCATCAATGGTAGATATTTTGTTAATATTTTATGAGCATACAAAGGTGGATTCTTGGAAGATGAAGTCCAATCAGTTCGAGCGTGTAGGTGAAGCATACAAGGGTATAAATAACCAAGAACCAAAGTGGTTGTAGATTTGTGGCGAAATGGATTTCTCAAGAAATATGAATGGCTTAGATCTTGTTTATAATGGCCTAAGGCTTAATTGCTATTACCAAACCAACAATTTGGAGAGCTGAGATGCCATTGTGTGTGACTTCTAATGGATTTCTCAGATCCTATGGATAAATGAGATAATGCCAACAAATCTCTTTATTGGTCTATCATTCCTTAAAATCCTTTTAATGTCTCCTCCTATTCTTATTTCATTATAAACTATATATAGAGGTCAAACCCTCAATTTTTAGGATCGGCTCTAGAGTGTTTGCTTGCCCTACTGTGTAATATATTTTAAAAACTAATGGAAGGAGCATTACTCAGATTTTTGACTCAAAATTTATCATCTCAATATCTTTCATTAATATTTTCGAGTTGTGAATTAAATTTCTGTCAATGCTATTATGGTTAGTTAATTCCATCTGTATTGGATTACTAGTTGTAAAGCAATTAAAATATATTCATATCTAGATATGTGCTATTGAGAATTTTATTTTTGTGAAGTCTGAATATTGATCTTTTATGCTAATTTGGATTGTTAGTATTTTAGACATTGAAATTATTTCCTAGAGCAATTCTCTATTTTGTTTTTATTGTAGGAAGATTATTTTGTTTTGGGTGCTACTAATCTTGAGTGTGAGACACTGGAAATAGTTTACCAAATGTTCTCCCTATGGATGCCTATGTTGTTAGCCCTATCCGACCACTGTTAATGCATAATTTCTTAACCCTAAACATTTTTTAACCCTATTCCTTAATTTTTTTTTTTTTAAAGCAAAAAACTCCTTGCGGGTCCGCCTTGGTCTGAGAGACCATGACCAGGGGGTTCTACACCATCAAATTCACCTAGGAGTTGCACTCGACCCTACCTACACCAACATTATCAATTGGATTTTGGGTACCCAATTCAAATTTTTGGTAGGGTGGAGATTCGAACCTAGGACCTCCCTTGGAGGTTTGCCCTTTCCTCTCCAACTCTCCTACAACACCTGGGTTCTCCTCAAAATTATTATCAAGCTAAAGTGAGTAAAAATTCTATTCAGTTGAAAAGGAACTAGCCTACTCTAGAGATTAGGTTAAAGCAAGATTTGGTCCATTCTATGTTGAGTTTTGAACTGTGACTATCGAGTGCAAGCCTGATTAGAAAATTATAATATGGATAGGTACAATATCAAGTAAAATATCATGATAATTCGGATCCCAATATGTACTAGGATGAATAAAGTACCATGTTGAGAGAGGCAAGCTCCCTAAGGAGGATGGAAGAATCTGATAATAGTCCTTAAGGGGAGTGATGATCTAGCCATTATTGGAGTGTATTTTAGTATGTATCTACATAATATGATGCATTTCTATGAGGATAATCATACGTTGTAGGATAGGGTATGATAGGTAGAGGCTTAGATATCCCAATGAGATAGGACCTAGATGGAGGAGTGAGCAGCACTGATAGTGAAGAAAGAGACTATGATAGTATATATGGATCAACTTCAATAGGAGGCTACCCATAAGAGGATCCAAAGGGAGGCCATGACAGTTAAGATGAATGGGATGCACCAGGTGAAGTATCACCTAAAGGGTTTGTTCTACAATGAGAGGAGGAAGGTACATCAACTACAGGCATAGTTGGTGATTCAAGAGATTAGAGTCCTAGAATCATCAAAGTCTATATCATGATACCATCAAAGTAGAAGTGTGCAGTCGATGAGATAATTACAAGTGATGGGGTCTAACCAAGCTAGAAGAACCGAGGAGGATCTAGGAGAGTTGAGAGTCTCCTATCCCATGAGAGGGGAAAGGAGAGACTCATAGTGAGGTACATAGCTAATATAGCTTACGGTATATTGTATCATATTTTTGTTGTTTATGTGGTGAGAATACCACTCATTTTGTATCTTATAGCCTAGTGAGGTGATGTATGGTATAGTGGATATATGATGTTGCCTACGGGTGATGTGATTATGTACAATATATTTAGTTGTTTGACATTATATATATACATTATGACTTTTGTGTGAGTATATACTATGTGTATGATGTATGTAATGTGATTGATGCATGTGATATGATTTTTGTTGATGATGTATGTGTGAATTTAAATACGTATTATTGTGTAGTGATGATATGATTTGATACATAAGAAATGATAGGTAAAATGAACCTAACTGATTGTGAATATGCACAAATGGAGATGTACAAATGTAAGATGTGATAACATGTGTACATGTGGGACACAAAAATGTAGCAAGATGGATAACAATCCACCTTGTATCTAAATTATCTCAAGTGCAATGATTAATAAAATTAAATGAATAATTGCATTACCTAATGACCATGATATGCAATAAGCAAACCAGAAGTGTACAAATGGATTATAATGTACAAGATATACATAGTGAAACTGGATTAGATGGGGTAAATATGTAGTGGATGAAAGTATACAAAAATGATGCAAAGACATTTTTTATGGGCATAAACAATGGTGATGGTGTTCGCCCATGATTCTCAAGCATGGTGGATTCTAGACACTCAAACAACATAGTTTGAACAATAAAACTCATCTAGTAGTCACACAATATCTTGTAGATATATGGACTATCCTTACTAAGGTTAATTATATCATGGATCTGCATGTACACATGATGTTCATTTATCCATTTTGAGGGAGGTTTTACTAACCCATCGTAAACCTAGCCAAATTCGCTAGCTCATCAACAAGCATGTAGTGATCTATACAAGAGAAGATCACTAATGTGATAGCTGTGTTGTCACTTGTAAGGCTTACAACACTACCAGGTAGGCTCTTGGAGCCTATTGTTGGTGATGGAAATCACCCCATGATGTTATTTTGGACCTAAGGACATCTAGGATTCAATATTTTAATAGTACTCTTGAGGATTTTCCTTTTGTTTTTTACCTCTTATTATTTGATCCTCTTTTTTGTGGTGCTATTTTTGTATTGCTTTTCTCTTTTGTTTTTTTGGGCATTGGATTTTGTTTTTTACCTATTTTTTTTTCTTTGGCTTTTCCCTTCATTCATCACTAGGTTTATTTTGATCACACAAATGATAGGATGAGCAGGAGAAATTGTTTTCTAAATGGCAAGTCCTATGTAAGGTGTTGTCCTTAATACACTCAACATTTTTTTAAGATATGAAATGTATGATTGGTCCATGAATGAACTCAAATTATAAAGGGGTAGCCTCAAAATACTATAAAATTTGATGATGTTTGATATAGGTTGATTCGACTGGATATGAATGGTTGAGAAACATAAAAATTCCCATTACCATGCAACTAGTAATAGGATTTGACACCATCATAGTCATGCTAAAAAATGTGTTTATAACTCCTCAAAGTGGTACTAGATACAAGTTATGGATGGCCTATGTACAGGAATATATGAACATGACGACAAACAATACGTGTAATATGATATGTACAAGAGGACATGACATAAAAAAATGCTTAAAAATGCATGGTAGTATGTGACCAACTTGTTTTTGATAGAAATAAAGTAAGTGAGATAGAGAAACACTCGATGGTTTATCCCAATGTGATATGCATTGTACTAGAATAGATCTAAAATATATGGATGGATACATATATGTAGCACCCTAAAATTGGCGCAGTAAAATTGGAATAATTACATTCACCTTAGTAAATAAATTTAAATTCAAATTTAACCTCCCAAACCACCAGTTAACCACCGAGAAACCCGTTTCCTATTTTTTCGTGCCATTTTTAGCAGTTGTTTTGACCGTTTGACGATATCGTCTCCGATCAGACGATATCGCCCTAGATTTGACGATTTCATCTGGACTAGAACGTCCAGACGATTTTGTCGCAAAACTGAATTTGCATAGTTGGAATCTGTTCCAACGGGTCTCCAAACCAGGCAGAAGCGTGTCTGCACCGTTGGGACCCTTCCCTCATTGGAGATCTCCCAAATTGGGATGATCTCCAACCTCCCAACAACTATCCTATGCCTATTTAACTCTAAGGCTTTTCCCTCCCCAACCCCTGGCTGAATTTTTATGCAAATTGAACCCTTATGCTCTAAAACATCGTAATTCATATTTTGCATTAGTCCTATAGTCATTTCATTGTAGGTACACCACTGGTTTTCAGCCGGAGCCAACACCTATCGCAGTCGACAAACCTGTCAAGATCGGAGGCGATCTCGTCAAATTCGGGACGATCTCGTACTGATGCGAGACGATTTCGACTGCAGCGCACATCGAGGCAATCAGTGCCTGGAGTTTGTTCTTCTGTCTCTTTTCTCTGTCATTTTATGTTATAAATTAGATTGTTTATTCAGTTTTTATATTATATTGCATTTGGAGTTCACCCATTTTGTCTAGTTTACAGATTAAGATCATATTCTGCTATCTAAACACAGTTATTTGCATTTATTTCTATTCCTGTATATTTTTCAACACTCATATTACTGTTTTACATAGTTTTCCCCTGTTTGCAAAATAGAATTTCTTGTATTTCACATCTGTTTGTTGTTTTGCAGGTCTCTGATGAATTCGTCTGACGAATTCGTCAGATTGCAGATGATCTTGTCAGTTCAGACGATTTTATCAAATTGAAGGTGATTTTGTTGAATTGCAGATGATCTAGACTGCTTCAAGCTTCAGAAACTCCATCAGACTTCTGGATCAGGTAATCTTCATTGGCCTCCTGCAAATTCTCTATTTCTGTTTTCCTTTCGTTTCTTTGTATGCATTTAAATTGCATTTTCATGTAGTTTAAGTTAGAATCATTCGGCCAAACCTAGGATGAATGTTTAAAAATAAAACGAACTTATCAAAACTCATTCCCAAAACCTATGCGTGGAAACTGCCGTTAAATGTTTCCTGGTGAACCCACCATCCGTCGAAAAATCACCAAAATGCACCTCCCTTGAGAGGCGGGACCTTCGCAAAGTCCTCTCGTCCGAGGTACCGCACCATCCTTTTCCCATCCTCCTTCCGGGTGCGGATCCAATAGCCTGAAGGTAGGGGTGCGAAAAATTTGGAGCGATACATTTTGGTGAACCCGACGTGAATGCATCATAACCTTTTGAACAAAAACAAACAAGACAAAAAAAAAAAATTTAGATGCATTTTAAAACATTTAAGGTTCAAAATCATGTTTAGATGGTAGCTCCTAAAAAGAGGTTAGCAGTTACTATAAACGTAGTAAACCAATTAGCAGCCATAGAATTTAATTATGTCCTTAGTGCCCCTGAAGCAAGTAGAAATCAATCCTTGTGGGACGAGCTTATCAGGAGACTTAGTATCATTTCATCTAGGTCCACACAACTTAAAAAGATTAAGAGGCTAGTCTTGGATAGAATCATGGATCCTCATCAATTAGTGTTCTATCATGAACTTCAGAGAGCTTGCCATAGGTGGTTAGCCTATAGGAGAGCTCTTGTATCTGTAAAAGTTTTAACTTTCAGGGAAGATCTTGAAAGCACCGTTATAGTGCGCCCATTTTTAGTTCATATAGATTCCTTAGAAGATGATCTTATAGTTAGGAGAAGATGGAACAAAACTCCTAGAGCTATGTTATATTGTAAATATTGTCATGAGAATTATTATTTCCAACCAGCATCTGAGATAGAAAATATCACCATAGCCCTTTTCATCAAATTCTTAAAAGAAAACTTTCAATTTGAAGAAGAACATTTCATGACCCCTGAACAACTTGAACCTATTAATGATATCCATAAATTATTCATAGAAGATTAGTTCATCTACTTTTAGCCTTATTATTATTGTGTGCATTTATTGTTTCATTTGCTATCTTTATTATATTGTTTCAAAGAAAAACCATAAAAAACTAAAAATCAAAAAAAAAAAAACATAGTAAAAAAAAAAAACTTAAACATTTCATTTACAATATTGCATTAGGTATATATAAATATATACCTTTTAATTTGTTGCATATATATATATATATATATATATAAATATATATATATATTTGCTGAAATCAAAACTTAGCACCATGACTAAACTTAGGAATGGTAAAGAAATTTTAGGAGAAGGAGAAGATTGGCTACAAAATACAACTGAAAACCCAAATGTCCTTCTTGGAGATACAAATCCGGAAGGTGAAACTCTAGGTCAATCGGATGAAGACTTAGGTGAAGATAAGGAACAAGAAGGAAGTGTTAAAGAATCTTCGTCCCCTAGAATAGCTCCAAATGGAGGCATCACTTTTGACAACGCAGAACATTTTCAAAAATTTCTTAATCAACATATCGACATCCTTAATGTGGCAATCCGTATTGATAAAGGGGAAATTAGTGATGCTCAAGCAGTCTTAGAACGGGCGATTGATATGCAAACTAATCCTTTGTCTTTCATTGATCAAGAAAGTGATAAGGGTGGACCATCTAATGTGAATATGGTCACTATAGCCCAAGCCATGACCAAACAATAGGTCACCCAACCTCCTAAGCAACCTGTTACTCAACCTAAAATCACTCCCGCACAAAATAAAATTCCCTTCACTACTTCCTTCCTCCAAAAAGTTGAGCAAAATGCTTTAAATAGACAAAAATCTAAAACAAAGCCAAATACAAACTTTCAACAATCTACAATACAACACAATCCAACTTCAAAACTCCTCCATAATATCTTTCCTACCAATGTTTTACACAATAGTAACATGGCATCTAATCTGCATGTTCCTCCATCTTACGCCCATAACACTTATGGCAATGCCCCACCGAATCAATATGGGGGGCAAACTAGTAGTTTGGAAGCTATGGTGAAACAATTGGCTTCACGTATGGACCAGATAGATCCCTATTGTCCCTCGTATAATTATCGAGAGATTTGTAGCCAACCATTGGATCCTATAGTGGTAGCTCAACCATACCCTAAACATTTTCCCATGCCCGTCCTGCCTATCTATAAAGGAAACGAAGATCCCATAGAACATCTTCGCATGTTTAGGATAGCATGTCATGACATATCGCATAACGACTTGCTATTACTAAAAATGTTCCCCAAAATTTTAGGTGGAATGGCGTTAGAGTGGTATTATCAATTGCCCACTCATTCCTTAAGAAAATTTGAAGAAACAGTTGAGTCATTTGTTCATCAATTTAGTGCCTACATCGAGAGGCATGTAACTATTAAAGACCTATACAATTTAAAACAAGATAAAGACGAATGTTTTGCTGATTTCTTAGCAATATGGAGACAATTGATAGGAAAACTGCACTTTGTGCTACCCTATAGGGAAATGTTAGAGATTTTCATTAACAATTTACAAGAACAACTTTCCTATGAGCTATCAACAACTACTTTGACTACCTTCGATCAAGCTATCGACTTAGCTCGAAGGGTAGAAGATGCCCTCATTAGGAGAGGCCAACTTAGAAAGAAGGATGATGAGAAAACATCTAGAAATCAATATAAAAACAAACAAAGTTGTCGATGATGGAGTCACTGACAGCAGAAATGTTGCTAATGTCAATGCAACAAAAACAACAGAAAAATTCATCTTGAAACCTCCTGATAAGCCTCCTCGAGAGTTCACTAGATTAAACCAACCTTTATCAACTATTTTACCTCAACTTCTTGAAAGAGGTTTAATCCAACTGCCAGCTATCCGGGAACCTGACCCAAGCATACCCGGATATAGAGATGATTTGCACTGTGATTTTCATAGAGGTCTTGGACATTCTACCAACGCTTGTAAGAGATTGAAACATAAAATACAAGATTTTATTGACAATAATGAAATGGAAGTGCAAGCCTTCCAACCTAAACAAAACCCTCCTAATAATACCCAAAAGATTGCTCCCCAAAATCAAAATCAGAATGCCAATCAAACTTTAGACATATTTCAACACCCTTTACCAAGACATGGTAAAGAGGTAGCTAATCAAATTGAACATCACAATGTTCCCCCTCCTACCCGATATGTAGGAACCATTAGCGGGCAATTACCTATTCAGGACTCTCACACATTTGACACAACCTTATCCCTGGTTACAACCAGGCCCTTACATAATTTTCAAACTTCTGATTCTAGCGATATAGAGTCAGATAGTGAAAGTGAAGTAGACACCATTCAATCGAATAGTTCTAAAAACGAATCAGATCCTATTCAACCTATCACAGATGCTAATGTTCCAGAAGAACCATTTCCCAGAAGAGTCACTACTCGACCTTCTTCTAATGAAGTCCTTCCTTATGAACAAGCCATAAACTCTCAACCGAGACCCTTTCAACGTCATCACTATAACATTGTAGGTACCATCGGAGTCGTCACCCGACAACAAGCTCAAAATCCCCAACAAGAACCAAACCAGAATGATGGATCAGCTCCATTTGTTCTGAGAAATCCTAATAAAGGAAATCATGCTCCTATTGTTCAAACTAAACCTCCTTACAACATTAATGAGCAATTGTCTAATACCACCGCCATAATCTCCCTTTTAGATTTATTAAGATCCTCCCCCACCCATAGGGATGAATTGATGCTTACTTTGAGCCAGATGATGGTACCTCAAAACATCCAACCCGAAGCTATGGCCAATACTATCATTACGCGAGAGATTGATTGTATCGACTTTCGGGATAAAGATATCCCACAACACAGTTTACACAAGGATAATCCCTTGTATATTACAACTTTAATTGGGGATGTAGCTGTCAGATGAGTCCTGATTGATAATGGATCATCTCTAAACATCTACACCTTTGACTTCTACCAACAATTTGGTTTTAGAAGTGATGAAATGAAGAAGACTGATATGATTATCAAAGCCTTTAATGACAAAACACAAGAAACGTGTGGAGTCATTACCCTCCCATTGCAAGTTGGTCCTAGAACCCTTGAGACAACTATGTTTATTGTACATTGCCCAGCATCGTACAATATACTTTTGGGTCGCCCTTGGATTAACGCCATGCGAGCAGTCCCATCAACTTTACACCAATGTGTTAAGTTTGAGTTTAAAAATCAGTTGGTCACTATTCATGGTGATCCTAGACCTTTTGATATGTGTGCATTGGCAGAACCAGTTGGAGTGCAATTTTGCCTTGCTCTGTCATCCACATATCCTAGTTCTTCTTCATCTAAAACTATGAAATATAAACCCATCATTTCATCTATTCCTCCTCCATTAACTTCATCTTCCCATATAGATCAACCACCTGCTAAACAAATCACTGTAGAACATCAAAAAGCTCTTAAAACTATAACCAATTCTTCAAGTTCTAATCCCATAAATTCAAAACCTTCAGACACATCTATCATACCTTCCACATCTCAAAACATAGGTAATAAACCTTCTACATCTTATGCCCTTTTTGATGATCTTTTACCAGATTTATCTACAACCTTAATATCAGAAAAAATGAATGCTTTCATGCAAGATTCAAATCTTTTAAATCAATTGCCGCCATCTCCTCGTACTATGGGCCTCCCACAACCTATGGGAAGTACTTACCAAGTCGGGAGTTGCGCCTTCATGTACAAAGGATATGACTGGAGAAGAATCCCTCAGAATATCAAAACCCATCATGATGGATATGCTCGATGCTATTTTACCAACGATTATATTAAAGCTAAACCCATGATGCTTAAAATGGGATATAATGGGAAAGGCTTAGGACCTTTCCAAAATGGCATGAAAGAACCTTTCAAGGTAGAACCATGGCCTGCCCGATGTGGTGTGGGCCTATCACCTAGTAAGGGTCAACCCTTTCCTTTTGAGGATGATGATCATCTCATATGCTATCAACACTATTTGGATAGACATGTTGATTTACCTCTTAAAAATCTATAATTTTCATGCAACATGCTATCCATAGCATACCCTGAAATGATTGTTGACCCCGATGAAGAGTTGGAAGGAGATATCTTACATGATGTCTCTGTTGAAGAGATGTATAACGGGTTTTATTTTGATGGTTCTATACCAACCATAGCTCAACTTGAGGCCACCGACCCTCAGAACGAATTATCTAAATTAACTTTACAAGAGTTACAAGAATTGGGCGTTTCACTTGCCCCACCTAATTTTGAAAGAGATCTACACATGGAGGTAGAAAATGTCCTTAAAATTAATATTGGAACTGAGGACAACCCTCACATAATCAACATTGGAGCAGAACTAAGTCAAGAAAAACAAGAACAATACATTGCATTTCTTAAAGAGTATGAAGATTTCTTCGCTTGGAAATATGAAGATATGCTAGGTCTAGACCCTTCTGTAGTCATGCACCATCTAGTGGTCCATCCGGATGCTAAACCTGTTAAACAAAAACTTAGAAAAATGCATCCCAAAGTGGCTCTGCTAGTCAAAGAGGAGTTAGAAAAACTCCTGAATGTTATCTTCATACAAGCTATTGATTATGCTGAATGGATCTCCAATGTAGTTCCAGTCACCAAGAAAGAAGCCACCAAAGTTAGGGTTTGCACAAATTTCAGAGATATTAACGCTGCATGCCCTAAAGACGACTTTCCTCTTCCAAATATGGACCAAATTATTGATTTTACTGCTGGAAGTGGGATGATGTCCTTAATGGATGGATTCTCCGGCTATAATCAGATCAGGATAGCTCCTGAAGACCAGGCTAAAATAGCCTTCATTACCCCCTGGGGTACCTTTTGCTGGAAAGTGATGCCCTTTGGCCTAAAGAATGTCGGGAAACTTATCAACGGGCTATGACCTACATCTTTCATGATATGATGCATGATATCCTACATGATTATGTAGATGATATTATAGCTCGCTCTCTTATTGAAGATCATCATTTAGACGATTTAAGAAAAGTTTTTAATCGATTACGAGAATATCTCATTCGATTAAATCCAGCAAAATGTATATTCGGAATTAAATCCGACAAGTTATTAGGGGTTTTACTTTCTTTACGTGGTATCAAAATTGACCCTCTCAAAATTGTGGCTATCACTGATATGCCCGCACCCACTAATATATCTGAATTACGAAGTTTACAAGGTAAACTTCAAGCTATCTGTCGCTTCATTGATAAGCTGGCGGACAAAACTGGTCCCTTTCTTAAACTCCTTAAGAAGGACGTCCCCTTTAATTGGGACACAGAATGTAGAGAAGCTTTTGAACTTCTCAAGCAATATCTCCTTAACCCTCCGGTGCTTTCATCGCCTAAATCTGATCGCCCATTTCTTTTATATATTTATGCTTCAGATTCTGCCTTAGGAGCTATGTTAGCTCAGCTTGATGATGAAAAACGAGAATGCGCTAATTATTATATTAGCAAAACTTTTGTCAGTTATGAAACTCGCTATACAACGTTAGAAAAGTTATGTCTAGCAGTCGTGTTTGCTACGCAAAAATTATGACATTACATGCTTAGCCAAAAAACGTATGTCATTGCCAAATATGATCCTTTAAGATATCTCATGAGTCGACCTTATTTATCGGGTCGCACAGCCAAGTGGGTTCTTGCTCTAAGCGAGTTTGATCTCACCTTCATAGGACGAAGTCTCGTTAAGGGTCAAATCATAGCGAGATCAATTAGTCGTTGCACCCTTAGAGTCTACTCATCCCCTCATTATCGAGTTTCCCGATGAATGCCTTCAATTAGAGGCGGACCTTGTTGAACAATGGTCCTTATACTTTGATGGAGCCCGATGCATGAGTGGGGTCAAAAGTGCGGGTATTATTTTAATATCTCCACAAAAACATCTTATTCCTCTGTCCTTCAAACTAACCTTTGCGTGCACCAATAATACTTCTGAGTATGAAGCTCTAATCCTTGGATTACGAGCTGCTTTAGTGCTTAAAATTAAAAACATCTTAGTTTTTGGGGATTCCCAATTGGTTATAAACCAAATTAATGAAGTTTATCAAACCAGAGATGATAAACTTTGCCCATATAAGGCCTATTTTTTACAACTAATGGCCTTGTTTGATCAAGTTACCTTGGAATCCATTCCTCGAACTAGCAACCGTGCAGCCGACGCCATGGCCGCCGCTGCATCTCTCTTGCCCTTGGAGTTAGACGATGAATATGCCACTATCATCATTCGTCGACTCCAGGAACCCGCTTCACATAAGTCATGCTTAGAGCCTTTGGATGTGTTTCTAATCAAGGAAACCACTCCTGAACTCTGGTATACAGACATATTTGATTTCCTCCAAAATGGGACTTTCCCTGCTAATTCTAATTGCAACCAGCGTCGGTTATTACGTCAACGAGCAAGTCGATTTGTAATCATTGGCAATACTTTATATAGGAGATATTTTGAAGGTATCCTATTAAGATGTCTAAATTTAGAAGAGTCTAAATCAGCCTTAAGTGAAGCCCACGATGGATCTTGTGGAGGACACTTTAGTGGTAGCGTCATTGCTAAAAAGCTCCTTCGGATAGGATACTTTTGGCCTACCATGGAAGCGAATGCACATGAATATGTGCGCCATTGCGACAAGTGTCAAAAACATGCTGACCTTGTCCATGCGCCTGCACAAGAGATGCAGGCTATTTCTTCTCCTTGGCCCTTTTCTAAATGGGGCTTGGATATTATTGGTAAAATTAATCCTGTGTCTTCTGATGGACATAAGTTCATCATAACCGCCACTGAGTATTTCACGAAGTGGGTTGAAGCTATGCCTTTAGCTTCCTGCACTGGTTCACAAGTCTCTAAATTCATTTTTAATCAAATCATCTGTAGGTTCGGAATTCCTGCAAATCTCATCTCTGACAATGGAACTCCATTCAAAAATAAAGATGTTAAAAAATTATGTCAAAAATATAAGATTCAACATCGCTGGTCTACTCCCTATTATCCTCAGGGTAATGGTCAATTAGAAGCTTCTAACAAAACTCTAATCAAAATTCTCAAAAGACTAGTCAATAAAATTGGCCGTGACTGGCATATTCAATTATATCCAGCCCTGTGGGCTTATCGAACTAGTGTTCGAACCCCCACGGGCACTTCACCATTTGTTTTGGTATATGGTGCCGAAGCGGTTTTCCATTTGAATTAGAATTTCCTTCTTTGGCTCTGCTACTTCAAGACACCGAAGTAGGAGATGAATATCGCGCTGGTGGACTCAGTCAGCTAGAACTCCTAGATGAAAAATGCATCAATGCTTTAGAGCATCTCCATGCATACCAAAACAAGCTTAAAAGAGCATATAATAAGAAAGTTCGTCATCGATCCTTTGAGATTGGTGATCTTGTTCTAAAAGAAAATCAAAAAAATACAAATGCAACCAAAGAACTGAAAGGTAAATTTGAGCCCAACTGGCTTGGACCATACATCATTACTACAAAATTTGAATCAGGAGCATATAAATTATCTACCTTAGATGGTAAAGAACTTAAAGAACCCATGAATATTTTACATCTCAAACGTTATTATGCATAAATTTGATTATTTCATCCATGTACATATTTGTTCAAAATCATTCAAAAACCTCAAAAACATTCATAAAATCTTCAAAAATCTTCAAAAATGTTTATCGCATTTATTTTGTAAAGTTTCTTTTGCTTTAAAACAAAAATCAACATAAAAAATCCAAAAACAACTATATGCTTGACTCTTTCGAAACCAAAACAATATACAGAATAAAGAGAGAGTCAACATTTTCAAAACTTTCTCGAAATCATTATTTTCTTACAATTATTGCAGTTATATGTTTCAACTTATTTTGGATAAAACTAGCATTTATTTGGCATCCCCCACTTGCACAATCACAACAATAAATATCTTGATTTTATCTGGCATGATTACTAATCTCTCTTATATCAAAGTACACAAAAATCAATTAAATAAAGTTTGAGCATAGAGAATTGATCTTGGTATTTACTTAAACCAAGCACATCTTTTCACAATAAAATGATTATATTTGTAATTTCCATGTTTTGCTACATAGTAGAACTGATTTCTTGAGTGAAAAGTTTCCCTTGCTATCCTATCATGCACATGGTCTAGAATCTTTGAGAATTGGCAAAAGGAAAAGCTCACCCCTACCCAGAATAAAAATCCCTTGCTCTACAGCTAATCCGAGCAAGTATCCCTAGAAAAAGAAAAAGAAAAGAAAAGTTCAAGAAAAAGAAAAATAGAAAAGAAAAATGTTATTCTATATCATTCCAGCAATATTTCAAGCACTATCTCAAAAATCAAGCAAAAGAAAAATAAGCAAAGTTCAAAAGAAAGCAAGAAAAGCAATAAAATCCCTTTCCCTACCCTTTGAAAAGAAAAGAAGGGTGAATGAGCTTGAATCCCTGGAATTCTCAATTATTCGAAAATTGTGAGGTAAGCCCCATAACAGGTGGTTTGTGCCCAACCTCGCTTGGCCTTGGGTAACTCCTAGCGTGGCGATATGTCTGTCACATTAGCGACCTTCTTTTGTATAGACCTATGTCTGCTTATGGATTAGCTAGCTCTTGATAATCCGATATACATAGTAGCCTAGTATGGTTATATGCATCTACATCATGGTTAATGAACACTTAGTTGCTTTATTCAAATCACTTGTATCATAGTATCTTGCTCAAAATCAGTAACTGAACCATACAATTGCACACACATTTGTATTTGAGAGATTTTTACTATCATTATGATAAATCAATATTGGCAATGAATTCACTTATGCACATGGGATTCCTTATAAATCTAATTTTTTTCAAAATACTTTGAAATATTATTTTTGCAACTTGTTTGGAATAATCAAGTACAATTATCTAACAACATATCATATATATCTTATCGACTTTCGCGACGATGGTATAATTCCAAAACCAAAATTGGAATTTTATGCTTAGCGCAAGTCATTATTATCATATTTTCTGTTTATAAAAAATTAATCATGCAATAAAACTATCTTTTCTTTGATCTTCGCGATGATGGTATAAGTCTATACCTACATATTCTATACCTAGCGAAAACCATTGTAACAATATTTTCTCCAATTTATCAAAATTCATAAAAACCATATGACTTCATTTTACACCAATTATGCTTTTCAAAAGCAAACACATTTTTATTATTTCATATCATTATGTCAACCTTTGCATTTTGCAATGATGGTATAATTCTTAAGGAATTATTCAACAATTTTTATCACACTTAGGAATTTATGCCTAGCAAAAATTATTTTACAATATTTCATGCATAATATTTTTATGGAAATCTGAAAACAAACCATCATCATCATCATTATTTGCATCGTCACAACAAAGTCTTAAGACAGTCTCTTAAGCACTCTTTTCTTTTAACAATATTTCTATCCTGGGACTAGCTTGACGACCGAGTGAGCAGCGACTCCATGAAATGGTCTATAATAGCGACAATGTCCTTTGAAATTATTGTTAGAAATCTCTTTTTATTTTTATCACATTTCATTACAACCAATCAATTTGTTACATCAGATTATTTCATTTAAAATATTTATAGCATGACATCCAAGTTATAATATTTTCCAAAACGACATAATTACATGAATCATCAATAAAATCATTACATCAATCAACTCAATCAATCAATCAAACATAAAAAGCATCATAAGCATCACATAAGACAAGTCATATGATCAAAAAATATCTCATATATATATATATCAACAGAATATATACATCATCAAAACTAGATTGGTATGCCACAATCTGTACCTCGGCATACTCAATCCTCTATCAAATACAAGTATAATACAATGTCAGTGGCAGTATCCTACCCTCTAGCCTCGAGAGCCTCTAGAGCTCTCGGCCTCATCTCCTCCCCCGCCCTACGGAGGACGAGGTGGTCCCATCGTAGTATGTGTGGTACTACGAGTCCTCGTCATCGACCGGGATGAGCTCCTCGTCGACCCTGTCCTGATAGGATCTGCTATGGCAGGTGGCACCTGTATCCTCTGGCCCTCTGGCACCGCCTAGTAGTATAGCGCCTGATAGAATGCGGTCTGAGAAACCGACCGTAGTAGCTCCTGAGTGCTTACCCCTCCGCCTCGTGCCCTGAGACAAGCATTCTCGTCTCGTAGCTATGACACCTCAGCCTGGTGCTGTGCAGCTGCATCCTATAATGTCTGCACCTAAGCTCGCAGATGATCTCTCTCTGCCCGAAGAGTAGCCATCTCGCTACTCTCTCCAATGTCCACACCCTTGCCCTTATCAGGCGATGGTGGCCTCTGTGGAGATGAGGGTCTCGCCTCCCTCCTCTCCCTCTCCCTCTACCGCGACCTCTCCTGTGCCTATGGCCTACTCTGCTCTCCTCTGTCGTGACCCCAGGCTACCTCTATCATCGCCTGGTGCCACCTCCCTATTCGACGCACGACTGCGTGGATCGGTCCCTGTGCCCTCGTCATCCGAGGAGGGCGGATGCCTGCGTACCAGGCATCGTAGCCATCGGCTACCCCTACGTCGTCCCCATCCACTGGCTGAATGGGGGCATCATCCACGTCCTGACTCAAGAATCGCTGCATATCTGGAGCCCCGCTAACTGTGGTGTTATCCCGGACAGTCCGAGAAAACTTGTAATCCTTGAGAGATGGGATCCCCTGCTGTAGACCGAACTGTCACAAAACCCGATCATAGCGGTGGAGCTCCACCTCTCCCATCTCCATCCGTAGCCAGTAGACTTGCCTGATGCGAGCCAGCTCCTGTCCGTCCTCTGGCCACCCTGGATGCTCTCTCCATGGCCTCCAGGTGATCTGGTCTGGGACCAAGTCATCCAGCAATCTCCGAGACACCGATAGGTCGATCCGTCACTGTGCCCCTCTCCGGAGCCACCAGTAGAAGACTCGGGGCCTCTCCCCGTCAACCCCTGTCAGTGGAAGCCCTACCGGCCTTCGCACCGCAATGTGCTCCCAGCACCAAACCTGTAGGAGCGATTTCATAACCAGACATCGGCCGCCCTTGTATACGACCCCATGCAGGATCCTATACAATCGGCATAGAACAAAGCTGCCCCAAGCAAATCTGTAGCCATGGTCGCGTATGTCGTAGATCACATCTTCCAGCATCCATAGTACCCTGCAACCGCTCTGGTGGCATAGCAGAAGTCCACCAACCACCCCAGGCATCTGGCGTAGTGCCTCGATGTTCACTTCGCCCTTCTCCAGGGTGAAGCTCGGGTCACCGCAGAGTCGTCCCATCGCGTGGCCCTAATTGGCCGCAGGTGTGATCATCCTCCCTTGTATGGGGATTCTAAGAATCCTCCATACATCCTCTAGTGTGGGAGTCATCTCCCCTATCGGTAACCGGAAACATGAAGAGCCCGGGTACCACCTCTATGCTAGGGCCATCAGTAGCCCCATGTCTGTAGATACTTGTGGCATCTCTGCCACATGTAGTAAGTCGGCCTGTGCCAGCTGATCTCGCTCTACCTGGGTGAGAGCGGCCAAGTCGTCTCTTAGCCCGTCGTATTTCCACTCTCTGCTCTTTAGTAATCCTCTCTGCAAGCATAAACATCAAAACAACAAACAATCATTAATAACAATTTTAGCAATCAATAATGCAACTTAAAGATCAAAATTTTGCAATTGATGATATCGCCCACTATTGGCCGATATCGTCCGAAATTTGAGCAAAATCGTCTCCAATTTCGCGTGTCGAAATCGTATTTAATTTGACGAAATCGTCCCTTTTTCGTCGATTTCGCCCTTGAGCGAAATTGACGAACTTGAGACGATTTCGTCGAACTAAGGACGATTTCATCCGGATGACGTCGATGGCTAAAAATGGCCGTGATGCTCAAAATTCACCTAAAAATCCATCTAAAAAGCATGTAAAATCAAATTAAATCAATTCTAGATCAGTTTAAACCCTTACCCGTAGACCGCGGTGGACCTCTGCAGATCTGTGCGCTGTCTCTACCATTTTTGCTCCAGAGCTCTCAAAACAGTAAAATGAATAGTAACAAATGAATTAGGGTTTTACCCTATTTTTCTTCATTTTATTCAACAAATAATTTTTGCTTTTCCGTGTTTTTACCTCAAACGTTCGATTTGGGTAAAAACACGGAGAGGGCACCATAGTAAGTTGTCGTACGATTCGACCAAGAATCGTCGCCTAAAAATGGGAATAATTTTTTGCTTTCTCATAGATCGAGAACTCATCTTTAACGCATTTTCTTCGGAAAATTCGCTAAAGAGGGGGCAAAATGTAGCACCCTAAAATTGGCGCAGTAAAATTGGAATAATTACATTCACCTTAGTAAATAAATTTAAATTCAAATTTAACCTCCCAAACCGCCCGTTAACCGTCGAGAAACCCGTTTCCTCTTTTTTTGCACCATTTTTAGCAGTTGTTTTGACCGTTTGACGATATCGTCTCCGATCAGACGATATCGCCCCAGATTTGACGATTTCGTCTGGACTAGAACGTCTAGACGATTTTGTCGCAAAACTAAATTTGCATAGTTGGAATCCGTTCCAACGGGTCTCCAATCCGGGCAGAAGCGTGTCTGCACCGTTGGGACCCTTCCCTCGTTGGAGATCTCCCAAATTGGGATGATCTCCAACCTCCCAACAACTATCCCATGCCTATTTAACTCTAAGGCTTTTCCCTCCCCAACCCCCGGCTGAATTTTTATGCAAATTGAACCCTTATGCTCTAAAACATCGTAATTCATATTTTGCATTAGTCCTATAGTCATTTCATTGCAGGTACACCACTGGTTTTCAGCCGGAGCCAGCACCTATCACAGTAGACGAACCTGTCAAGATCGGAGGCGATCTCGTCAAATTCGGGATGATCTCGTACTGATGCGAGACGATTTCAACTGCAGCGCACATTGAGGCAATCAGTGCCTGGAGTTTGTTCTTCTATCTCTTTTCTCTATCATTTTATGTTATAAATTAGATTGTTTATTCAGTTTTTATATTATATTGCATTTGGAGTTCACCCATTTTGTCTAGTTTACAGATTAAGATCATATTCTGCTATCTAAACACAGTTATTTGCATTTACTTATGTTCCTGTATATTGTTCAACACTCATATTACTGTTTTACATAGTTTGCCCCTGTGTGCAAAATAGAATTTCTTGTATTTCGCATCTGTTTGTTGTTTTGCAGGTCTCTGATGAATTCGTCTGACAAATTCGTCAGATTGCAGACGATCTTGTCAGTTCAGACGATTTTATCAAATTGAATGCGATTCTGTTGAATTGCAGACGATCCAGACTGCTTCAAGCTTCAGAAAATCCATCAGACTTTCGGATCAGGTAATCTCCATTGGCCTCCTGCAAATTCTCTATTTCTGTTTTCCTTTCTGTTTGCTGTATGCATTTAAATTTCATTTTCATGTAGTTTAAGTTAGAATCATTCAGCCAAACCTAGGATGAATGTTTAAAAATAAAACAAACTTATCAAAACTCATTCCCAAAACCTAGGCATGGAAACTACCGTTAAATGTTTCCTGGTGAACCCACCATCCATCGAAAAATCACCAAAATGCACCTCCCTTGAGAGGCGGGACCTTCGCAAAGTCCTCTCGTCCGAGGTACCGCACCATCCTTTTCCCATACTCCTTCCGGGCGAGGATCCAATAGCCTGAAGGTAGGGGTGCGAAAAATTTGGAGCGATACAATATATTGAGTGAAATGAATTCCAATATGTGGTAGTAGCAGTCATGAGGGATGTGTGTGAATGTGTGTGAAAGAGTGATGTAATGATGAGTGGGTGAATAAGAAATATAAATAGGAAGACCTGATGGTGGAGCAGGTGAATAATATGGGAAGTGGAAAATGGTGGAGAAGGGAAGAGAAGAAAAGGTGCAAAAGAAAATGGAGGAAGAATAAAGTAGGATAAATTAAAAATAAAGGAAAGGGGAACAAAATAAATTTCAAACTTAATAAAAGGTATGTAGCTTCTCGTAGCATGACCATACAACAATGACATGGTTCTAGAAGAAAATAATATAGAAAAGAGAAGAGATTCAAACCAAATCAAAGTTATGTAGTCACTCGTAGTGTGATCATACAACATTGATAAGGTTCTAAGAGAAAGGAGGTAGAAAAAAGAAGAAATTTAGACCAAATCAAAGGTATGTAGTCACTCATAGCATGACCATACAAAATTTATAGGGTTCTAGAAGAAAAGATCTAGAGAATGAGGAAAGAGGGGGGATAAAATCAAGTGCTAAAAGTAACATATAAATTATGGAGGGGTATGAATTAAGTGTAAAATGCATAAAGGTGGATGATATTGAGAGGATTAGGCTGTCCCACACCTTTGACATTGACTAAATAATAAGCACAAGAATCATATTTTTAAGTGATGACATAAGAACCTAACTAGTTCAAAGTAAACTTATCATGAAGGTGAGGTGGTTGGATGGTGTTTTGTTTTTGTTTTCTTTGAGGACCAAATCCCCAATTTTAAACTCTCATGGGTGAACCTTATTTTGATATACTCATTGAATACAATATTGATAAACACATGTTTGTTCAATAGCATGAGTACGATGCTCATTGAGTAGATTAAGTTGGTTAAATCATGCTTGTTGAGCTATATTATCATCGATGAATTCTTGTAGATAAATTCTTACAAAAGGAATATCAAGCTCTAGAGGTATTTTGGTTTTAGCACAATAAACCAAGGAGAATAGTGTTACCCCAATTTGGGTCCATATGCTTGTTCTGTAAGCCCATATATTGAGGGGCATTTGGTTATGCCAATCACGATGTGATTCCGTAATGGTCTTGTGAAGAATGGCATAAATTATTTTATTTATAGCTTTAGCCTAGTTATTGCCCTGAGGGTGATATGGCATAGAGAAGCTATGCTAGATGTTGTATTTATCACACAACACATGTACATTCTTGTTCCTCAATGGTATACCATTATAAAAAATTAGCTTCGTAGGAATACCAAAATGGCATATAATATGTTGGGTAATGAACTCAACAATTTTGGGTCCTATATTTTGGACTAGAGGAATCACCTAGACCCACTTCGTGAAATATTTAGTGGTGGTAATGATGAATTTATGATTTCTTGATGAAGCAAGAGTGATTTTCTCAATTATTTCTAAGTCCCAATGATATAATGGCCAAGTGGATTGTATAGGTTGTAGATCCTACGATGGTAGGTGAGTGAGATTGGCATGTTGTTAAAACTTGACACACTTTTTTGCATATGCACAACAATCATACTCCATGGTGGACCAATAATAGACCATGTAAATAATACACTTGGTAATAGAAATGCCACTAAAGTGGCCATTACAGGTGCCATCATGGGTAGCGATAATTACCTAGTATGCTTATTGTGCTTAAAGACATCATAGGAGAATGCCATCATAGCCATGTTTATAAAAGATTTCCCCCAACAAGGTAAAGTGTATTTATATTTGTTTGAAGGTACGCTTGGCTATTTGGGTTAATCAGGTGGAAGTAAGCCTAATTTTATGTAGTTATTTACCTAATAAAACTAAGTATAAAGAGGTTTGACTTGAACAATATTAATGGTAGCGGTATAATGTTTGCAACATAATGGATGACTGAGAAATAATTCGGATAAACACACAAGTGATTTTATTATGTGGATGTTAGAGTATCAAAGACCCAAGTGAAGCCATACTATTGGTAAAGAAATTGGTATAACATGGGATGGCCTCAATTTTATACCATTTAAACCAATTGAGTAATTGAGTAACCGCATCCTTTTATTTTTTGAGCACAGGAAATCAACATTGAAAAATACCTGAGTTGATTCACAATAAGAAAGGATTCACCCCAAATTTAAATCTTTTTAACACATATATTAGGTGCCATTTTAATTTTGAGAATGAGTGCTTCATACTCAGCATTATTATTTGTGCATGGGAAGCTCAATTTGAATGAAAAGAGGAGTGGTACCCCTTGCGGTATAATGAATACAACTCCTACACTAGTCCCTTGTTTGCATCAAGAGCCATCAAAAAATAGTATCATATCTATGGTAGGCTCAAGTTCAACTTGTTTTTTATTTTAGAAGTATGAAATACAACATCATATAGAAGATCAAAGACAATTGGGTGAGTAGTTGGAAAAGGGGCCTCTACCAGATGGTCAGTGATGACCTGCCCTTTGATGGATTTTTGACTAATGAATTTAAGATCAAATTCAGTTAGGAGCATGATCCATTTAGTTGTTTGGCTATTGTTATAGCTTCTACCCATCATGTATTTGAGAGGATTATCATGCACAATGACAAATATCATATGATTGAGCACGTAGTGGTATAATTTTTGAGTAGCAAAAATCAATTCCATACAAAGTTTCTCCATATAAGTATACCATGTTTCACAATTGATGAGTGTGCAGTTAATGTAATAAATTGCTTATTCTTTGGATACCTCATTTTTTTGGGGACAACAATGTGCCAAATACAAAATCCATGGTAGATATATACAAATGAAAAGGAATATTGGGATAAGATGGTGATAGAACAAGTGGTGAGGTGAGGTAGGTATTCATGTCATTTAAGGCTTGTTTAAACTCGCTATCCCAATGAAAGGGTACTCCTTTCTCTAGGAGATGGTCGAATTGCTTATATTTATCATAAATTTAGAAAATGAACAAATGAATCAATTGAATTTTGCCTTATACGCTACACATCTATTTGAGGTTGGTAGGAGGTGTTATATCAATGATAGACCCAATATTTTTAGGGTTAAATTTGATGCCTTTCAAAGAAATGATGAATCTAAGGAGCTTTCCTAAGGTAACACCAAAGACACACTTCTTGGGATTAAGTCAAACCTTGTGCTCAAGGAGGTGGTCAAAAATCTTATGCAAGTCATAAATATGATCTTGATGCTACTTTGACTTGGCCAACAAGTTTTTTGAATAGTTATACATGATTTTATGCATGTAATCATGAAAAATGTAGGTCATGGCATGTTGGTAAGTGGAACTAGTGGTCTTAAGGCCAAATGACATGAATTTATAGAAAAACATCCCCCAAGGCATAGTGAAATATGTCTTGTGTTGATCTTTAGGATTGACCAAGATCTAGTTGTATCTTGAAAACCCATCCATAAGGGATAGCATTTCATGACCTATTGTGGATTCAACTAACATATCAATGTTGGGAAGACACAAATTATCTTTAGGACATGATTTATTTAGATATCAAAAGTTAGTGCATATTTGGATCTCTCCTTCGGATTTTGCAATGGGTACCATGTTAGACATCCATTCAGGGTAATCAATCAGTTTTATGAATCCCACATCAATAAAAAATTGTAGCTCTTCTTTGACCATTAATGCAACCATAGGATGCATTTTCACAATTTTTGTTTGATTGAATTAGCACTATCATCAAGTGTAAGATTATAAACAACCAAATAAGGGTCTAAAAATGGCATATATGTATATGACCATGCAAATATGTGCTTATATTCCTTGAGTAGTGTTGTAAGACTATCACACTTTTTCATGGAGAGACCTTTGCCAATTTTGGAAATATGAGGATTTGATGCATCATCCCCAATGTCAATATTGATAGTATCCTCTATAAGCATGTGAGGCTCATACTCAAGTTGAGAGGGGATAGGAATCATATGTAAGTCATCCACAATAATAGCGAGAGGAATACCATAATATGTGATATTAGTGTTATAGATACAATGGGCCCATGAAGGGGTGGAAGAATAGGGAGCATTAGCATAATATCGCAAACACTGGAAAATTAGGAACTCTTGTGAGGAAGGTTCAGAAAAAATGTAATCAAAGTAAATGTAATCCATATTGGTATAGAGAATTTGATCAAGATGGGCATCATAATGAAGTGAGATGAAAAGATCTATAGAGATCATGTTCATAGACATGGTGAAGGTAGGATATGATGGTGTCTTAGACATTATTGTGTCAGAATAAGAGGAAGAAATGGGTTGATTGAGATGAGGATGTAGGATAATAGGGGGAAAGCATGATCGATGCAAAGAGGATTGAATGTGGTGTTGATTAGGAAACTAGGTAGATGGATAAATTAAGGAAAAGTATGGTATAATGGGTATGAAATCTGGGGGAGACGATATTAGGGACAATGTGGTGAAATTCCAGATAAGGTCCTCAATGTCATAAATGGGAGAAATGACATATGGTGATGAATCAAGAAATAAATAATCTAGAATTTCGATGGAAGAGTGAGATGATGAGGTGTTGCTTTGAACATCAAATTTGAGCTCTATGGTATATCCTTCCTTGAGTGGATCCCAGTAGGGTACATAAGGGTATCATCTAGGATGTGAAGAGCTAAATATTGGTAACCTAAACCAAACCTATCTCCATGTGGTTTGTAATATGTGTGAAAGAAATTTATAGACCCTTGTTCATAGTGACATAGACCAAACTCTTGCTAATGGAAGCATTGCATGTAATATTTTGAAATATTTAGATTTGACAAGTAGCCAATATTACCGCAAAAATTATCTCTAGGTGGCTTCCACTCAAAAGTAAAAATTGATGTATCCAATCCCCCATAAATGAAGTTGGTACAATTTGTCAGTGAGCCAAAGGATATGACAACTTCAATGGTGTTAGGGATGTTGTGAGGGTGACCAAAGTCATGGATAGATTGGAGGTTAAGAAAATAGATGCAAACATTGTGTATGTTATATTATCCTAGACCTAGAGTAGTCGTGAGTATAGACACAAGAGGAATTCCATAATACTCCTAGGTGGGTGATGATTCATAGTGTAATGAAGAAGGATATAACTATTATGACTCAGAGGGAATAAAAATTAAAATATTAGATGCAGTGAATGGTGGTGATTCCCAAGGTGATGACAAGGATGGGGGTTGTGATTTGAGAAGAACTAAAATAGAAGAAGGGGGTGGAGCAGATAAGAAGGTATGATTTAGTGGGGCATCAAGGTGACCAACACACTATTTGTATGAATGACACTCTAATGAAGTGGCTAGGATGGGATGATTAGCCTAGGGGAATTATGAAGAAGATATGAATAGGGAGCCACATGTGTGCAGATCAGTGTGATATGGAAATATTGGTGGGTGAATGGGGAGGATTATTGGAATGATAAAAATGGGGATGTTTGGTATAGTAGTGATAGACATGAGAGGTTGTAACCCAATATATGTGGAACATGATGATGGTAGTGAATGCTTTTATGATGATAGATGATATGTGGTTGATGAGGATTATGAGGTCAGGCCAAAAGGGTTTGTTGATATGTGGGTGAAATAAAGGGTAGGTAAGAGTGATGGTGATGATTGACTGAGTGATGATGAGGATGGTAGGTTTGGCTCAATAGGATGAATGGAGTTAGGTATGAATTGAGAAGAAATTAATGGCAAAGTGGATGGTAGAGAAATCATGTTGCAAAGCTAAAAGGGGTCAATGTTTACCTCAATGCGATGGACTTGACCATTGTGAATGTATTTTAAGTAGTGATTAAGTTTAGAAGGGATGTATTGCATGTCCCTAATCCATGTGTTCCCAAGGAGGATATTGTATTGTATCTCTCCTTCGATGACATGACATAAAGTAGGTATTGTCTTGGCACCATCTTGGATTGAGAGGATAATAGACCCAACTATTTTGTGCATTGAACCATTGAAATATCATAAATACAAATTAGGATTAGTGATATGAGTAGGTAAAATATTGAGATGTTGGAAGGCCATAGTGGATATGATACTAATAGAATATATCATATCGATCAAAATATACTTATAAGTAGTATCATTGATACTAGCTAGAATGTGGAGGGGAAGATTAATACCCTCTCCTTCAAGAATTGTAATATCATGGTCATAAAATACAATGGATGGTTGCATGCATATTTCCACATTATCCACAAACTATACAAAGTCATTGGTATCATGCACTTCCACATATATTGATCATAGAATATCTTAGAGCCTCACAATGAGGCTGCAATTGATGCAAGAGGTCATATATGAATAACTTAGCAGGAGTTGTGTGAAGTTGATGTGTGAGACTATTGCAAATAGTAATAACATGAGGTGGTAATAGTGGTGGATTAGCTTTTGTGGGTGTTGTGAAGGAAGATGTGGTAATAGTGGGTCGATGTCTCTGATGACCTGGAAAAGTGGGGTAACATTGGTTATGTGTGGTGACATGAATCACACCCACGAGACCCTTTTGAGGTAAATATTTGTTGACCTGATTGACCTATAGAGATGCAAGTTGAGAGATAGAAGCATTTTATGGTGGATTGTGGTATAGAAAAGGCATCTTGTAGATCCTTAAGTTTTGATTTGAAGGGGCCAATGGATTTTCGGTGTGGATGACCCCATTGTCTATAAGGTCTTGCACTAGACTATGAAATTTATGATATTTTTGGATATCATGCCCATGTTGCCTATGATACTCATAAAAATGTTCTTATTGAAGTCCTTTGGATTTTGATGATTAGTATCTTCTTGCCTTATTTCTAGTAAAGTAATATCTCTAGCATCATACAACATTTGGAAGATGTTTTGTAATTTTTTTGATAAAGGAATCCAATTATGTTGTGGATGTGGTTGATGTAGTTGTCAATTTTGATATTGATTTGAAGTAGCAAAGGTATAAGCTCCTGATTTTTGACCTCCCTGGTGATAGGGTTACGATTATTATGGGAACAAAATAGATGTCAAACTAAACATAACCTAGTTGGCCTAGGGTGGTCATGGAAGAGTTTTATTTTGGCCACCTTTACTAAAGCTGGTATTTGGGATGTAATCAGACTTTTGTGAAGCATCATTTCACCCTCTTGAACCTTGATATCTTTTATAATTTTTGTTTAAGCAATGGCATCCTCAAAGGAGCGATGTTGTTGTATTTGGAGTGTGGTATATATATGTTTGGTACAAATTTTTATAAAACATCTTGACCAACTCTATGGATGGGATTGTAAATATGAGATCATGAATGACTCCACACCACCTAGCAACATATTCGTTGATAGGATCATTATCAAATTACCATAGACTATAGAGGTTAAGGAGTGATTTTTTCCTTTTAATGTTAATGGAGACGTATTTTAGAAATTGATTGGCCAACTATTCAAAATGAAACAGACTGTGTCTAGGTATATTGTTGAACCAATCAAGAGTCTAACCACCAATAGAGAGAGGCAACATGCAAAAAATAAGTGGATCACTACCCTGAAGCAAGTGGTAAGAATATCGATGACCACGTAAATGCTCTTGAGGATCCTTTTAACAGTTGAATTTATCAAATTTAGGCATCTCATACTTTTGATGGTATTGATGAAGGGGTGTATATGGATGAATAGGATCATTGAAAATTTGATTGTAAGTTAGTTTATATGGCCCATATCCACTATTATACAACTCTAGAGATTATATTTTTCCATCATGAGCTAGATTTCAGTGGGAGGTGTGGACAATGTAGGTATGGAGGAATAAACTTATCCCATAGGTGTTTTCTGAGACAAGTAGTTATGAACACCTATAGAATGATGTAGAAATGGTGGTAAGATATATTTAGTAGGTGATGGTTGCATGGTGAATGAGATGAGATTTGATTGTGATGATGCAGAAGGGACTTTTTTTTGTTGTTGAATATGTTGTGACAATTGATGTTGTTTTTTCCCTACTATTGGTGTAACTATTATTGTTGTTGTTGTTGTTGATATAGAAAATTTTGCTAATGTTTTTGTGGGTCAAGTTGCTCTTGATGGTACATGTGTTGGTCTAATGGGTGTGTATGAGGTTTTTTTTGGTAAAGTGGTTGTTGATATGATGAATTCAAAGGGCATGGACTAATAATTTGAATAGTAGGTGGTTGTGATTGAAATGGGGCTGATGGAGGTTGTTGACCAAATTCATAGGTTGGAGGGTGGCATGGATGTTGAGCATAGTCTTGATTGACCTATTGAATAGGTGCTTGTACTGATGCTTGTTGATAAGTGGAAGGCCACTCATACTAGGATGGGAAGGAAATATGGTAGTTAAATTGGAAGTCCATGTAGGAGGTGATGTGAAGAAGGTGGGCAATTTATCACTTGAGATAGATATGGTATTTTAAAATAGCAATATAGATGAAACTATGAAAGAATTTACCTACGAAAAAATTAGGACGTAATGCTGAAACATCTATGTAGATGGTTGTGGCATGGAAGAAGGTGTAGGTGGATTTTGAGGACCTTGTAAACTTTGAAAAGGTGTGGGAACATAGGTAGTACAAACAATAGAAAATAATTATGTATGAATGTGGGACAATTATTGAAGTGGGACATGAGAAGAAAACTAGTTAAGGTCAAGTATATCTACTTCGGGAAGTGGATTCGTGGAGTATAATGAAGTGGGTGGTGTTGATGAGATAGAGCTAGAAGGTGATTGTATAAGGGGGTTAATAGGGAGTACTGAAGTGGTGACTATAGAGTGTGAAAAAGATACAATCAATGTTGGATCTTCTTGAGTATTAGGCAGAGTGGGGGTAGAAAATATTGTGCCTACTATTTGAGTAAGGGACTAGACATCTAGATAAGTAGGTAGGAGATTTACCTCACCATATAGTAAATATTGTGATTATTGTTGGAGAAATGGATGACTAAAATGAGTGGGGGATGTTGAAGAATCCTCATGGAAGATGATTTGAGGTTGAAAGTCATCGAGTGCAAAATAAACGACACCAAGGAAGGTAGTTGGTTCACACATAGACTCGATAGAATATGAAGAAGATAAAGTATCAAATGGAGTCTGGCCTATATTGAGGGTGAAATTTAGTGTAGGGAATGAAGTTTGAGTCCACTAATACTACTCTCAAGAGTGGGATCTAGGATTTGGTGCAATGACAATGCAAATTTTTACTAGGGATGTCTTAAATTGAGAAGAATTAGCACAAGAAGCCTCCATTGCAAGGTAAGATTACTCTTAAGCTTGGCTAGGAGTGACCACCATCATTTATGGGGGAGAAAATAGGTTGAAAAACTTAGTTTTGGACAAATATGATATGAAAAAATTAGAATGGCATTCTAGAAGTAACCAGACCTTTATGTAGAACAAAAATATAGGTTGCATGGAAGGGTTCAACTTATCTAGATCATAGAATGTATTTTAAGTAGTGATTAAGTTTAGAAGGGATGTATTGCATGTCCCTAATCCATGTGTTCCCAAGGAGGATATTGTATTGTATCTCTCCTTCGATGACATGACATAAAGTAGGTATTGTCTTGGCACCATCTTGGATTGAGAGGATAATAGACCCAACTATTTTGTGCATCGAACCATTGAAATATCATAAATACAAATTAGGATTAGTGATATGAGTAGGTAAAATATTGAGATGTTGGAAGGCCATAGTGGATATGATACTAATAGAATATATCATATCGATCAAAATATACTTATAAGTAGTATCATTGATACTAGCTAGAATGTGGAGGGGAAGATTAATACCCTCTCCTTCAAGAATTGTAATATCATGGTCATAAAATACAATGGATGGTTGCATGCATATTTCCACATTATCCACAAACTATACAAAGTCATTGGTATCATGCACTTCCACATATATTGATCATAGAATATCTTAGAGCATCACAATGAGGCTGCAATTGATGCAAGAGGTCATATATGAATAACTTAGCAAGAGTTGTGTGAAGTTGATGTGTGAGACTATTGAAAATAGTAATAACATGAGGTGGTAATAGTGGTGGATTAGCTTTTGTGGGTGTTGTGAAGGAAGATGTGGTAATAGTGGGTCGATGTCTCTGATGACCTGGAAAAGTGGGGTAACATTGGTTATGTGTGGTGACATGAATCACACCCACGAGACCCTTTTGAGGTAAATATTTGTTGACCTGATTGACCTATAGAGATGCAAGTTGAGAGATAGAAGCATTTTATGGTGGATTGTGGTATAGAAAAGGCATCTTGTAGATCCTTAAGTTTTGATTTGAAGGGGCCAATGAATTTTCTATGTGAATGACCTTTGTCTATAAGGTATTGCACTAGACTATGAAATACATGAAATTTTTGGATATCATGATCATGTTGCCTATGATACTCATAAAAATGTTATTATTGAAGTCCTTTGGATTTTGATGATTAGTATATTCTTGCCTTATTTCTAGTAAAGTAATATCTCTAGCATCATACAACATTTGGAAGATGTTTTGTAATTTTTTTGGTAAAGGAATCCAATTATGTTGTGGATGTGGTTGATGTAGTTGTCAATTTTGATATTGATTTGAAGTAGCAAAGGTATAAGGTCCTAATTTTTGACCTCCCTGGTGATAGGGTTACGATTATTATGGGAACAAAATAGATGTCAAACTAACCATAACCTAGTTGGCCTAGGGTGGTCATGGAAGAGTTTTATTTTGGCCACCTTTACTAAAGCTAGTATTTGGGATGTAATCAGACTTTTGTGAAGCATCATTTCACCCTCTTGAACCTTGATATCTTTTATAATTTTTGTTTAAGCAATGGCATCCTCAAAGGAGCGATGTTGTTGTATTTGGAGTGTGGTATATATATGTTTGGTACAATTTTTTATAAAACATCTTGACCAACTCTATGGATGGGATTGTAAATATGAGATCATGAATGACTCCACACCACCTAGCAACATATTCGTTGATAGGATCATTATCAAATTACCATAGACTATAGAGGTTAAGGAGTGATTTTTTCCTTTTAATGTTAATGGAGACGTATTTTAGAAATTGATTGGCCAACTATTCAAAATGAAACAGACTGTGTCTAGGTATATTGTTGAACCAATCAAGAGTCTAACCACCAATAGAGAGAGGCAACATGCAAAAAATAAGTGGATCACTACCCTGAAGCAAGTGGTAAGAATATCGATGACCACGTAAATGCTCTTGAGGATCCTTTTAACAGTTGAATTTATCAAATTTAGGCATCTCATACTTTTGATGGTATTGATGAAGGGGTGTATATGGATGAATAGGATCATTGAAAATTTGATTGTAAGTTAGTTTATATGGCCCATATCCACTATTCTACAACTCTATAGATTATATTTTTCCATCATGAGCTAGATTTCAGTGGAAGGTGTGGACAATGTAGGTATGGAGGAATAAACTTATCCCATAGGTGTTTTCTGAGACAAGTAGTTATGAACACCTATAGAATGATGTAGAAATGGTGGTAAGATATATTTAGTAGGTGATGGTTGCATGGTGAATGAGATGAGATTTGATTGTGATGATGCAGAAGGGACTTTTTTTTGTTGTTGAATATGTTGTGACAATTGATGTTGTTTTTTCCCTACTATTGGTGTAACTATTATTGTTGTTGTTGTTGTTGATATAGAAAATTTTGCTAATGTTTTTGTGGGTCAAGTTGCTCTTGATGGTACATGTGTTGGTCTAATGGGTGTGTATGAGGTTTTTTTTGGTAAAGTGGTTGTTGATATGATGAATTCAAAGGGCATGGACTAATAATTTGAATAGTAGGTGGTTGTGATTGAAATGGGGCTGATGGAGGTTGTTGACCAAATTCATAGGTTGGAGGGTGGCATGGATGTTGAGCATAGTCTTGATTGACCTATTTAATAGGTGCTTGTACTGAAACTTGTTGATAAGTGGAATGCCACTCATACTAGGATGGGAAGAAAATATTGTAGCTAAAGAGTAAGTTCATGTAGGAGGTGATGTGAAGAAGGTGGGCAATTTATCACTTGAGATAGATATGGTATTTTAAAATAGCAATATAGATGAAACTATGAAAGAATTTACCTACGAAAAAATTAGGACGTAATGCTGAAACATCTATGTAGATGGTTGTGGCATGGAAGAAGGTGTAGGTGGATTTTGAGGACCTTGTAAACTTTGAAAAGGTGTGGGAACATAGGTAGTACAAACAATAGAAAATAATTATGTATGAATGTGGGACAATTATTGAAGTGGGACATGAGAAGAAAACTAGTTAAGGTCAAGTATATCTACTTAGGGAAGTGGATTCGTGGAGTATAATGAAGTGGGTGGTGTTGATGAGATAGATCTAGAAGGTGATTGTATAAGGGGGTTAATAGGGAGTACTGAAGTGGTGACTATAGAGTGTGAAAAAGATACAATCAATGTTGGATCTTCTTGAGTATTAGGCAGAGTGGGGGTAGAAAATATTGTGCCTACTATTTGAGTAAGGGACTAGACATCTAGATAAGTAGGTAGGAGATTTACCTCACCATATAGTAAATATTGTGATTATTGTTGGAGAAATGGATGACTAAAATGAGTGGGGGACGTTGAAGAATCCTCATGGAAGATGATTTGAGGTTGAAAGTCATCGAGTGCAAAATAAACGACACCAAGGAAGGTAGTTGGTTCACACATAGACTCGATAGAATATGAAGAAGATAAAGTATCAAATGGAGTCTGGCCTATATTGAGGGTGAAATTTAGTGTAGGGAATGAAGTTTGAGTCCACTAATACTACTCTCAAGAGTGGGATCTAGGATTTGGTGCAATGACAATGCAAATTTTTACTAGGGATGTCTTAAATTGAGAAGAATTAGCACAAGAAGCCTCCATTGCAAGGTAAGATTACTCTTAAGCTTGGCTAGGAGTGACCACCATCATTTATGGGGGAGAAAATAGGTTGAAAAACTTAGTTTTGGCCAAATATGATATGAAAAAATTAGAATGGCATTCTAGAAGTAACCAGACCTTTATGTAGAACAAAAATATAGGTTGCATGGAAGGGTTCAACTTATCTAGATCATAGAATGTATTTTAAGTAGTGATTAAGTTTAGAAGGGATGTATTGCATGTCCCTAATCCATGTGTTCCCAAGGAGGATATTGTATTGTATCTCTCCTTCGATGACATGACATAAAGTAGGTATTGTCTTGGCACCATCTTGGATTGAGAGGATAATAGACCCAACTATTTTGTGCATCGAACCATTGAAATATCATAAATACAAATTAGGATTAGTGATATGAGTAGGTAAAATATTGAGATGTTGGAAGGCCATAGTGGATATGATACTAATAGAATATATCATATCGATCAAAATCTACTTATAAGTAGTATCATTGATACTAGCTAGAATGTGGAGGGGAAGATTAATACCCTCTCCTTCAAGAATTGTAATATCATGGTCATAAAATACAATGGATGGTTGCATGCATATTTCCACATTATCCACAAACTATACAAAGTCATTGGTATCATGCACTTCCACATATATTGATCATAGAATATCTTAGAGCCTCACAATGAGGCTGCAATTGATGCAAGAGGTCATATATGAATAACTTAGCAGGAGTTGTGTGAAGTTGATGTGTGAGACTATTGCAAATAGTAATAACATGAGGTGGTAATAGTGGTGGATTAGCTTTTGTGGGTGTTGTGAAGGAAGATGTGGTAATAGTGGGTCGATGTCTCTGATGACCTGGAAAAGTGGGGTAACATTGGTTATGTGTGGTGACATGAATCACACCCACGAGACCCTTTTGAGGTAAATATTTGTTGACCTGATTGACCTATAGAGATGCAAGTTGAGAGATAGAAGCATTTTATGGTGGATTGTGGTATAGAAAAGGCATCTTGTAGATCCTTAAGTTTTGATTTGAAGGGGCCAATGAATTTTCTATGTGAATGACCTTTTTCTATAAGGTATTGCACTAGACTATGAAATACATGAAATTTTTGGATATCATGATCATGTTGCCTATGATACTCATAAAAATGTTATTATTGAAGTCCTTTGGATTTTGATGATTAGTATCTTCTTGCCTTATTTCTAGTAAAGTAATATCTCTAGCATCATACAACATTTGGAAGATGTTTTGTAATTTTTTTGATAAAGGAATCCAATTATGTTGTGGATGTGGTTGATGTAGTTGTCAATTTTGATATTGATTTGAAGTAGCAAAGGTATAAGATCCTAATTTTTGACCTCCCCGGTGATAGGGTTACGATTATTATGGGAACAAAATAGATGTCAAACTAACCATAACCTAGTTGGCCTAGGGTGGTCATGGAAGAGTTTTATTTTGGCCACCTTTACTAAAGCTGGTATTTGGGATGTAATCAGACTTTTGTGAAGCATCATTTCACCCTCTTGAACCTTGATATCTTTTATAATTTTTGTTTAAGCAATGGCATCCTCAAAGGAGCGATGTTGTTGTATTTGGAGTGTGGTATATATATGTTTGGTACAATTTTTTATAAAACATCTTGACCAACTCTATGGATGGGATTGTAAATATGAGATCATGAATGACTCCACACCACCTAGCAACATATTCGTTGATAGGATCATTATCAAATTACCATAGACTATAGAGGTTAAGGAGTGATTTTTTCCTTTTAATGTTAATGGAGACGTATTTTAGAAATTGATTGGCCAACTATTCAAAATGAAACAGACTGTGTCTAGGTATATTGTTGAACCAATCAAGAGTCTAACCACCAATAGAGAGAGGCAACATGCAAAAAATAAGTGGATCACTACCCTAAAGCAAGTGGTAAGAATATCAATGACCACGTAAATGCTCTTGAGGATCCTTTTAACAGTTGAATTTATCAAATTTAGGCATCTCATACTTTTGATGGTATTGATGAAGGGGTGTATATGGATGAATAGGGTCATTGAAAATTTGATTGTAAGTTAGTTTATATGGCCCATATCCACTATTCTACAACTCTAGAGATTATATTTTTCCATCATGAGCTAGATTTCAGTGGGAGGTGTGGACAATGTAGGTATGGAGGAATAAACTTATCCCATAGGTGTTTTCTGAGACAAGTAGTTATGAACACCTATAGAATGATGTAGAAATGATGATAAGATATATTCAATAGTTAATGGTTGTATTGTGAATGAGATGAAATTTGATTGTGATGATGCGAAGGGACTTTTTTTTGTTGTTGAATATGTTGTGACAATTGATGTTGTTTTTTCCCTACTATTGGTGTAACTATTATTGTTGTTGTTGTTGTTGATATAGAAAATTTTGCTAATGTTTTTGTGGGTCAAGTTGCTCTTGATGGTACATGTGTTGGTCTAATGGGTGTGTATGAGGTTTTTTTTGGTAAAGTGGTTGTTGATATGATGAATTCAAAGGGCATGGACTAATAATTTGAATAGTAGGTGGTTGTGATTGAAATGGGGCTGATGGAGGTTGTTGACCAAATTCATAGGTTGGAGGGTGGCATGGATGTTGAGCATAGTCTTGATTGACCTATTTAATAGGTGCTTGTACTGAAACTTGTTGATAAGTGGAATGCCACTCATACTAGGATGGGAAGAAAATATTGTAGCTAAAGAGTAAGTTCATGTAGGAGGTGATGTGAAGAAGGTGGGCAATTTATCACTTGAGATAGATATGGTATTTTAAAATAGCAATATAGATGAAACTATGAAAGAATTTACCTACGAAAAAATTAGGACGTAATGCTGAAACATCTATGTAGATGGTTGTGGCATGGAAGAAGGTGTAGGTGGATTTTGAGGACCTTGTAAACTTTGAAAAGGTGTGGGAACATAGGTAGTACAAACAATAGAAAATAATTATGTATGAATGTGGGACAATTATTGAAGTGGGACATGAGAAGAAAACTAGTTAAGGTCAAGTATATCTACTTCGGGAAGTGGATTCGTGGAGTATAATGAAGTGGGTGGTGTTGATGAGATAGAGCTAGAAGGTGATTGTATAAGGGGGTTAATAGGGAGTACTGAAGTGGTGACTATAGAGTGTGAAAAAGATACAATCAATGTTGGATCTTCTTGAGTATTAGGCAGAGTGGGGGTAGAAAATATTGTGCCTACTATTTGAGTAAGGGACTAGACATCTAGATAAGTAGGTAGGAGATTTACCTCACCATATAGTAAATATTGTGATTATTGTTGGAGAAATGGATGACTAAAATGAGTGGGGGATGTTGAAGAATCCTCATGGAAGATGATTTGAGGTTGAAAGTCATCGAGTGCAAAATAAACGACACCAAAGGAAGGTAGTTGGTTCACACATAGACTCGATAGAATATGAAGAAGATAAAGTATCAAATGGAGTCTGGCCTATATTGAGGGTGAAATTTAGTGTAGGGAATGAAGTTTGAGTCCACTAATACTACTCTCAAGAGTGGGATCTAGGATTTGGTGCAATGACAATGCAAATTTTTACTAGGGATGTCTTAAATTGAGAAGAATTAGCACAAGAAGCCTCCATTGCAAGGTAAGATTACTCTTAAGCTTGGCTAGGAGTGACCACCATCATTTATGGGGGAGAAAATAGGTTGAAAAACTTAGTTTTGGCCAAATATGATATGAAAAAATTAGAATGGCATTCTAGAAGTAACCAGACCTTTATGTAGAACAAAAATATAGGTTGCATGGAAGGGTTCAACTTATCTAGATCATAGAATGTATTTTAAGTAGTGATTAAGTTTAGAAGGGATGTATTGCATGTCCCTAATCCATGTGTTCCCAAGGAGGATATTGTATTGTATCTCTCCTTCGATGACATGACATAAAGTAGGTATTGTCTTGGCACCATCTTGGATTGAGAGGATAATAGACCCAACTATTTTGTGCATCGAACCATTGAAATATCATAAATACAAATTAGGATTAGTGATATGAGTAGGTAAAATATTGAGATGTTGGAAGGCCATAGTGGATATGATACTAATAGAATATATCATATCGATCAAAATATACTTATAAGTAGTATCATTGATACTAGCTAGAATGTGGAGGGGAAGATTAATACCCTCTCCGTCAAGAATTGTAATATCATGGTCATAAAATACAATGGATGGTTGCATGCATATTTCCACATTATCCACAAACTATACAAAGTCATTGGTATCATGCACTTCCACATATATTGATCATAGAATATCTTAGAGCCTCACAATGAGGCTGCAATTGATGCAAGAGGTCATATATGAATAACTTAGCAGGAGTTGTGTGAAGTTGATGTGTGAGACTATTGAAAATAGTAATAACATGAGGTGGTAATAGTTGTGGATTAGCTTTTGTGGGTGTTGTGAAGGAAGATGTGGTAATAGTGGGTCGATGTCTCTGATGACCTGGAAAAGTGGGGTAACATTGGTTATGTGTGGTGACATGAATCACACCCACGAGACCCTTTTGAGGTAAATATTTGTTGACCTGATTGACCTATAGAGATGCAAGTTGAGAGATAGAAGCATTTTATGGTGGATTGTGGTATAGAAAAGGCATCTTGTAGATCCTTAAGTTTTGATTTGAAGGGGCCAATGAATTTTCTATGTGAATGACCTTTGTCTATAAGGTATTGCACTAGACTATGAAATACATGAAATTTTTGGATATCATGATCATGTTGCCTATGATACTCATAAAAATGTTATTATTGAAGTCCTTTGGATTTTGATGATTAGTATCTTCTTGCCTTATTTCTAGTAAAGTAATATCTCTAGCATCATACAACATTTGGAAGATGTTTTGTAATTTTTTTGATAAAAGAATCCAATTATGTTGTGGATGTGGTTGATGTAGTTGTCAATTTTGATATTGATTTGAAGTAGCAAAGGTATAAGCTCCTAATTTTTGACCTCCCTGGTGATAGGGTTACGATTATTATGGGAACAAAATAGATGTCAAACTAACCATAACCTAGTTGGCCTAGGGTGGTCATGGAAGAGTTTTATTTTGGCCACATTTACTAAAGCTGGTATTTGGGATGTAATCAGACTTTTGTGAAGCATCATTTCACCCTCTTGAACCTTGATATCTTTTATAATTTTTGTTTAAGCAATGGCATCCTCAAAGGAGCGATGTTGTTGTATTTGGAGTGTGGTATATATATGTTTGGTACAATTTTTTATAAAACATCTTGACCAACTCTATGGATGGGATTGTAAATATGAGATCATGAATGACTCCACACCACCTAGAAACATATTCGTTGATAGGATCATTATCAAATTACCATAGACTATAGAGGTTAAGGAGTGATTTTTTCCTTTTAATGTTAATGGAGACGTATTTTAGAAATTGATTGGCCAACTATTCAAAATGAAACAGACTGTGTCTAGGTATATTGTTGAACCAATCAAGAGTCTAACCACCAATAGATAGAGGCAACATGCAAAAAATAAGTGGATCACTACCCTGAAGCAAGTGGTAAGAATATCGATGACCACGTAAATGCTCTTGAGGATCCTTTTAACAGTTGAATTTATCAAATTTAGGCATCTCATACTTTTGATGGTATTGATGAAGGGGTGTATATGGATGAATAGGATCATTGAAAATTTGATTGTAAGTTAGTTTATATGGCCCATATCCACTATTCTACAACTCTAGAGATTATATTTTTCCATCATGAGCTAGATTTCAGTGGGAGGTGTGGACAATGTAGGTATGGAGGAATAAACTTATCCCATAGGTGTTTTCTGAGACAAGTAGTTATGAAAACCTATAGAATGATGTAGAAATGGTGGTAAGATATATTTAGTAGGTGATGGTTGCATGGTGAATGAGATGATATTTGATTGTGATGATGCAGAAGGGACTTTTTTTTGTTGTTGAATATGTTGTGACAATTGATGTTGTTTTTTCCCTACTATTGGTGTAACTATTATTGTTGTTGTTGTTGTTGATATAGAAAATTTTGCTAATGTTTTTGTGGGTCAAGTTGCTCTTGATGGTACATGTGTTGGTCTAATGGGTGTGTATGAGTTTTTTTTTGGTAAAGTGGTTGTTGATATGATGAATTCAAAGGGCATGGACTAATAATTTGAATAGTAGGTGGTTGTGATTGAAATGGGGCTGATGGAGGTTGTTGACCAAATTCATAGGTTGGAGGGTGGCATGGATGTTGAGCATAGTCTTGATTGACCTATTTAATAGGTGCTTGTACTGAAACTTGTTGATAAGTGGAATGCCACTCATACTAGGATGGGAAGAAAATATTGTAGCTAAAGAGTAAGTTCATGTAGGAGGTGATGTGAAGAAGGTGGGCAATTTATCACTTGAGATAGATATGGTATTTTAAAATAGCAATATAGATGAAACTATGAAAGAATTTACCTACGAAAAAATTAGGATGTAATGCTGAAACATCTATGTAGATGGTTGTGGCATGGAAGAAGGTGTAGGTGGATTTTGAGGACCTTGTAAACTTTGAAAAGGTGTGGGAACATAGGTAGTACAAACAATAGAAAATAATTATGTATGAATGTGGGAAAATTATTGAAGTGGGACATGAGAAGCAAAATAGTTAAGGTCAAGTATATCTACTTCGGGAAGTGGATTCGTGGAGTATAATGAAGTGGGTGGTGTTGATGAGATAGAGCTAGAAGGTGATTGTATAAGGGGGTTAATAGGGAGTACTGAAGTGGTGACTATAGAGTGTGAAAAAGATACAATCAATGTTGGATCTTCTTGAGTATTAGGCAGAGTGGGGGTAGAAAATATTGTGCCTACTATTTGAGTAAGGGACTAGACATCTAGATAAGTAGGTAGGAGATTTACCTCACCATATAGTAAATATTGTGATTATTGTTGGAGAAATGGATGACTAAAATGAGTGGGGGATGTTGAAGAATCCTCATGGAAGATGATTTGAGGTTGAAAGTCATCGAGTGCAAAATAAACGACACCAAGGAAGGTAGTTGGTTCACACATAGACTCGATAGAATATGAAGAAGATAAAGTATCAAATGGAGTCTGGCCTATATTGAGGGTGAAATTTAGTGTAGGGAATGAAGTTTGAGTCCACTAATACTACTCTCAAGAGTGGGATCTAGGATTTGGTGCAATGACAATGCAAATTTTTACTAGGGATGTCTTAAATTGAGAAGAATTAGCACAAGAAGCCTCCATTGCAAGGTAAGATTACTCTTAAGCTTGGCTAGGAGTGACCACCATCATTTATGGGGGAGAAAATAGGTTGAAAAACTTAGTTTTGGCCAAATATGATATGAAAAAATTAGAATGGCATTCTAGAAGTAACCAGACCTTTATGTAGAACAAAAATATAGGTTGCATGGAAGGGTTCAACTTATCTAGATCATAGGGTAGATTGTGATTGTGTCTAAAAATTATGAAAACAACAAAAATATTTTGAACTTGTATCCAAAGAAGTGTGACATCTATTTTTATGTGTTTTGAACCTATTTTTGAGTTTATTGTAAGATAAATCAAATCATACAGCAAAAAACAAGCATGAACAACTATAATTCTACAAAAGTGTGTTCTGATGTTGGAATAACCCTAAAAATAAAATGGAAGAAGGTGTGGTGGATGTATTCTAAAATTAGGTGTGTTTGTGGATAATATCCTATTATTTAGAAATGCAAGCAAGGGGTAATTGTATACAAATGGGATAATGTTGTCTAATGAAGGTAATGGTTTAAAAAATCCTATGGAAAATAAGATGCACCAAAATACAAAATCCTCTAGAAATAGGTGGCACTATCTAAGACATCCTACCAACATACCCATGCTTTTGCTTCACCCTCAGGTGGAATTATTAAAGAATGATAGTTGCACACTCACTGATTATTATGAATCCCTATGAGCATGGGAATATAATCCTAACCTACCCTGAGAATCTCTCAAGAGTAGGGGACTTTCTGGTGATGAAGTCTAGAAAACCACTCATGGAGGATACTATGTGTGTAGGGGGTGAGATGGTGGAAGGATATGAAAGCCAACATCACCAATCTAGAGTAAGGATTCATGATGAAATTCAATCTTTCCATTTTTTAAGTTGAAAGTGAAGTGTGTGTCCTACTCTAAGAAGATAAAAAATACCATTTCGAAAGTAAAATATCTTTTGAGAAAGAAACAAAATGCAAAAAAAAAAATTATGAAACATTTCCTTTCAATATATTTGTTTTTATGTTTCTATTTTAAAAGTGAAATGCATTTTGAAAATTAAGAAAAATACAAAGGAAAACTATGCACAATATTTTTTAAGAAAATACTAAATCTAATAATGTGAAGCTTTCCAATATACACAAAATAGGAGAACACGCGTATCATATAATATGAAGAAAATTATTTACAATCCTTCTCTAAGTAACTCCCAACTTCTTGCAAGAAAGACTAAAGTGATTTTAATGTGTTTGAAGAATATATAAGATGGGAAACTTTCTTTGGAACTTTGTTGTTTATGAACTAGGGGAATACGTTTTACAAACTTACATGTAGTCTCCAACTCCTATATGTATTTGAGAATAAAATTCATAGGTAATAGTGCACTTTAGATTCAATCACACCCTACCATGTGACTAACAGGGTTGCACCCTACCATGTGAATCTAGTGAAAAGATGAATTTAGGTCGATTTTAAGCTTTATGATAGTAAATATTTTTGTGGGCAAGTACCTGCAACTAGAAAGAATAGTATATTTCTTCTTGTGAATAAAATAAAATCCTAAAAAGGCAAGATGTGAAATAAAAATAAGTTTGCAAGATGGTGCAGTACTGAGTTTTGCAAACACAAAGAGAAAAAAACCTAACAAGGTGGTGAGCTATCGAGTTTTGCCAAAGCTAAAAAACACAAGAACCTATCAAGGTGGTGTGGTACTGAGTTTTGTAGGAGTTCAAGAAACAACAAAATATTAGTAAAGGTGTTGCGGTACCAAGTTTTTCAAAAGCTCAAGATTAATAGATAAGGGTTGATTATACCTTTGAGGATGCCAAATTATTTAGGTAGTTTTTGGTCTACATAGGCTATCTTTGGCAAGGGAATTAGCAATCCTGTATGAGGGCAAATTAGTCCCCTAGACTTACTTTCAACTCGATGGTTGTTGTTGGGTGTGTAAGATCTGGTTCCTTAATCATTTTTTGGAGATTTTTATTAGGTCGTAGGGTACCCTACAACTTAGTTGCATCACACCCTACCATGAAACTCTAGCTCATAGATCAAAAATATAGTTGTCTCAGACTTGAGTTGTGTTTTCAAGGTTTTTGTAGGGTTCTAAATGGTTTTGTATCACCTGTAACATAGAAAAATAGTGAAAAATTAGTCAACTACATGAATGGGTTAACTAATAAGAATAAAAAAAAAGTGGAGATCCCAGGGTTATGCATAGTGGTGAATATTCACAAATTGGGCGAATATTAGGATTTCCAAAATTGGAAATTGGCAAATATGAGGACCCTCAATATTGGCCCATTCACCTAAAATTTTTGGGACCAATTTTTTCTTAGGGTCAATTCGCCACAATATATATCCAAAAATAGGCATATTTATACTATTCTTAGGGTTAATTCACCACAATATATATCCAAACATAGCTTCAAATGCCCCAAAATTTTGGTGTAAATATTATTAATTTGATTTGCTTAGGATTCACCTTTATTTCGATTAGGATTCACCATTTTTTTACAAGTACATTTTGGGTCCAACCCCTTATGCATAACCTTGGGAGATCCCATCGGGTATTTTGGAATGAACACAATGCAAAATGAGTATAATGTCTATCAATATATATATTCTTAGAAGGCTTTACAAGAGATTCTTATTTTCATAAATTTACCTTACAAGGCTAAAAAGTAGGATTTTATAAGATGAAAGTCCCTTTTTCTTTTAGTAAACAAGTTGACAATTCCCTAAATCGATCTTCCAAAGATCCTCAAATTGAGTGGCTTAACGCTTGTGTGCCACCATTGACCAAATCTATCCTCAAGACCTGTGTGACCTACAAAAGGGGGTTAGAAAATTTTAGGGCCTATCATTGATCAGACCCCATATCTATGAATACAAAAGACACTAAATAAAATAATCAAATGCATAATGACAGTTTCTAGAAATGATTGTAAATGCTAAAAATATAGTAAAAGTTACCTATTTGAAGGTTTTTGTGGTCTGCTATTACTTGTGATCAGATTTTGGCTAGAGTCGCATACTAGGGTATGACCAAATATGGGTTGTGAGGTACCTTGTAACTTTACGTATAACAATTTTCTGATTTTAGTGGAATATAATGTTGTTTTATGACTGGTGCAACTCTTGGTTGATGTCAGATCCACTTTTGTACCTATCAAAACCTATAAAATTAGTACATAAAAGAGGATAAAGGGAATTTTATCATGGTTATTTATGGATGATTAATGGATGATGATCTGATTATATTTTGGTAGAGTTTTGTTATCTAAAATGACGTGGATAGATTTTAGAAAAAAATTGATTACTATTTATAGAACTTTGGAGAGGCTAGGGGAGGGTGAGGTGTCCCTCATGAGTTTTCCTTCACACATGGGAAGGTGAAGTGTATCATGGGTGAGGTGGAAGGTGAGTCATCCATTCTCATGCTTTGAAAGAGGATATTTTAAATATCCATTTGGGTGAGTTGTGCACACATGTGTGAGCAACAAATATCCTTAAGATTATGAGTGCAGAGATGTGTGAACAAGGATTAATGTTGATCCTTATTAGGTTAGAGAAATTATAAGGGGGTGAGGTGGAAGACTAGAACTTAATTAGGCTTAATTCTAATTAAACATGAGTTTAGACTTTTAAGTGCACTTTAATGATAAAGTGATTTTTGTCCAAGGTAAAGGTTTACCAAGGTTAAGCCTTTGATGGTGGTCACATGGGGACAAAGGTTAAGAATAGGAAAGGGCTTAAGTTATCCAAGGAGCTTATGAATAGCACTTTTAGTAAATTCAAGGTGCTTTAAGGTTAATTAATGAAATTTTATGGCTTTTTGTAATTTAATAAACCATGGAGAAGAAGTGACCTTGTGTGACGTTTGGGTGTCTACAATTCCCAAGTAGTTCAGCTTTGTACAAATACATGTTATAAGTCATATGCTAAAATTCATATCATCAAATTAGAAAAAAATATTTTTCATTTATATTTTAGTTAATGGGGAGATTGTGTTAGCCTGGGTTTGGCATTGACATCACTTTCTTCTTTGTTTTTATTAGATGTCTACAAAATTATGGCTATGACAATTTTCATGAGAAATGATTTTATGTCATTTTAATATCAGGATTTAAATGCTTTCACATGCTTGCAAACCTCGCATTATGCTATTGGGGTTGTAGTTTTTTTCTTGTGGAATTTAGTTTGAAATCATTACTTGAAGATACAATGACAAATATGGAAATTTGTAATTATTGGGTTTTAAATTTTACACTGTTACTATTTTTATGTTGGTTTTGGATTGAAGAGGATATCTTGCAATTCAAAAAATTTGAGTGACTAGTCTACAATTGCTCTAAAGGTGGGCTATTTTATTCATATTTCAAGTCATGAAGAAAATTTTAAAATAAAATTAATGAAAAACAACTGGTTTTAGAAAACATCATTCTTACATATGCCAATGACCCTGTTTAAGATTCTTCATGTGGGATTTGTTGTTAGGCATGCAATACTTGCATCATCTAATCCTAGATTTAGCATATTTATTTTTTGGGTGGAGAGCTAAGTTTGTAAGTTTCTTATATTTATTTTCTAGCAATAATTCACCTTAAATATTTCAAATTTTCTCTAAGTTTTCTATAAAAAAAACCATTGATATGGCCATTTTAGTTTTTGGAATCCTTTTTACTATTTATGGCATGTATTGAAGATGTCCTAAAGTCTTTATTAATCGATTTGTGTTCCAAAGTAGTTTAGTTTTGTACAAATACATGCTATTAGTCACATGTTAATATTCATAGGGTCAACTTACAAAAACTCATTTTTCATTTATATTTTAGTTAATGGGGAGATTGTGTTAGCCTAGGTATAGCATTGATATCACTTTCTTTATTCTTTATTTTTATTAGATGTATGTAAAATTATGGCTATGGTAATTATCATGAGGAATAATTTATATCATTTAAGGTCAAGATATTTAAATGCTTTCACAGACTTGCAAGCCTCGTATTTTTCTAATGATGGGATTGCAGTGTTTTGCTAAAGGAATTCAATTTGGCATCATCACCTGAATCTACAATGATAGAGATGGAAATTTGGAGGTAATGAGTTTTTTATTTTACATAATTACTAATTTTTATGTTGTATTTGGACCAAAGAGGATATATTGCAATTAAAAAAATTTGAGTGACTAGTCTACAATTGTTCTAAATGTGGGATAATTTATTCATATTTAAAGTCATGAAGAAAATTTTAAAATTCAGAAAACATAATTATTTTATATGTCAATGATTCATGTGGGCTTTGTTGTTAAGCACACAGTACTTGCATCATCTGTTCCTAGATTTAGCATCTTTATTTCTAGGATGGAGAGCTCATTTCTTAGGTGGAGAGCTAAATCCATACATATCTTACATTTGTTTTCCAACACTGGTTCACCTTAAAGCTTTTAAAATTTCTCTAAATTTTCCCAAATCCAATCCAAATAAGTTACAATGGAAACTTCAACTATACGCGACTGCACTTAAATGGCCAAAACACTTCATTTTTCCTTGGTATTTGTAAACCACCATTTTATTAAAATATAGTCATATGAATCATAATAAAAATAAAATTTATATTAGTCACCTATTTATCTACAAAATTTATGTAATAATAAATAATTATTCATGATAAACTACTAATATTCTCATGTAATAATAAAACTAGCTTTTCATGTGTTTTATATATATTTTTTAAAAGTAATAATAAGAGGGTGGTTTAAAACCACCTTCTTAAGTTTTTATTTTAACAATATTAACAATAATAATAAGAGGGTGGTTTGAAACTGCACTTTTAGGTTATTATATATTTTTGAAAAGTAATAATAACCGCTCTCTTAGGTTCTATTAGGGTGGTTTAAGATTACCCTCTTAGTGATAGGCTAAGGCAGTTTTTAACCACCCTAATAGACCTTAAGAGTGTAGTTTTTTGAGGTGATTTTTAATTTCCATTGTAGATCTCAAATATTTTACGATGTCCTCATAGATAGTGGGTGAATAATCACACTTAAAGACCCTTTTTGGTATAGTGCAAGAGCGACTATAAACCAAGATATCATCAAAGAAAACTAGAATGAATTTGTGAAGGAAAAGGGCATAATATGTTATTCATAAGGATTTGGAATGTGGAAGGTGCATTCGTTAAGACAAATGGACTGAAAAATAATTCATGGTTTTCATGGTTTTGGAATGCTATTTTAGTAATATCCTCCTCCTTGAGCCTTATCTAATGATAACTCGATTGAAGATATAATTTTGAGAAAAATATAGCACCATGCAACTCATCCACAAATTCATCTACCACTAAAAGAGAGAATTTATCCTTAATGGTGGGATTATTGAGCTTACAAAAATCTATACACAAATACCATAACCAATATTTCTTTCAAACCACTAGGACTAGAGAAAATAATGACTATTACTAGGTTGAATGACTCTTTCTTGTAACAATTCCTATACTAGTTTCTTGATTTTTGACTGAAGTGACTAGGGGTACCAGTAATATCTAATGTTAGGTGGCACACTACTATGTACCAATGATATCAACAGGGTGGTAATTCTACTAGTTTTGTAAAAACTAGATCATGCTTAGTTAGAACGAGTTGCAAATCCTTTAGGTGTTTGTCCTATACTAAATTTTGTGATTGAATTGCAAATATTTGAGCTACCACCCCATGAGAATATTTTTTTATTATTCATATGGTTTGAACTAATAATCTTGGGAGATCCTATTGGGAAACCACAAAGAGTGTAGGACCTACCATTCTATGAAAACTACATCCATAACTCTACAAACTTCTAGGATATGGTTCTCAAAGTGCCTATCCATTAAGCTCTTAGCACAAAGTCACATCCTCCTAGTTGAAGAGAAAACATATCAATTTTGAATTCATAATCCTCTATATTCAACTTAACATTGTAGCATTTTTCTTTACAAGGTAATTTTTCTCCATTTGCCAACATAACCTCAAAGGAGTTGCAAGCATGTATATAACAATTGGTTTACTTGCAAACTGGATGATCAATAAAGTTATGTGTACTTCCTAAACCAATGAGAATAGTAAGACATTGGCCTTTGAAAAATCCTACTAATTTCATTGTCTGAATGATAGTAATTCCTAAAAGGGCATAGATAGTAATTTTTGGGTATGGTTCTTCTTGTGTTTCACCCTCATCTTGAAGTGGTTTCTCTATTGGTTCTACTTCATCATCAATTTGTTCACTGCTTATTGAATCCTCCACATCCAACAAAAATATCTTATTTTGGATGCATTTATGCCTTGGTGAATACTTATCATCATAATTATAACATAATCCTTGTGCACATTGGAAATCCATATCTTTCATAGTCAAACACTTCTAGGGGGTATATTTATTGCTAGTATTGTAGAAAACAAGCTTATACTGAGAGGGGAGGTGAAAAATATAAGACAACTTTTTACTTTTCTTTCTCAAATAGTATTAATAAATATAATCAATGGAAATATCAATAGAAATAACAAAAGCAATGCACCAATCATCACACACAATAGAGACATATATTTTAATGTGGTTCACCCAATGTGGGCTACCTCCATAGAGAAAATATTTCTTCTAAATATTTCTCAAATAATCTCTTGGTAATCTTTCCCAGATTACAATGTTTACAGACTTTTGTCCAAAGGAGATGTCGATCCCATAATCTCAAGTTCGTGGATCTCTTCCACGGGAGAACTCTTTCCCCTTCTACGTTGGCTAATGATCTTCTAGAAGAATTTGTATCTATGTTGCACTAACTTGTGGATCTCTCTCCACTTGAATACTCCTCATTCAGATTTGTCTTCAATTGTCCTAACTATTGGATCTCTAACCACTGAGACTTTGTCCTCTATACTTTGTCACCTCCAAAGTTGTGTCTCAATACTGTACCAAACATAGTTCAATCGGTCTAGCATAGTTCTGCTCAATCTCTTGCACTAAATATAGTACAATCGATCTAGTAAAATTATGCTCAATAGTTTCACTTAGAACCTTCTCAAATCTTCTCAACATGTTCACACAAAACTTGTTCAAGTCTTCTCAACAAGTTCACACAAAACCTGTCCAAATATGCTCAACAAGTTCACACAAAATCTGTCCAAATATTCTCAACAAGTTCACACAGAACTTGTCCAAATATGCTCAACAAGTTCACACAGAACTTGTACAAATATGCTTAATAAATCCTATCTAGGACTTGCTCAAATCAACTCAATAAGTCCTCTCTAGGACTTGCTCAAATCTGCATAGCAAGATTTCACAAAATTTTAACTCAAAATAATCCACAAGTCTTCTCAAAGACTTGTCTCAATAACATAGAATCATAAAAAGAATTGTTAGAGACTCAATATGTTCTAAGCTCAATGTACAATCAATATCTCAAATCAATATCATAGAAGCATAAAGAGAATTGTTAGAGACTCTATATATTCTATACTCAAATCCCAATATCAACTCAATAGAAGCATCAAGAGAATTTTTAGAGACTCTATATGTTCTATACTCAGATCTCAATCTCAACTCAAATCAACCTTAATATCAACTCAAATCAATCTCAACTCAAATTAGAATATTGAATAGTTTATTTCTAGGAACTTGAACAACCACATGCATCCACTTGACTAGGCTTAATCAACTCAACTCAACCAATCACCTCAAGGAAGAATCCTTTCTCACAAACCCTAGTCCAAGCATGTAGTAACCAACTCAACTCAACCAATCACCTTAAGGAACAATCCTTTTTCAGAAACCCTAGTCCAAGCATGTATTAGCCAACTCAAAATATTTCCAATAATGCTCAAGCACAAGTATCACATAGCAATGATACTCATGTTATTTTCTAACTCAAGTTCATGTTCATTTCATCACAAATGGGCTTTAAAAACAATGCTAATAAAACAAGGTTTAAATACAACTCACAAACCGAAAAACCTTGAAGCATTCAACCAATCATTTTATCAAAGGAAACCACAATCAATCCTTTTCTATCCAATGATATTTAAGAAATCAACCACCATAAACAATCAATAGGAGAATGTGCCCATACCTTTTTGATGCCAATAAGTTGTCCACAAAATATGCCACACTTAAACACAACTTTCCTTTCCAATATAAACAAGGGTTAATGGAATTCAAATAATCACACAATAAAGCATTACTCAAATTACACCCTTTTTAATCCAAGTTAATAAACACATCCACCAAATTCCCTTTTATTAAAACCCTTATAAAAAATAATAAACCTCTCAAAATTACTTTAAAAAACAACTCTTTATTTCTCCTAAAATTAATTCTCCATAACCATCAAATAAATCATAAACCAATTATGCTTTGCAATAATAATCACAACCCTAATAACAAACTTTAATTTCCATTAACTACCTTATAACTCCAAACTTTAGGGATAATAAAAATTATTTAAATGCAAAACGTAATTACCTCCTTAAGGGGATTCAAACCCCCAACTTGCCACACCATGAGCGTCTTAGCCATGGCTAAGATTCCACATGAGCTAGGCACTCATTGGAAAGGCAATGGCCCAAAGTGCCTTAAACCTTCCTCCACCTTCTACAAAAGACAAAGTTCCAAAGCGCTTTCCACACGCCTTCAAAAATGCCATTCAAGGCATTCGATCCCTAGTGTTTGTGCTGCCTTGTGCCTTAAACCAAAATGATTTGCCAATACGCCACACTTCCCACCATGTTTTGAATTTCCAAGTGCTATCATTTTATTTCTTGCTTCTCTTCTCAAAATTTGCACTATATCATAGACTTATTTAATTGCCAAACATTTATCACAAGAGAAAGGATAAAACTTTGATTCATTTACCACCCCGTTATATAGTGTTTAAAACACTTCAAAGACGTCGACGGAAATATGAATTTATGTTTTCTTGATGACATAGGCGGGAAAATTTGCATTTGAATTTAAATTATATATAATTAAAATTTAAACCAAATATTAAAACTAAAATAAATCCATCACCAGGGAACCTTTTTCGATGAAATAAAATTTTTAATAAAAACCCAAATGTAATCTGCTGCCCATGGTTTTAAATAAAACCTTTTATTTTTCCTACCTTGGTTTTCACAAAAACCCTTCATAGATCCTTTTGACATGAAATGCTCTTTTGACATCAATGACAACATTTTAGCTTAGGGACTCAAAATGTCCAAAAATATCCCTCTTTGTCATTGATGGCAACCCAAATCCTTTTACTGAATTTTGAACTTATTTTTAGCTCCCCCTGGGACTTTGCTCCCCTTGGCTCAATGCTCTCTCAGATATCAAATCTCTCCTCATATCCAAAAAATCTCCCCATAATACACAAATCTCTCCTCCTTTGACATCAATGGCAAAGGGTCACCTTTGGGGCTCAGGGCTGAGAATTAAGCCTCTTAGCTTAGCACCTCTCCCATCTCCACATGAGGTGGTTAATTCTAGGGTGGGAGTATTTCCACTCCTCGAAAGCACTGTTCTTTGTCTTTGTCTTTTCCTATTACTTTTTTCTAAATCCTCTCATTGTTTCTTTCCAAGTCATCATCCCTATTCCTATTCATATTCTTGTTCTCATCCATGTTCATGTTCTTGTACCTGTTCTTGTTCTTATTCTTCTTTGAGTCTCTTTTATTTTTTGAGTCTCTGTTCCTATTCATCTTCATGTTTCTGTTCATGTTACTGTTCCTATTCTTTTTCATATTCCTGATCCTGTTCATGTTCATGTTCATGTTCCTGTTCATACCTATTTTTGGAATATTTTATCTACACCATATTGCTATGTGACCATAATTATTGCACTTATAACACTTAATGTTATTATTCCTTGGATGTGCATCAGTCTTAGGATTTCTCCTAGTGAAGCCATATCCTCTTCTGTCATAAATTTTGCAATTCATTGCCTTGTGACCAAAATCATTACATGAATAGCAATATCCTTGGAAAAGTTGTTCTCTTCCATATACATGTCTTTCATGTGATCTAAATTGTGAATCCATATGCCCAAACCTTTGACATGAGAAGCATATCCCATTAAATATTCCTTGCCTAGACCTCATTGGTCTCCTATTATGATTGTTGTTCCATATGTATCTTCTTTTCCCATTGTCCCTGTTGGACTCACTGCAATATAACTCATCCTTAGAAGTTTCAATTTCACTTGCATATGAGAATCCCTATTCTTAATTATCTTATTCTAATGTTGTTTCTTCTTGAAGACTTGAAGTAGACTTTGCTTTTTCCTATTTCTTTCCAAAATCAAGACCTGTTGAACATGATGTTCTCTGTTGTCCACAAATGAACTTATCCAAGTTCTTAGAGCTATTTGTGAAACCCTTTATATTGATATTGGAGTCCTATAAATATTTCTTTAGAGTACCCACTTCTTGTGCTAACTTCTCACATTCCAAAATCTTTGCTTCTAACTTATCCTTGAACTTACTTGCCTTAGCCTTTGAATTTTTTAAGTCCTCTATGAGAAATAATATTTCTTCATCACATTATTGAAACTGAATTTCAAGCTTAGAGTGTTGCTTTCTTACCTTTTTTATTGTATCAAGGGCATAGATAAGTTCTCCCTTGAGATCTTAACCATTCTCTATTGAGTAGTCCTCTATTTTTTTTTCCTTTGTCCATATCATTCCTTTATTTTGACTTATCTTCTATAGGATCACTCACTTATTCTTATTCTAATGCCATTAGAAGATTCTCATCCAATTTACCAATTGCATATTCAAAATCATCATCACTGAAACTATATCCATCCCTAGTGCAATCATCTTCAAGATGTCCAAATTTACCACATCTAAAAAACTTGAGAATAATTGGAGTATTTTTCTTAACTGGATATTTTTCTTCAACCATAAACAAGACTTCATCTCTATCATTGTTTGAAAAACTAGCATCACTATCAATTGAGTACTTAATTGCATTATCCACATAGTAGCTTGGCTCTCCTTTTTCTTCTTCTTGTCTCCCTTGTTCTTCTTTAGAAATATGTCCTGTTATGGTGACTGATGATCTTTGTGCATTGATAGTCCTTTCCAAGGTCCTTGAATTTTCCTCAGACTTGTGTAGCTTATCCTTAGAACCTTTTACTTCCATACTTAGTGAAACTATATCATAATCTAATATTTCACACTCTAGATATTTTGTATTTAATTTTTCAACCATACCTTCTTCAATTTTCCTTGTCTCTTCAACTTTGATTTTAACGTTGGTGAGTTCTTGTAAAAACCTTGCTTTTGCTTTTTCATCTTCTTGAGCTTGGAAACTTAATCCTGAGTTCTCAATTTTTAATTCTTCAAGATTAACCATAAGCCTTTCACATTCTATCTCTTTTACCTTTGACTATTCAACCATACCTTTTCTTACCTTTTCAACCTTATCTCTCAAGTCAGATATATCCTGTAGAAGCTTTGTCTTAAATTTCTCATCTTCTTGTATTTGAGCCTTGAATTATGAAGTTTCTCTTTTCAATCCAACATTTTCCTTGAGAGTGGCTTCCTCCTTTTCTTTATCTGAATCTTCCTCTTCTTCAATTTCTTCTATTGTCAAAAGTGGAGTTTCTTCTTGATACCTTCTTTGAATATTCTTGTTATCCTTTTATGAATCATTCTTTAGAACTTCAAATCTAAGAGAATAATATTTATATTCACTTTTATCAAACCCATTGCAATAACTTGCATCATGACCGATTTGACCACAGACAAAACATTCTTCACCTTCTTATGAAAAATAAGCTGCATGATGACCTGTCTTTCCACAACCGGTACACAACTTTATTAGTCTAGATATTTCTCCATTACTTGATTCATCTATTGAATCTATTTCCATGTGTCCTTCCAACACAATCATCTTCCTTTTCTTTTATGACCATAGGTGTTCTTTTCTTCTTGTGTCTCATGCTTTTAATCTTGCCTTTCTTTACCATTTGTTTTCTTGCAATATCTTCCTTCAAGCTATTAAACACTTTATAAAGGAACTAGCTCTGATACCAATTGAAAAACATAAGCTTATACTGAGAGGGGGGTGAGCAGTATAAGATCACTTTTTACTTTTATTTCCTAAATAGTATTAATCAATATAACCAATGGCAATATCAATAGCAATAACCAAAGCAATGCACCAATCATCACACATTATAGAGACACATATTTTAACATGGTTCACCCAATGTGGGCTACCTCCACAAAGAAAATATTTCTCAAATAATATCTTGGGAATATTTCCCAAATTACAATGTTTATGGACTTCTATCCAAAGGAGATGTTGATCCCCTAATATCAAGTTCGTGTATCTCTTCCATAGGATAACTTTTTCCCCTTCTACTTTGGCTCATGATATTCTAGAAGACTTTGTCTCTATGTTGCAATAACTTGTGGATCTCTCTCCACTTGAAGCATCCTCACTCAAATCTATCTTCAATTGTCCTAGCTGCTGGATATCTATCCAATGAGACTCTATCATCTATACTCTATCACCTCCAAAGCTTTGTATCAATACTGTACCAAACATAGTTTAGTAGGTCTAGCATAGTTCTACTCAATCTCTTGCACTAAACATAGTACAGTCGGTCTAGTATAATTTTGCTCAATAGGTTCACTTAGAACCTACTCAAATCTGCTCAATAGGTTCACACAAAACCTGTCCAAATCTGCTCAACATGTTTATACAAAACCTATTCAAATATTTTCAATAGGTTCACATAAAACCTATCCAAATATGCTCAACAAGTTCACACAAAACTTGTCCAAATCTTCTCAACAAGTTCACACAGAACTTGTCTAAATCTGCTCAACAAGTTCACATAGAACTTGTCCAAATATTCTCAACAAATCCTATCTAGGACTTGCTCAAATCTGCTCAATAAGTCCTCTCTAGGACTTGCTCAAATTTGCATAGCAAGCTTTCATAAAAGCTTAACTCAAAACAGTCCACAAGTCTTCTCAAAGACTTGTCTCAATCACATAGAATCATAAAGAGAATTATTAGAGAATCAATATGTTCTAAGCTTAATGTACAATCAATATCTCAAATCAATCTCATAGAAGCATAAAGAGAATTGTTAGAGACTCTATATATTCTATACTCAAATCCTAATCTCAAATCAATAGAAGCATCAAGAGAATTTTTAGAGACTCTATATGTTCTATACTCAGATCTCAATCTCAACTCAAATAAACCTTAATCTCAACTCAAATCAATCTCAACTCAAATTAGAATATTAAATAGTTTATTTCTAGGAACTTGAACAACCACATGCATCCACTTGACTAGGCTTAATCAACTCAACTCAACCAATCACCTCAAGAAACAATCCTTTCTCAAAAACCCTAGTCCAAGCATGTATTAACCAACTCAACTCAACCAATCACCTCAAGGAACAATCTTTTTTCACAAACCCTAGCACAAGCATGTATTAACCAACTCAAAATGTTTTCAACAATGCTCAAGCACAAGTCTCACATAGAAATGATACTCATGTTATTTTCTAACTCAATTTAAAGTTAATTTCATCATAAATGGGCTTCAACAACAATGCTAATAAAACAAGGTTTAAATACAACTCACAAACCAGAAAACCTTGAAGCATTCAACCAATCATTTTCTCAAAGGAAACCACAATCAATCCTTTTCTCTCCAATGATATTTCAAAAATCAACCACCATAATCAATCAATAGAAGAATGTGCCCATAAATTTTTGATGCCAATAAGTTGTCCATAAAATATGCCACACTTAAACACAACTTTCTTTTAAAATATAAACAAATGTTAATGGACTTCAAATAATCACAAAATAAAGCATTACTCAAATTACACCCTTTTTACTCCAAGTTAATAAACACATCCACCAAAGTCCCTTTTATTAAAACCCTTATCAAAAATAATAAAACTCTCAAATTTACTTTTAAAAAACAACTCCTTATTTCTCCTAAAATTAATTCTCCATAACCATCAAATAAATCATAAACCAATTATGCTTTACAATAATAATCACAATCCTAATAACAAACTTTAATTTCCATTAACTATCTTATAACTCCAAACTTTAGGGCTAATAAAAATTATTTAAATGCAAAACGTAATTACCTCATCAAGGGGATTTGAACCCTCGACTTACCACACCACGAGCATCTTAGCTGTGGCTAAGATTCCATGCGAGCTAGGTGATCGTTGGAAAGGCAAAGGCCCAAAATACCTTAAACCTTCCTTCACCATCCACAAAAGACAAAGTGCCAAAGAACTTTCCACATGCCTTCTGAAACGTCATCCAAGGGAATCGATGCCTAGTGTTTGTGCTACCTTATGCTTTAAACCAAAATGATTTACCAATATGCCACACTTCTCGCCACATTTTGAATTTCCAAGCACTGCCATTTTCTTTCCTACTTCTCTTCTCAAAATTCGCATGAGCTCATAGACTTATTCGAATTCCAAACATTTATCACAAGAGCAAGGATAAAAATTTGATTCATTTACCACCCCTTTATATAGTGTTTAAAACACTTCGAAGACATCGATGGAAATATGAATTTATGTTTGCTTGATGACATCGACGGGAAACTTTGCATTTAAATTTAAATTTGAATTTAAATTTTAAATAATTAAAATTTAAACCAAATATTAAAACTCAAATAACTCCATCACCAGGGCACATTTTTTGATGAAACAAAAGCCCAAATTGGGTTTTAAGAAAAATCTAGATCAAATTTGCTATCCATGATTTTAACTAAAACCTTTTATTTTTCTTGCCTTGGTTTTCACAAAAACACTTCATAGATCCTTTTGACATTAAATGCTCTTTTGACATCAATGACAACATTTTAGCTTAGGGACTCAAAATGTCCAACAAGTATTGGGTGTGAACTTAGAAGGAAATGTGGGTCTATTCTGTGGAAATTTAGATGGCCTCATTTAGGCCAAAATATTTTCTTTGACCAATTTTGCCAATATTATGGCCTACATCATAAATTGTGGTTTGAACATTTTGACCTCAACCTTGATATCATATTTCAAGCCACTAATAAAACAACTCTAAAAAATCCTTCATTAACCCCTTGGTCATGTTAACCAACTTTTCAAAGTGAATCTGATAGTCATTAACCATTGAGTTTTGATTTACTTTGGTTAATACTATCTAAATTTCTCATACTCACTAAGGAAAAAATAAGTGACTAATGATGACCCAAAATATTCCCAAGAAGGCTTGGGAGTTGTATTTTGCAACCATTGATACCGTTGTAAAGCTTTAGATTCAAATTTTAAAGATGCCATAATGACCCACAAATATTTAGGGATATTGTGAAGTTTGAAGAACTAATCTACTCAACATAACTACCCATTAGTGTCCTTGCCATTGAATTTAATAAATTATAAATTTTCAATGGAGTATCTAGGTCAAAAAGAGAATGATAGTATTCCTTCCCCTTATGGATTTTATCTCTATTGGTAGTGCTACCACCTAGTTGGTCAATGTTAATATGCTCAAACACATTTGGGTTATCCCTAATTTTTCCTCAACCTCTATGATTGTTTCTTCAAATTAAGCTTTAGATCTCATGTGTTCACCTCTCAAAAATATTACTTCTTCCCCGAGCTATTTAAAGTTACTAAGAAGGGTATTAACTACTATATGCATTTGCTCCAAAAACTATTTTGTTCTATCTCCTTTTGGTGTCCTCTAGTTCTTCTAGCCATTTTAGTACAATGTGAACTACTTCCATTGAGTTACTAAAAATAGAAGCATGGTTCCAAGAGTTATTATTTATAGTAATGATCTAGAAAAAGTGTTTGGGTGCTATATATCAAAATGTTTAGCTTGAAAATATGATCGTAACAGACTAGGTGCCAAAATGATATTTTTTGGCACCCCAAAAGTGCATGTAGTCTATATACCAAACTAATTAGCTTGATGATATGACCACAATGAGCTATATATCACAACACCATTATATATATATATATATATATATATATATATATATATATATATATATATATATATATATATTCTAGGTTTAGTGGTCTCCAAGTGTTGGTATTTTTATTGGAGCCTTGGTTCATTTAAAAAATAGGTTTCTTGTCCGACAAACCCTTACAAGACTACATTATATGTTACTAACACTATTTTATAATTGACACTACAATTCACTATTCTAATGATTTTCTGGTCTAATTCTATCACTAAAAACTCCCTGTTATGAATTTTGAATGTCAAAAATAGTTGTTACTAACACTAGTAAACTTTATCTTGGATGCTACTGAATCTGACTAAATTTATACTTGAGTGTTATTTACTATTCTTAATAGAAATTATATTGACTATTATTTTCATCATCTTATTTCATTTATTTCATGCAATAAATCTAAGTCTCCTCATTATTCTTAAATCTTATGATAGGAATTTTGGTTATAGGTTGAACATTCAACAAAATAGGGTACTCTAAGTTAGGATGTATGTACTACCCATAGACCCTTTATTATAGTGCAATGATGAATTATAATGCTTTTATCAATATTGTATACCACTTATCATGGAGGATACCATGCATACCCTTCAGTACACTAACTATATCTTTTCAAGTACAAGAAGATGATTGTTTTAGATGTTGTTTCTAGTGTACTATAGATAATACAAGTCAAAAATCTTCATAGGGATAAAGGTTTATCCTAACCTTGGGGTCTCCTGACATAACCAAATATACATAGGAGCTCAATTCTATAGATAGGTGTTATCTGAGGCCTAGGCATCGAAGTCTGATTGTCCTTCGCTTTACTAGACACTTTACGAGCAATATAGCTTAGCAAATAATGACATATCCATGATATTTTAAAGCCCTTGTAATAGGGTTTCTAACCTAATAATCTAATGCAAAAAAAAGGATTTTCAAGTAGAAAATTGAAAATACAACAATTTTATATCTAGCAGTCAAAATAGAAGGGCAGGAATTGTCATAGTCACAACAAAACTCAATAAAGCACTCTAATACCACTTTTTAGAAATATTCTAATAAACATTAACTTATTCAAATAAATATTGCAATAAAAATAGAATTTCATAAAGAAAAAAATATTGCAATACAAAATGTAAATGCAAAATTATAATAATATCACATATCACAACACAAAATTGTAAGCCTCTCTGAGGGGGAAACCTCCTTCAATACTTTAATTAATATACCAAAAACATGCATTCATTTATGGATACTTATATTTTAAATATACACTTCATGCAATCCTAACCTAATGTTTAAGGGTTGAATTACATGCAAGATGCCACTTGAGCTAGAATCTTCTACCAAGCGTTAATTACAATCTTGATAATGGTTATATAAAATGGTCACTTCTATAGCTGCCTTACTTGCCAGATACCATTATAAAATATCATTATAAAGAGGTTTTCACATTGGAAAGGGATCATTACATAATAATATGAGAATTAAAAAATTAATGTTAGGATGGGATCCCAACACCCTATCTATGCTCTACCTTTCACTTGTTATGTATATGCAAAAGAAAAAGCAATGACTTGCTAGTCATGCACGCTTTTTGAAATACAAGTGCTAGTTAAGCATTCTTATCTATATTTCTTCTCTAATATTTCCTACTTTTAGCATGGAAATTCTAACCATTTCTTTCTTAAATTTTTGCCACATGGCTCCCACATCATACTCACTAGGTAACACAAAAATATTCATGAGATCCATCTCATGAAGTGGTCATCCAAGCTATTAGCACTCTAGCTTGGCTATAGATACAAGGCCTTCCCTTAAGGATAAAATATTCTCATATAGAATGTGCTTAGCATCCTCTTAACTTGTGCTCATTGCATCATATCCACCCAATCACAATAAACATGCACTTTGTTGGTGACTTTCTCTTGGTGCCAACACTCATGTGTGGAGTGATTAAGCCTCCACAACTCCTGCAAGAATGTAGGTTCCAAAACCTAGTTGTTACTTATCTAGATATTCCATACTAATTACAACCCATTCTCAAACCTTCATTCCTTGCACTACTCTCTCCTCTCACAAACTTAGCCTTATTTTTTTCTACTGGACTTGCATACCCAAGGCCTTCATTATTTGGCCTGGTCTCTTATATTATGAATATTTTTATACCTTTTCCATATATTTCCAATAATTTGTATGCCATTATTCTCATCAACATGGATCCAATGCCCCTTGTGTACCTTTCAAATAACTCAAACTCTTCATACCCACTCTATCCTTAGTCATCATCATAATATCCTTCACCACACTTTGAAGTACCATTATCACTATTAGCTATGACATCATGGCCTTTGTCATGACCCATAATATCCCGATGGGAGTAATCTTCTACCATATATTTATCACTTTGTCTCTCTTCCTCTTTCATATTATCTATCATAGGAGTTATTTCATGATTTATTGTATCATCACTACTATTTGGGGCCTATATTGTTTCATCCCCATGCGTATTATCTTACTTGTGTCTACCCTTTCATCTTCATTTATCATTGGTGGTAGCTTATTATGTAATCTCGATCTGAAACTAGAATCTATGTGATGACTAATGCTTCTTATTTATGGTAACCCATTTTTTGAAATAATTTATACAAATTCTTCTAGCCTATCATTCACCTCATGTGGGGTTTCATTCATATTGCCTATTATCCCTTCTTTTGTTGGTTTAGTGATGAAAGCAAAGCATGCTTCCTTCTTATTTTCCTTCATGGATTGCTTTTCTATACCCTAGCTCACTAGAGGATTGTTGTCTACTTCTTTTCCTTTGTCCTTTAATGGACTTAATGTGTACCTTTTACCATCCTTATCAATGTCGTAGGTGTTCTACCTATCATTATGCATCTACTTTTTATCAAATTGCCATGGTATTTTCAAAAAGACATGACATGCATCCATCAACATGATATCACATACAATCTCATCCTTATAAGAGTCAATTTAAAGATTTACCCATTGTCCTATTACAAAAATTTTATGTTGCTTTTGCAACCATAACACCTTATATGGATTTGGGTATTTCGTTCTCTTCAACCCAAGTGTCTCCACCATATTTGTTAACACCATATTATATGTGCTACCACTATCCACAATAACCTTGCAACATTTGTCTCCTAATTTGAAAAATATCCTGAATAGGTTTCTTCTTTACTTAGTTTCTTGCACCTTCTTTGTAGATTTCAACAATAACTATTTATCATAAATAATTTTCCTTGTTCTAGTTTTTTTGCATGCTTTAGGGAAGCATTACTTTTTTCGTCTACTCACACAATATGGTTTTTGATCTTCTTTATCTAATTGTTTCTATATTACATGGTTAGACATTCAAATACTCGATGTCCATATTCTCTACATATATAGCACTTTCTAGAAAAACCACATCCTCTTCCTTTACTAAATCCACCTCGTCCTCTTGATGATTCATACTTTTCCAAGTACCTTTGTTAAAATAAATTTGAGAAGTATTAACTTTATATTCTTGTAAATGCTCCATGGTTTGATTGTTCTCTTCCTCAAGAGAATCTTCCTCTTCCTCTTGCATTATTTGTTGTTGATAAAACAACTTTTCCTTTCCCTTTAGCACATATTGGTATACTTATTCAACCTTCCTCATTATCATCATGCAAACATCATCTTGTATAGATAATCTTAGTACATTTAGATTCATCATTATAAATATGACCAACCCTAATGGTCAATTTATAGAACTCACATATGTACTCATTGCCTCTCTATTTGGACATGATCCCACCATAAGGACGTATGCCCCTTAAAATTTGTATAGGTTAATTTTATCCTCTTGGGGTATTCTACTAATTCAAATTCAAAGTAATTCTCCATATTTATGATCTAGTCTATGAGCTTCTCTATATTTAAGCTTCCATTGTATGATGATGTATCTATATTTGACTTTTTACCCATATCCTCTTCTTTATTATCACTTATGTCTTCTACTTTAACACCCCTCATTTGGGTAGTTTTAATTGCATCAAGTCAAGCAACAATTCCTCTTAGCATATGTGTTATATCTACAACTTAAGGGCCTTGTGGTCTTCTTCTTCCCCATTGTGTCATCATTCAATCCTTACAGGTCTTCTAGATTTGATACCAAAATTATGTAGTAGCAACAACCATACACCTCTCCTAATCCTATAAATAATACTTTGTACTATTCAATCCTACAACTATATGATTTAAATTTACAATTGTACAATTTATCTCTCAATTGTACACATGTATGGTTGCACCTCGAAACATGTGATTGTATGATTTCATTTCCATTGTCTAGGCCCTTTCATAGTTAATTTTTATTGTATGATCATTCAAGTCCTCTGCAACAATATAACCCCTTTTCAATTATACAACCCCTCTACAATCGGACAACCCCTTTGCAACCATAGACTTGTATGATTTTGTTTAGGTTTGAACAATCTATCTTTATATGCAATTGAATAGGTAAATAAAATTCTTTAAGGATTTATTTCACCATATGATCTCTCCATCATACGATTACTTCCACTATGTTGATAACAACTAAATAATCTTGTGCAAGGGGTAATATTATTATTTCCTTATAAAAAGGGTTTGTTTAGATTAATAGTATTATTTCCTCAATAATTCTCAACATCTACAACCTTTCACAACCATAAGCATTTATTTTTCTATCCATCTTAAAATATTCACTTGAACCTTGTGAAGCATGATTTTGGTCACCTTTACTAAAGCTGGTATTTGGAATGTAATCAGACTTTTGTGAAGCATGATTTCACCCTCTTGAACCTTGATATCTTTTATAATTTTTGTTTGAGCAATGGCATCCTTGAAGGAGCGATGCTATTGTATTTGGAGTGTGGTAAATATATGTTTGGTGCAACTTTTTAGAAAATATATTGACCAAATCTATGGATGGGATTGTAAACATGAGATCATGAATGACCCCATACGACCTAGCAACATATTCATTGATAGGCTCATTATCGAATTACTGTTTACTAAAGATGTTTGGGAGTGATTTTTTCCTTTTAATGTTAATGGATAAATATTTTAGAAATTGATTGGCCAACTATTCAAAAGTAAACAAACTATGTTTAGGTAGATTTTTGAACCAATCAAGAGCCTAACTAGCAAGAGAGAGAGAAAACATGATACGCATAAGTTGATCACTACCCTGAATCAAGTGGCAAGAATATCTATAAGTATGTAAATGCTCTTGAGGGTCATTTTAATGGTTGAATTTATCAAATTTAGCCATCTCATACTTTTGAGGGTATTGATGAAGGGTTGAATATGCATGGATAGGATGATTGAAAATTTAATTGTAAGTCATTTTATATGGACCATATCCACTAGTCCACAACTCTAGTTCTTTTATTTTTTCCTCATGAGCTACATTTCTATGGGATGTGTGGTCGATGTAGGTATGGAGGAAGAAACCTATCCCCTAGGATTTTGCTGAGACAAGTAGTTATGAACACCTGTAGAATGATGCAGGAATGGTGGTAAGAGATATTTAGTAGGTGATTGCTACATAGTGAATGAGATGAGATTTTATTGCGATGATGTAGAAGGGACTTATTGTTGTTGAAGATATCAAGACAATTGATCTTTTTTTTCTTGTTGCTGGTGTAACTATTATTATTGTTGGTAAATTCATTGTTGAGATGATGAAGTCAAAGGGTATAGACTGATAGTTTTAAGAGTAGGTGGTTGTGATTGAAATTGGGATTATGGAGGTTGTTTACCAAATTCATGGTTTGGAGGGTGGCATGGATGTTGAGCATAGTCTTGATTGACCTATTGAATAGGTGCTTGTACTGACACTTGTTGATAAGTGGAAGGTCAATCATATTGGGATGGTAAGAAAATATGGTAAGTAAAGTGGAAGTCCATGTAGGAGGTGATGTAAATAAGGTGGGTAGTTTCTTGCTTGACATAGATATGGTATTTGAAAATACCAATATAGATAAAATTGTGAAAGGATTTACCTATGAAGACATCAGGAGGTAATGTTGAAACATCTATGTAGATGGATTTTGAGGACCTTGTAAACTTTGCAAAGGTGTGGGAACCTAGGTAGTACCAACAATAGAAAATAATTACAAATAATAGAAAATAATTATGTATGAATGTGGGACAATTATTGAAGTGTGACATGAGAGGAAGACTAGTTAAGGTCAAGTATATCTAATTCGGGAAGTGGGTTAGTCGAGTATGACGAAGTAGGTGATTTTTATGAGATAGAGCTAGAAGGTGGTTTTAAAAGGGGGTTAATTGGGAGGACTAAAGTTGTGACTATAGAGTATGAAAAAATTACAATCAATGGTGGAGATTATTGAGTATTAGGTGCAGTGGGGGTAGCAAATACTATGCCTACGATTTGAGCGAGGGACTAGAAATATAGATAATTAGGTAGGAGATTTACCTTACTATATAATAAATATTGTGACGATTTTTAGAGAAATGGATGACTAGAATGAGTTGGGGATGGATAAGAATCCTCATGGAAGGTTATTTGAGGCTAAAAGTCATCGAGTGTAAAATAAACAACACCAGGGAAGGTAGCTGGTTCACACGTAGACTTGATAGAAGACGAAGAAGATAAAATATCAAATGGAGTTTGGCCTATATTAAGGGTGAAATTTAGTGTAGGGTATGAAGTGTGAGTCCACTGAGAATTACCTCGAGAGTGGGGTCTAGGATTTGGTGTAATGATAGTGTCAATTTCTATTGGGGATATCTTAAATTGAGAAGAATTAGCACAAGAAGCCTCAATTGCAATGTAAGCTTACTCTTAAGCTTGGCTGGGAGTGACCACCATCATTTATGGGGGAGAAAATATGTTGAAAACCTTAGTTTTGTCCAAATATGATATTAAAAAATAATTATAATTGTATTATAGAAGTAACCAAACCTTTCTATAGAACAAAAATTTGGGTTGCATGGAAGGGTGCAACTGATGTGGATCATAAGGTAGCTTGCGATTGTCTCTAAAAATTAGGAAAACAAAAAAACATTTTGAACTTGTATTCAAAGAATTTTGAGATCTATTTTTATGGGTTTTAAACTTATTTTGAATTTTTTGTAATAGAAATCAAATCATACAACAAAAAACAAGCATGAACAACTAAAATTTTGCAAAAGTGTGTTCTGATGTTGGAATAACCCTAAAACTAAAATGGAACAAGGTGTGGTGGGTGTATTATAAAAGCAGGTGTGTTTGTGGATAATCTCCTATTATGCCCAAAGACACGCAAGGGGTAATTGTATACAAATGGGCTAATGGTGTCTAATGAAGGTAATGGTTTAAAAAATCCTAAGGAAAATAAGATGTACCAAAATACAAAATCCTCTATAGAAATAAGTGGCACTAAGTAAGACCTCCTACCAACATACCCATGCTTTTTCTTCACCCTCAGATAGAATTAGTCAAGAATGATAGTTGCACACTCACTAATTATTATGAAGCACTATGAGCAGGGGCATCTAATCCTAACCTACCCTAAGAATCTCTCAATAGTAGTGGATTTTCTAGTGATGGAGTCCAAAAAACCACTCATGGAGGATACTATGGTGTGTATGGGGTGAGTTGGTGGAAGCATATGAAAGCCAACATCACCAATATCAAGTGAGGATTGGAGATGAAATTCAATCTTGACACTGTTTAAGTTGAATGTGAAGTGTGTGTCCTACTCTAAGAAAATATGAAATACCATTTTCAAAGAAAAATACCTTTTGAGAAAGAAAAGAAATGAGAAAAAAGAATGATGAAACCTTTCCTTTGAATATATTTTTTTATGTTTTTGTTTTGAAAGTGAAATGACTTTTGAAAATTAAGAGAAATACAAAGGAAAACTATGCACAATATTTTTTAAGAAAACCCTAAAGCTAATAATGTGAAGCTTTCCAATATACACAAAATAGGAGAACACACATATCATAGAATATGAAGAAAATTATTTGCAATCCTTCTCTATGTAACTCCCAAATTCTTGCAAGAAATACTTGAGTGATTTAATGTGTTTGAAGAATATATAATATGGGAAAATTTCTTTGGAACTTTGTTGTTTCTGAACTAGAGGAATAGGTTTTACAAACTTACCTGTACTCTCTAAATCCTATAAGTATTTGAGAATGAAATTCATAGGTTAAAGTGCACTTCAAATTCAATCGCACCCTACCACGTGACTAACAAGGTTGCACATTACCATGCAACTCTAGTGAAAAGATGAATTTAGGTTGATTTTGAGCTTTATGATTGTAATTTTTTTTTGTGGGCAAGTACCTACAGCTTGAAATAATAGTATATTTCTTGTGAATAAAATAAAAGCCTAAGAAGGCAAGATGTGAAATAAACACAAGTTTGCAAGGTGGTGTAGTATTGAGTTTTGTAAACATAAAGAGAACAACAACCTCGCAAGGTGGTGAGCTACCAAGTTTTACCAAAGTTGAAAAATACAAGAACCTATCAATGTGGTGTGGTACTAAGTTTTGTAGGAGTTCAAGAAAAAACAAAATATTAGCAAGGTGGTGTGCTAATGTTGGTCAAATATCTACCTAATCAAAAAACACTGTGTTTGTGCACCCTAGATACAACCAACATTGAAAGGCCGGAGGAAAGTAATATCCCATACACCAATCTCTAGAGAGGGCTGGTTTCCACACTAAATCCTACACTGGTAGAAGACTAGGGATGCAAGAAAGAGACTAAAAAAATGCGGAAAGAAATGGGAAATATGGCCATAGGCTGAAGTGCAGGTTTTGGGGTAGACTAACAGTAGGAAAATAACCAAATCTTGAAATAACATTTAACCAAGGAAAAAGTAGCATAATTTACTTACGAACTTACAGTAATAACACTCCAATATTCACTCCCTCACTATTAGTATTTAAATCCAAATGCAAAATTTAAATTCAATAGCAAACAAGAAAGGCGAATGTAAAATAGAAGTGCACAATACAGAAGTTAATTACACAATATCACTTGCAAATTCAGAAGCCTGATGCCTTGTATTAATGTAGAGAACTTGAAGAGTATTCTCGCAAAATGTGTAACCTCATTTTTTACAATAAAAATTCGATTAGTACTTATAGAGGTTTTCACCTATTTAATTTAATGTATCAAAGGACAAAATGATCACAAATCAAAAACAAAAATGAGAAAATTCCTTCTCAAAATAATTTAAAATATCTCCTTTAGAGACAATGATCCATATTTGAGGGAATAAATTCCCAGGAAACCAGCAACTCGAGCATCGGTACACAGATAATTTGGAAAACATTGAATATTTTGGAAACGTATTTATGCCTTGGGAATCATGAAAATTATCTTTCTCCTCTCACACTTCTTTCCTACTCAGATTCATGATTTGATTTACCTATTGCCACTATTATTTAATGTGTATAAATTTGGTGCCCTCGGAAGCTTTGACTGTGATCCATTTCACCCAATATTATATTTGTATTTTTATGAAATTTTTTCCCCTCATCATCCTTCAAGTGCTTAAGGTCATTTCTCAAAAACACGTTCACCTATGGGAAGGGTGAATAGGATATTTGCCCCTCAACTAGGGTGAACATGCCATTATATTCTTCTTAGGGTACATTCACCCAAAGGAGGGGTGAATAGAGCATTCATCCCTTAGCTGGGGCAAACACAATGCCACTTTGCGTTTAGGTGAACATAGTTGCATTTGAATGTTGGAGTGCATTTTCCTAAAGGAGTGGCGAATGGGACATTCACCCCTCAGTTGGGGTGAACGCGAATGTGTTTAGTTGTGCTTCCTTTGCTTCTACTTGAGTTTTTCAAATACTTTGTCGTTTCATTCACCCAAACCTGGGGCAAATTGGGGTGTTCAACCTTGTCTAGGGAAAATGGGTTGGTATCTCCAAAATAATGACCTTCTTAAAATTTCCCTAAGAATCATTCATTGTTCATTTTTATTTCACAAGCCTGAAAGATGCTTTCATTCTTAATATGCTCATAATAGAGCGAACTTAAATTCTGAATGAATTTTTACAAAAAAACTCATGACACCAATAAAAATATGTAAATAAGTAAGGAATAGATGAAATAAAAACTTCCATAGACATACAAAACTGTATCATCATATTGCATCAAAATGTATCAAAATATTCTAACAAAATCTCCAATGTGGCAAAGTGCAAAATTGCCAATATTTCTGACAACTCACGGGGTATCAAACTTGCATTAATGCAAGCGATCCTAGGTCTTTATTTATTGGGAAATGGATTCTTTGGCTGGCACATTCATTGATTCTATAGATACATTTTGATGCACCTCTTCGTCAACATGCTCCTTATCTTTCACTTCGATCGCTACCTTTAACACTTCAGCGTGCTCTACTTCCTCTGCTACCTTTGTTGCTATGCGTTATACCTCTGCTTGCTCCTCCTACTCTTTTATGGTTTTATAAATGACCTCATAAGCTATGACTTCTTATTTCCAAGTGTGATTGGTGAACAAGCATGGAATGCTGAGTGAATCATAAACAAAAAAAGATTCTGAACATCCATCAAATTGAGGTGTTTTTCTCATTGAGCCAACTCGTATAATGATAGTTCCAAGAACGTATACTTCTGCATCAATATCAACACCTATGCTTTTGTGAGAGGCTCTTCCTAGGCATCAATTTCAAAAGTATCTGCATAAAGGTAAAAAATTGCAACTCATCAATGGTCTCAAAATGAGTCATGGAAATATTGTGCTCATGTTCGATGGTGTTGAGGATGACCCACTCCTCCCTTACCAGTTCCATTCACTAGAAGTAACTATGTAGTGTTATTTTTACCTTGGACTAGGCGTAATCCATCTTGCTGAGGGGGCAAATATACAAATTGGTATTAGTTAAAGCCTGTATCTTTACAACCATCTCCATATAGGGAAATAACATATCCTATGTGGTATCAATTAGTTGTTACTCTAGATATATTTGTATTTGTGCCTCCCACAAATATTGCAACACCTTAAAATATTGCATGACCAACTTCTCACAATTTTGTGCAGAGTGAAGGTGGGTTCCCTTGATATTATCCCACAAAAATCGTATGGCTTGTGCTACTTTCTCAGCTAACTATTTCTTCATTTCTTTGAGTTGTTGTTGAAGCTTGTGCATATCAATCCTGGCAGAATCGTGCTCTTTTAAGTGAACTTTAGCCTACTAAAACAAATAGTCATTTTCAGTGGCCATCTTCTCCTCTCGAGTTCTACTTTTTGCTAGGGCATTTTTGGGCTCAATTACTTTGTTCTGATTTTCAAAATATTTCTCCTTAAAATATTTGCCATGCAAGTACACCAAGCTTATATCTACTTGAATGTTGCTCATATTTTCCATAGGATCTATCCACGTATGGTCTTCTGTTATAGTCTCAAAAATGAGATCACCCAAAAACAACTCTCCTTAGAGCTTTTGAACCAATGGTGTAATTGTGGTAATATGAGCCTCTTTGGCTATGGGATCAAAAGTAAATTTTTTAATTGGCCAATCTATAACTAAGGCCACTTTGCACCACATACTCTTCAACCACTATGAAGAACTTAGGTTTTCTCGGTTGATCTTCTCTACGTCAAGCTACTTACGGGCCACCTGTACATCAAGAACTATTTGCAGCTCCAAAAATGGAGTGAATGGAACCAAAATGTCTGAGTGAATGGGCCTAGTGAAATTAGATGACATGACTAATAAGGCAGAATAGAAACATTAGGTGGAATGGAAATGACAATTTTGGTGGATGAAGCAGGCTCAACTACAGTTATGCTTACTCTGGGGGGATCTTGCATACTTACAACCTCAATGGCAATGGAAGTAGGAATAGAAAGAGATGGGTGTGAAAAGGGATTCGGTCTTGATGCATATGAACTGAAAGAAATAGAAGACAAATGAACAAGAATAGAGGAAGGAGCAGCAGTTACTTCAAGGGTGGAAGAAGATGGAAAATAAATGGATGTGGAGGGCATACTGAAGGGTGGAGAAACGGATACTGAGGACAATGAAAGTGGAATAGATGGAAGTGGAGCAAAAATCATTGCTTGCTCTAGAGAAGAAGAAGAGGGAAGAAGAGATGTATCTTTGGGTATAAGCGTCGTGTGTTGCAGTGACAAGGTCAAATACAAAACTACTTCTTCTTCTTGTACTTCTACCCTTTCTCCAATGTCCAGAATCTCTTCTTCATTCATTACTTCAACATGGGAGCTTTCAGACTACTAATATTCCACCGATTCTTATTGAAAAAACTTCAACAACTTTGGTTGGGAGATCTTGCATGGGCGAAGTATTTACAACAGTAGTTGACATATTAGTAACTATAGGAACAATTACAAATGTCATTTTAGAAATTGTAGTGACCGAAACTATGATGACCAAAACTGTAGGGGCATTAATGGAAGAAGTCGTAACCACATTGGTCCTTGGACTTTTTTCCACCTTTGGAAATGGTGGCACCTTCAATAAATTTTGCTTTTCGAGCATGGTATTCTCCTCTACGTACCACTTTGTTCATTGAGACATTATTTTAAAAACATATTACTACTCTTCCTCCTTTGGAGTCTCATCTTCAACTATTGGACGCTCCTATTTAGTTTCACCTTTGCTACTATCAGAATGCTAAAATATTTGTAACAACATATTGATAAATGTGACGGGTTGATATGAATCTAGAAATTCATCATAGGTGTCTAAAAATTGTTCTTTCAATTTCGACCCATAAGGATTTGTTGGCTTCCTATGATGAATACGTATAATCCATCAATTCATTATTTTCTCTTTGGTCCAATCAGGTTCAACCTCCTTGATAGAACTAAATAAACCTAATGGAGGAATTTAGGCCTTATTCTTGGCTGGGATATACTCTGCCTCTTGCTCATAATAATCATGCCATGGTAGGAGGGTCGTCATTTTTTCAATATGCTAGTTCATGTATGGCCCATAAAAATTGTTTTTCCTCTTCTGAATATCTATATGAGGACAAAAATGAAATGACTTAGCCTTCACAATTGCTAAGAACTTACCCAGAGGATCATATCATCAGTGTTGCGGTAATTCAATCAAGCCTAAATCCTATAGTGCCACTATCAAGAGCCTATTCTTCCCAAATTGTCTCACTTCTATGCTACCAAGTTTGAATGACATATTGTATGTGGTCTTCTTTCTATGCCTAGATCCATATATATCATTCACATGATCAGTATGGTGCAAAAAATCCATGGCAAACATATGCTCTATGGCAAAATATGGCAACAAAAATGGCTTACACATAAAATCAAAAATTTGCACTATGCCCTAGGTAAGTAAGAAAATATCACACTTTTCTTGCATGATGACCGCGTCCCTCAAATTTCATGGCACTATCTCATAGGTACCACAAAGTAATTCTATCGCTTGCCCCAAAAACCAACTATTAAAGATGTATACTGAATCCCTCCCTGTTAAAATAGAAGTCCACATATAAACCGACAAAGGCTTATTCTTTTCGCTCAACTGCACCACCGCAATGAAAGAGAAGTGTGGCTGCAACTGGAAAAAGAAAAACCAAACTAAAAATGACTTGAAATCCCCGGTCTGCATTTTTTCCAATTGAAATTTTATCCTTCGAGAGATGTCGTCAGCCTAATCAAATAAAATAGGATTCCCACCTTTCCACATGGAAGAGGGAGAATAAAACTCAACTTTACAAATACACCAACCCACCAACCCAAGACAACATGCAGTATATATCTTGAATATTGAATTATGAGAGCGGATTTGGCAAATTAGGAAGCTGCCCCATCTATGGGTCTTTAACAAGTTGCATATTCATAAATTGGTGCATCGTCATTTTGGGGACGTACCTATCCTCTTTCTCGTCAATATGTAGCTTTTTATTGACTATGTAAGAGGGGGTCTTCAATCCGCAAGAAAAAGCCTCCCAAATTTCATTCATCATAATGGTAAACATAATCTTCCTCCTAGAATTTTGGATAGCCCTAGTGAACGGGTCATAGAATTGGGTAATAAGCTACACCAACTAAGGGTATGGATGAACAAATGAGCACAAGTACCAGGAAAACTGTGAATGATATGGCACTATCTGCCAGCTATTTGATGACACTCCTTGGCTCACCCCAACTTCTACCTCTTACCTAGGGTTATGCATAAAGGGTGAACCCCAAAATCTATTTATAAAATCAATACAAATTGTCTTGGAATATCGATGATATTTATATAAGTATACATGGTGAATTGCATTTATTTATTTCAAAAAAAATTCAAACTGTGGCAATTTTCATTAATTTATCTACAAAAAATTTCAAATCGTGGCAAATTTTTGTGTTGGGGAATATGAATATCGGTTTACAAAATCTAAAAAATGTACATCATACTTAAAAGTGTTAGGTTTATATGAAATACTTTAGGATGACATGATGATTGATAGCATGATGATCGTCTGTAGGAATACCAATCAGTTGCAGGCATGCCAATCGACTGTAAGAATGATGATTAGTTGCAGGCATGACGATCAGATGTAGGCATGACAATCGGTTGTAGGCATATCGATCATCTGCATGTATATTGATCTACTGTAGGTATATCGATCAGCTATAGTTATGATGAGCATCTACAGTCATGAGGAGCAGCTGTAGGTATGACAATCAATTGAAGGTATGATGATTGACTGCAAGCATGTCGATCGACTATAGGAATACCGATCGACTTTAGGCATGATGATCAACTATAAGAATGACAATTGGCTATAGGTATGATGATCGGCTACATGCATGATGATCAGCTATAGGAATGTCGATTAACTTAGGCATACCGATCGACTACAGGCATGACGATCGACTGCAAGAATGCCGATTGGCTGCAGGTATGCCGATCGACTATAGGTATGATGATAGACATATATCTACAATTTATTAGCTTATACCAACTAATAAGGCTCTGTAACCAATCAACTTCTACCAATCGACATGGCTCTACAACCAATCAACTTATGTCGACTAACACGGCTCTGCAACAAACCAACTTATGTCGATAGACATGGCTTTGCAATCGATCAAATTACACCAAAAAACATAACTCTACAACCTATTAGCTTATGTTGATAGACATGGCTCTGCAACTGATTGACTTATGTCGATAAACGTGACTCTACAACTGATAGGCTTATGCCGATAGACACGGATCTACAACTAATCATCTTGCGCCAATGGAGACTCCTCTACAACAAATCAGTTTATTTTGACAGTCACTCCTTTGCAATATTCTCAAGTTTTTCGTTGTTTCAGAGCTATTTTTGAGTTAGAGATTTTAGATGTATTTTTATCAGTACCTAGTACAGTATATATATATGGGTAGTATATGAGGTGATTTGGGCGAGAAAAATAAAATCATTTATAATTTGAAGGTGATTTGGGCAAGAAATATAAAATCATTTATAATTTGAAGGCCAATTGGGTGGGAAAATCAAAATCATATGTAATTTTAGGTCAACAAATTAAATAAAGTTAGGTTCATGATTATCAACGATGGACGAATTTACCCAAAAAAAACTTTCACCCCATAAATTTTGGATGAATGACCCCGAGTGAAAGGATCCAAAATTAGCCTTTTCAAAATTTTAAAAAACCTAAATAGAGCCAATTTATGATATTTCGCGCTTATGCATAACCCTGCTCTTACCTTAATATTTTGATTCCTTTGTGCATGATAAGGCAATCTCCAATTTCTGCCATAGTGTCTTCGTATGGGTCTAAGTCCACATAATCATTTTTTCGATCCCTTTTAGCTCTAGAGCCCCCTCATTTTTTCTCGATTTCTTAGGCTTTGTAGCATTTGGACATCCTTGGACTCCTTGCTATGTTTCCCCATTATACTTTTCTCTGATCAGACTCTAAAATATTATGCACTAAAACTACAATTCATGAATACAACAATAATTTTTTTTAAAGAACCAAATATAAACTATGGATTTTACCTCATGGTTCTTATAGAGCCATCTGAAACCTACCGTAATAAATGCATAATTAATTGTAAGCGCTTTCAGGAAGGAGATGGTATCGAACTGCTAGCCTGGAACTATTTCTGATGTCTCAATAGCTTCACCTTTGATTCGCTACTAGATCCTCATAAAAAAGAGTGCCCAAATCACCATGAAATTTTATTGTAAATTGTGCCCTAGCATATGAAGCTTGCTGGGGAAGCTAAATCCACCACTTATCAACCAATCATTTAATTTTTGTAGCTCCTTGGGAATAAAAAAATTGGCACATCCCACGTTTTTAATTTAATGCTCTTCTACCAACAATTTCTGCCCTTCGATTGCTAACACGTAATCGAGAGGAACTTTTCATTACGCAACGTGCTTTCGAAACTACTACAATTATTTCTCCCTTCTAGTAAAATCACTTTGGGCACAAAGCAATTTCATCCTTCCTTGGCGACTTCAAAATCAGGGACAAAACATCACTATTTACTTAGATTGAGCACCTTTGTTCTATTTGAAAACCCATGGTGAACAACCCTTCTTAAAAGAAAACTTCGTTTGCTTCCACTTTTTCACATGCACCTCAAAAATTAGATTTTTCTTTAAAAATAGCTTAAGGTTGCTTTTTTCCTTTTTTGAAAGTTCTTTTACAAATAAGAAAACTTTAAATAGAAAATTGCATGCTTTTAATTTTAGACTTATGCAAAAATAAACTTTGTCACCTTTCTTGATGCGTTCACCCATAATAGGGGTGAAAGGCCCGTTCGCCCCTCTTTGGCTGAATGTGATGTCAATCCAATATTCACTGTCATCGAACTTGTCATCAGTTTAAGTTCACCCCTCAAGAAAATGAATGACCAAGCTTTAGTTTACCAAGGACGAACACATTTCACACATAATACATTGTTTGTTATCATACCCCAAAACTACGTGTTGCCATAGCCAATGAAGATGTTTCTTAGGTGAAGCCATTCCTTAGGGGAAGATTTTACTTTTTTGCCATTCTTAGTCATCTCATTCTTAGGGTGAAAATCCCTTTCGCCTGCTCTTGAGGTGAATGCCCTTCGTACTTTTCTTTCTTATTTTATTTTTATTTTTATTTTAATATATATAACATATAAATATCAACAAACTAAAACTACGACATTCAAAAAAGGATGTTTACATATGTATAGAATGGTACCTCACCAAAATGTCATCATAAAATATAGTCCTTCAAATGAAGGTCATTCACAGGGATGGGGAGATCATAACCCTCTATATCCTAAATATGGTAAGCATTTACTGAATTCACCATGGAAATCTAAAAAGAGCCTTCCTAGATAGCATCAAACTTATGATGATTCCATGGCTTAGCCTTCTTTTAGTTCCATTTTAAAACTAGATCTCCCACCTAAAAATTGTGGTCGATCATTATTTTTCCATACCACTTCCTCATCTCTTTAGTATGCTCTACAAATACCTAATAAGCTTGTTCCCTGTTCTCCTCTAACTGTAGCAACTATGCCAACCTTGTACTCATAGATTCATATTCTTCATCATCATCCTGGAGCAACTACAATGTTTAGAGTACTGGCAGTTCAATATGTGTAGGAAGAACAACTTATTTCACATAAACCAAGGCATACGGGGAAGTCTTGATGGATTTCTTTACTGAGATACGATATGCCCAAAGAACTTAATTCAACAAAAAATACCAGTTTCTCTTGTTACTACCCATTATTCTTTTCAATATTCATAAAAAACTCTTGTTGGTGGACTTGGCCAACCCATTCCCTTACGAGTAATAGTTGGATGATATCTTCAAATAAATGTCGTATTTTCTAACAAATTCTGTAATTTTCATCCCAATGAATGGAGTGCCATTGTTAGTTACAATAAAATCTGGTATGCCAAATCTAGTAATGAGCCCCTTTAGAAAGGAGATAACAGTATATTGATTGGCCTTCTTAGTGGGAATAGCCTCCATCCATATGGTAAAATAATAGCTCATCATTAGGATATACTTGTGTTCAATGGAAGAATGTGGATAAATGACGCCAATGAAATCAAGACTCCATTGCTGGAAAGGGGATTCCACTTGAATTGGATGTAGAGGTAAGGCTTATTTCCTAATTCTTCCCACATATCATTGACAAATATCACACCATTGATTTATTTTATGAGTGTCAAAAAATAGAGTGGCCCAATAATAACCTGCTCAGATAATTTTTAAAGACATGGGCCTATCTGCATAATGTCCTCTAGATAGCCCAAAGTGAAATTCTTCCAATATCTTCTCCTTTTTAGATGCTTTTACACACCTGATAATAACTCCATCAATGATCTTATGATACAACCCATTAGGCAACAATACATACTTCAGAGCTTGCAACCTAAACCTTCGATGCTATGAGGCATTGAGGTGAGTTGGACATCTCCCAAGAGTAAAATAGTCAACTAGATCTTCTATCCAATCACGATCACTCGTAGTATGATTTGCACAAATTGTTTTGCTTATGTCCTCCTTATGAATCACATCCAACATCTCAGTGACATCACTCTTAGCTAATTATTGGAATAAAGCATGCCCACGAACTAGCTTTGTCGATCAGATCTCCACATTGTATTCTTGAATTTTAGATACCCATCCTGCTCTCTTATCACCTAGTTCTCCTTGTAGTATAAATTTTTGAATGTTAGGATGAATAACATAAACAATAGTCTTTCTATGAGAAACAAAGTGTTGAAATTTTTTCAACGCTTTCATCTTGACATAAAACCTACTTTTTAATGAAGTTGTACTTCTCCTGATGTGGTGCAATAACTTGGATCAAGAGAGCGATTGGCTTTTAATCTCTGTCTTCTTGTTTTTGAGTCAACACTACAACATAGCTTTCATGCTCACCTACTGCATAAATAATGAAGTCCTTTGAATAATCAAGATTAATTGAGACTATAGCTTGAGTGATCCTTTCTTTGATTTCCTAAAAATCTCATCTCCTAGATTTCGTCCACTTAAAATCAATATTCTTTTTCAAAAGCTCAGTCATGGGCTTAACAACCTAGGATAAATTGAAAATAAACTTGCGGATGAAGTTTATTTTACCGAAGAAGGACTAGAAGTCTTTCTTATTAGCATGTAGCAGTAATTTCATGAGCACTTTGGCTCTTGCAGGATCTATCACCAATCCTTCTTGTGAGATTACGTGACCCAAAAATTTTCCTTCTTTGAAAATAAATATCGACTTCTTTGGATTTATGGAGATTCTAAACTCACGACACTTCTCAAACACCTACCTTAGATGAGCAACATGACCTTCTCTATGATGCAAAAACATAGTCATATCATTAAGATATATTATAATAATTCTATTGAGTAACTCACTGAAGGTGACATCCATGAATCTCTGGAAGGTAGCACCAGTATTTGAGATCCCAAAGGGCATCCGTTGGTAGGAAAATGTGCCCCACTTAGTGGTGAATGTTGTTTTGTATTGATCTTCATATTTCACCTAGATTTTATTGTATTCAGAGAAGCCATCTAATAGTGAGAATCTATGAGCGTCGGTGACCACATGAAGAATCTAATCTATCTGAGGTAGAGGGTAATGATCTTTGAGCGATGCCTGGTTTAGGTTGCGAAAATCAATGCACAACCATATATCTCCATTTTATTCCTTATTGGGACCAAGTTCACCACCCAGGTTGAATGCTTAATTGGATATATAATATTTACCTCGAGCATCTTCAATAATTTTTCCTTCATGAGTGCTTCAAAATTAGGATTGACAGGATGCTACTTTTGTCAAAAGGGTTTTACCCCCTCCTACAATTCTATGGTATGCTGGATCACATTTTTATCATATCCCTTTAAATCCTAGTAAATCCATGCCATAATGTTGGGGTAATCGTAGCAAAGGTTTTTAATGCCTTCAAGTTCATCCAGTACACAATCGGTCCTAATCTTGATAATATTTTTTGGTTCCAACTGTAATTCCTTATACTCCTTTGTATCTACCTTAATCTTGTGCTTATCAACTCTATAATTTTGATCGAATGGACTTTCTAGAGAGATTAATCCTCTGGGGATGTGATTATTCTTTAATTGAATCATCCCTTATTTCTCTTCCTCAGCAAGTACTCTATCATCTACGCTAGCAGCTTCTCTAAGAAAAAAATTGACTATTTTTTCATTATTATCGAATACTTACCAATAAAGATTCTTATCTGGGATTGAATGTCTATAAATAACCCTAACAATCTTGGGATTTTAGACCACTTGATCCACAAGGGAATAATTTGCACCAAGGGAAGCTATAATATCGACATGTTTGTTTTGCTCCCATAGAATCACTTGAATGTTCAAATCTGTGAAAGATTCAAATAAATCCTATACCCTATTGTGATAAGATTTTAGGTGATGTTGTTTTAACATGAATTTATTAGTGGTCTAGTTGAAAATAAGCTCAGAGTCACAAAAAATTTGTGGTTGTTTAATCCCTAAATTTTTAGCCTTTTTCAATCCAAGATACAATGCTTCATATTCAATTGCGTTGTTTGTACAACTCCAATTCAACCTATAAGAATAAGTCTTTTGTATACCTTTGGGAGATATCAATACAAAACCAGATTCTACACCATTCTTACAACTAGTTCCATCAAAATACAACTTCTATAACTGATTTGTGTCAAAACTCTATGAATTGGGAACTTGCTTTTTAACTTGCTCCAGTTTAGTTACTGTGTAACAACCAATGTCTATCCTGATCATTGCATTAAAATTTGTGAGCAAAAACTCATCCTCCAAGTGAAGCTCACCCAATGCTTATCCCACCAAGTTGACTTCTTCTAGTTCTTTAGTCATCATGTTCACTGAGCCTGGGGATTGTTCTTCCTCTTCTAACCTTTCAATGTGAAAAGGTGAAGGTTTTTATAAGTATCCATTTTCCTTTGAATGGTATATCCAAATGCAAATATTCCAAGGAAAGGTATCCTCCAAAATTAGCCAAGAACTCCCTTGATATGAAAATGCTAAAGTATGGCTCCAAATCAACTACTAGTACTTCCTGGATGACTGTGATTTGGGGTATACTATGAAGGATAATAGGGATATCTTTGATAATCTCCATTGTCTTGGTCAGAGTCCCATCTAGTTGCAACATTATTGGGTTACTTCTTGTGTATTCCATACCCATTACTTCACATAGTGCCTTTGGCATGATAGTGGTTGCAACTCTAGAGTCGATCATACAATTATGTACAATCCATCCTTCCATTCTCAAAGATAAATAAAATGGGGGAGGCCTATTTTTCCCTGTTGCAAAATTTAGTAGTGCCTGCACTAGGACTATTTTGGAAGGATCTTTCTTTTGATCTTTGGTGGTCTTCAAGGACTCTTGTAACAAATCAATTTGTCCTAGCAACTGCAGTGCATCATACAAACTAACTTTCACTGGGATCTTCTTTATTTCCTCTACAATGTTGTAACTTAGGGTAAAAAAAACTTTCTATTTTGGAGCTCATTCATATTTATCTCGATACTTTTGAGTAGCTTCTACTCTTTACCTCTTCATCAATCATGGTTACTTAATTCACTCCCTGGCTTGCTCTTTTGTTTCACTTTGTGTTTCAGTAGTTGTTGTAGGTTGCAAAGCTGGTGGCTTCGCATGTAATTTCTCTTGAGTTGCCTTAGGCAATAAATATTTTAATTTAATAGAATATTATTCCTTAGTCTTTACACCAAGTGCTTTCATTGGAGGTAGTCATTTCTCATATTGCACCTTTGGTTTTGCAGGCACCTTCAAAGGTTCAAGCTTCGTTGGATCTACAATTACTGGTTTTTTCTCGGACCTTGTGAGGACCAAAAATTGCTCCAACAAGGGTATAATAAAATTATGATTGACTTATCTCATAATATTAACTTTTCCGCCAACCAAAATATCTGCTAATGTTTGCACATAGTTCGTATTCACCATACAGGTATCTTCTCCATGAGAATCATTACATGTGGAGCACCAATATGCCTTTTTCGTTGCACTAGCATCCTTGTTTGCTAGCACTGTTGTACTCTTCTTAGGGCCTCTACTAGTAGAAGATTATTCTCGAGTAATTGGTGGAGTTTGGAATCTTCATGATCGGAACTCAACCTATACTTGCTTCTTCCTTAGTATTGTGAGATCATTAGATATTATCCTTAAGGCTATGGTATTGGACTTTACTTCTTGCAATAATTTCATGATAGGGTTAGGATTAGACGATGGAGTAGGTGCTAGCAAAGGTAATGGCACTTGTGGTGCAGGTAATGGCAAGGGAGTCATAGATTCTAACAATGTTGGAAAAGGAACAGATGTTGGTAGTTGAGGAAAGGATTGAGAAGGTAACTATGAAAAACCTAGAGCTGAATGTTGCAGGACAAGAATCAGAGCAATATGAGGTGGGCTCGAGCTCCACAAAGGAACTGGGTACATAGATGGTATAGGTTGTAAAAATTTACTAGAATACAGGTACTGGGGAAGATCAAGAAGAATTGCCATAGTTGTCTTTGGAGGAAGCCTAACTACGACAATCAAATCAGATTCAACCTTTTGAGCCTATGTGTACAGGTCTGGAACGGTAGTCACATTGGTCTGTTGTATAACCATATCAATCTCGATGCTAAATACCTTGAGATAGAAAAATGTAGCTTGCTCATGCATAGGCTACAAACCATCAGGGACTCTCTGCTAGCTCTGTGTAAATATGACATTAAAATCCATAATCTCCTCTTGCAAATGTCTTTGAATTGTCATGAAATGGTGCAGCAAAGAGTATGGATCAGCTTGTTCATGAAATTTTTTGATCAGCAACTCTTCCAACTGATCCCATGAGGTAATAGTACCTAATTGTAGTGATTGGTACCAATACAACAATTTTGCACTTAATGACAATACCATAAATGTTATAATTACATCTTCATCTATTATTTCATGAATGGTCACTAAAGAGGCCACATCTTGGATATGCTCATACGTAGTTTTATCGGTACCATCATAAGTTGGCAAGGCTTTTAAAGCAGCTTGGGGAACTGGGTTTTGTGCTTGTAAGTTCAAGGATCCTAAGCTATTCCAAGCTGGGAACTATCTTGGTAGCTATTGTTGATGGGGTAGAGGGTTTTGAGCCATATGTACTAGTATATGAGGTGTATGTTGAGGAATGCTAGTGTTCGTATGAGGTGGAGGGAAACTTGTGGTGGTACTAACTAGGCTTACAAGAGCAGAAAATACACCAGCCAATTGTGAGGATGTAACATAAGGTATATGGGATATATGGGGTAATGAATATGTATGCCAAAAAGTGGCTACTTGAGGATGTTCACCCAAAATTCGAATATCAAGTTCGTAGAAATCAATTTTATGATCTTGATCTTTGGATTTTGATCTTGTATTCATGAGACATAGCTTTCTCTTCTCTCACATTCAAATATTTATGGGTATAATTGAGTCGCCAGATGTTCTAGTATTATAGAATAAAGGTAAACATAAAAACTTAATGCTACTAAAAGTGGAACTTTGAAGTCCCACTAGGAATGCCAAAAATTGTTGGTAAAATATCTACCTAATCAACAAACACTACATTTGTGGACCCTAGATACGGCCAACATTGAAAGGTTGGAGGAAATAAATGTTCCCCATGCCAATCTCTAGAGAGGGTTGGTTCCCAAACTAAATCCTACACTGGTATAAGACTAGAGATGTAGGAACAAGACTGGAAAAATAAAAAAATAAATGGGAATTATGGCCACAGTCTGAAGTGCAAGATTCAGAGTAGACTAATAGTAGGAAAATCACCAAATATTTAAATAACATTTAACCAAGGAAAAAGTAGCAGAATTTACTTACGAAATTGTAGTAATAACCTCCAAAATAACACTCCAGCATTCACTCCCTCACTAGCAGTATTTAAATCCAAATGCAAAATTTAAATTCAATAGAAAACAAGAAATATGAATGTAAAATAGAAGTGCACAGTATAGAAGGAAATTACACACAAGATCACTTGCAAATTCAGAATCTTGATACCTTGTATTAATGCCGAGAACTTGGAGAGTATTCTCACAAAATGTTTAACCTATTTTTTACAATATAAATTTGATTAGTATTTATAGATGTTTTCACCTCTTTCATTTAATGCACTAAAGGACAAAATTATCATGGATCAAAAACAAAAATGAGAAAATTCCTCCTCATAATCATTGAAAATATCTCCTTTAGAGACAACGATCCATCTTTGAGGAAATAATTTCCAGGAAATCAGAAACTCGAGCGTCTCTACACAAATAGTTTGGAAAGCATTGAATATTTTGGAAACATATTTATGCCTTGAAAATCATGAAAATTCTCTTAATAGTCTCGCAGAACTTCTCTACCACTCAAGATTCATGATTTGAGTTACCTATTGCCACTATTGTTTAATGTGTATAAATATGGCACCCTCGAAAGCTTTGTATGTGATTCATTTCACCCAATATTATGTTCATATTTTTATAAAAAAAAATTCACCTCATCCTCCTTCAAGTGCTTCAGATCATTTATCAAAAATGCATTCACCTATGGGAAGGGTGAAAAGGATTTTCGCCCCTCAACCAGGGTGAATGCGACATTATCTTCTTCTCAGGGTACGTTCACCCAAAGGAGGGGCAATTAGGATGTTCACCCCTTAGATGGGGTGAACACGATGCCACTTTATGTTTAGGTGAACATAGTTGCATTTTAATTTTGGATAGCATTCACCCAAATGAGGTGCGAACGAGACGTTCGTCCCTCCCTCAGTTGGGGCGAATGCGAATGTGTTTAGTCGTGCTTCCTTTGCTTCTCCTTGAGTTTTTTCAAATACTTTGTCGTTTCATTCACCCAAACATGGGGCGAATGGGGGAATTCACCCCTTGTTTGGGGCGAACACGTTGGTATATCCAAAAGAATGAACTTCTTAAAATTCCCCTCACAATCATTCATTGTTCATTTTTATTTTACAAGCCCGAAAGATGCTTTCATTCTTAATATGCTCATAACAGAGCGAACTTAAATTATGAAAGAATTTTTACAAAAAATACTTATGACACCAATAAAAATATGTAAATAAAAAAGGAATATATGAAATAAAATTTACCATAGACAGACAAAAATATAACATCATATTGCATCAAAATATTCCAGCAAAATCTCCAATGTGGCAAAGTGCAAAATTACCAAAAGGTATCAAATTTTTCCAAAGCTCTAGATTAATAGATAAGGGTTGATTATACCTTTGAGGATGCCAAATTATTTAGGTATTTTTTGGTCTACATAGGCTATCTTTGGCAAGGAAATTAACAATCATGTATGAGGGTAAATCAGTCCCCTAGACTTGCAACTCGATGGTTGTTGTTGGTTGTGTAAGAGTTGGTTCCTTAACCATTTCTTGGAGATATTTATTGGGTCATAGTGTACCCTACAACTTAGTTGGATCATACCCTACCATGCAACTCTAGCTCATATATCAAAAATATAGTTGTCTCAAACCAAGGTTTTTGTAGGGTTTTAAATGGTTTTGTATCACCTGTAACATAGAAAAATAGTGAAAAATTAGTCAACTACATGAATGGGTTAACTAATAAGAATAAAAAAAATTGGAGATCCCATGGTTATGCATAGTTGTGAATATTCACAAATTGGGTGAATATTAGGATTTCCAAAATTGGAAATTGGCGAATATGAGGACCCTCAATGTCGACCCATTTGCCTAAAATTTTTGGGACCAATTTTTTCTTAGGGTCAATTTGCCACAATATATATCCAAACATAGGTATATTTGTACTCGTTGGAAATCTCTTTTCAATACTGATCTAATGATGGTTTTTTTATGGATTTATAAGATGATTTAATAGATCAAAATTGGCCTCAAAGATGACCTTACTTTTTAGAGCTTCAAATACCCCAAAATTTTGGTGTGAAGATGATTGATTTGATTTTCTTAGGATTCACCTTGATTTCTATTAGGATTCACAATTTTTTTATAAGTACATTTTGGATCTAACCCCTTATGCATAATATTGGGAGATCTCATTGGGTATGCTAGAATGAACACAATGCAAAACTAGCATAATGTCTATCAATATATATATGCTTAGAAGGGTTTACAAGAGATTCTTATTTTCATTAATTTACCATAGAAGGATACAAAGCAGGATTTCATAAGATGAATGTCCCTTTTTATTTCAGTAAACAAGTTGACAATTCCCTGAATCGGTATTCCAAATATCCTCAAATTGGGTGGGCTTAATACTCATGTGCCACCATTAATAAAATCTATCCTCAAGATATGTATGACTTACAAATGGGGATTAGAAAATTTGGGGGCCTATCATTGATCAGACCCCATATTTATGAATAAAAGATACTAAATAAAACAATCAAATGCATAATGACAATTGCTAGAAATGACTGTAAATTCCAAAAATACAATAAAATTTACATGTTTGAAGGGTTTTGTGGTCTGCTATCACCTGTGATCAGAATATTTCTAGAGTCACACCCTAGGGTGCAATCAGATTTGGATTGTGAGGTACCTTGTGACTCTGCCTATAACAATTTTCTATTTTTGGTGGAATATAATGTTGTTTTTGACTGGTGTAACTCTTGGTCGATGCCAAATCCACTTTTGTACCTATCAAAACCTATAAAAATAGTACACAAAAGAGGATAACAAGAATTTTTATCATGGTGATTGATGGATGATGATCTGATTATATTTTGGTAGAGTTTTGTTATGTAAAATAACGTGGATAGATTTTAGAAGAAAAGGATTACTATTTATAGAACTTTGAAGAGGCTAGGAGGAGGGTGAGTTGTCCCTCATGAAGTGTCCTTCACACATGGTAAGGTGAAGTGGATCATGGTTGAGGTGGAAGGTGAGTCATCCCTTCTCATGCTTTGAAAGAGGATATTTTAAATATCCATTTGGGTGAGTTGTGCACACATGTGAGCAATAAATATCCTTAATATTATGGGTGCATAGATGTGTGAACAAGGATTAGTTTTGGTTATTATTAGGTTAGACCAAGGATAATGTGGTGAGGTGGAAGACTAGAGATTAATTAGGCTTAATTATAATTAAACACGAGTTTATCCTTTTAAGTGCACTTTAATGATAAAGTGATTTTTATTCTTTGTCCAAGATAAAGGTTTACCAAGGTTAAGCCTTTGATGGTGGTCACATGGGGACCAAGGTTAAGCATAGGAAAGGGCTTAAGTTGTCCAAGGATATTATGAGTTACACTTTTAATAAATCTAAGGTGTGTTAAGGTTAATTAATGCAATTTTATAGCTTTTTGTAATTTAATCAGCCATGGAGAAGAAGTGACCTTGTGTGACTTTTGGGTGTCTACAATTCCCAAGTAGTTTAGTTTTGTACAAATACATGCTATAAGTCACATGTTAATATTCATAGCATCAACTTAGAAAAAAATATTTTTCATTTATATTTTAGTTAATGGGGAGATTGTGTTAGCCTGGGTTTGGCATTGACATCACTTACTTTCTTCTTTGTTTTTATTATATGTCTACAAAATTATGGTTATGGCTATGGCAATTTTCATGAGGAATGATTTTATGTCATTTTAATATTAGGAGGATTTATATGCTTTTACACGTTTTCAAGCCTCACATTCTGCTATTGGGGTTGTAGTGTTTTTCTTGTGGAATTTAGTTTGACATCATCACTTGAAGCTACAATGACAAAGATGGAAATTTGTAAGTATTGGATTTTGAATTTTACACTATTACTACTTTTTATGTTGGTTTTGGATTGAAGAGGATATCTTGCAATTCAAAAATTTTGAGTGACTGGTCTACAATTGCTCTAAAGGTGGGCTATTTTATTCATATTTCAAGTCATGAAAAAAAGTTTAAAATGAAATTAATGAAAAACAACTAGTTTTAGAAAACATCATTTCTACATATGCAATTGACCCTGTTTAAGATTATTCATATGGGCTTTGTTGTTAGGTATGCAATACTTGCATCATCTAATCATGTATTCAACATCTTTATTTTTTGGGTGGAGAGCTCAGTTTGTAAGTTTCTTATATTTGTTTTCTAGAACTAATTCACCTTAAAGCTTTCAAAATTTCTCTAAATTTTGTAAAACAAAAACCATTGATGTGACCATTTTAGTTTTTTAAAATCCTTTTTACTATTTATGGAATGTATTGAAGATGCCCTAAAGTCTTTATTAATTTATTTGTGTTCCAAAGTAGTTCATTTTTGTACAAATACATGTTATTAATCGTATGTTAATATTCATAGGGTCAACTTACAAAAACTTATTTTTCATATATATTTTAGTTAATGGGGAGATTGTGTTAGCCTAGGTATGGTATTGATATAACTTACCTTCTTCTTTGTTTTTATCAAATGTATGTAAAATTATGGCTATGGTAATTATCGTGAGGAATAATTTATATCATTTTAAGATCAAGAGGATTTAAATGCTTTCACAGGCTTGCAAGCCTCATATTTTTCTAATGATGGGATTGCAGTGTTTTGCTAAAGGAATTCAATTTGGCATCATCACTTGAATCTACAATGACAGAGATGGAAATTAGGTAATGAGTTTTGAATTTTACATAATTACTACTTTTTATGTTGTATTTGGACCGAAGAGGATATCTTGCAATTCAAAAATTTTGAGTGACTAGTCTACAATTGTTCTAAATGTGGGCTATTTTATTCATATTTCAAATCATGAATAAAATTTTAAAATTCAAAAAACATATTTCTTTTATATGTCAATAACCCTATTTAATATTCTTCATGTGGGCTTTGTTGTTAGGCATGCAATACTTGCATTGTCTGTTCCTGGATTTAGCATTTTTTTTTCTAGGGTGGAGAGCTCATTTCTTTGGTGGAGAGCTCAATCTATACATTGCTTACATTTGTTTTCCAGCATTGATTCACCTTAAAGATTTTAAAATTTCTCTAAATTTTTCCAAATCCAATCCAAATAAGTTACAATGGAAACTTCAGCTATACGCGGTTGCACTTAAATGGCCAAAACACTTCATTTTTCCTCGGCATTTGTAAACCACCATTTTATTAAAATACAGTCATATGAGTCATAAGAAAAGTAAAATATATATTAGTCACCTATTTATCTACAAAATCTATGTAATGATAAAGACTTATTGATGATAAACTACTAATATTCTCATGTAATAATAATACTAGATTTTCATTTGCTTTATATATATATATATATATATTTATATTAAAAAGTATTAATAAGAGGGTGGTTTAAAACCATCTTCTTAGGTTTTTATTTAAATAATATCAATAATAATAATAAGAGGGTAGTTTGAAACTGTACTTTTAGGTTATTATATATATTTTTAATAATAACCTCTCTCTTAGGTTCTATTAGGGTGGTTTAAAATTTCCCTCTTAGTGATAAATTAAGGCAGTTTTTAACAGCCCTAATAGGCCCTAAGAGTGTAGTTTTTTGAGGTGGTTTTTAACTACCACTGTAGATATTAAACTTTTTATGATGCCCTCATAGATAGTGGGTTAATAATCACCCTTAAATACCCTTTTTGGTATAGTGCAAGAGTGACTATAAACCAAAATATCATCAAAGAAAACTAGAATGAATTTATGAAGGAAAGGGTAGAATATGTTATTCATAAGGATTTGGAATGTGGAAGGTGCATTCATTAAGCCAAATGGCATAACAAAGAACTCATGGTTATCATGGGTTTGGAATGCTATTATAGGAATATCCTCGTCCTCGAGCTTTATCTAATGATAGCTTGATTGAAGATCTAACTTTGAGAAAAAATAGCACAATGCAACTCATCCATCAATACATCTACCATTAAAAGAGAGAATTTATCCTTATGGTGAGCTTATTGAGCTCACAAAAATCTATACACAAATACCATAACAAATACTTCTTTCAAACCAATAGGACTAGAGAAAATAATGACTATTACTAGGTTTACTGACTCTTGCTTGTAATAATTACTATACTAATTTCTTGATTTTTGAATTAAGTGAATAGGGGTACCAGTAAGGTCTGATGTTAGGTGGAACACCACTATGTACCAGTGAGATCGACATGGTGGTAGTTCTACCTATTTTGCAAAAACTAGATCATGCTTAGTTAGAACGAGTTGCAAATCCTTTAGGTATTTGTACTATACTAAATTTTGTGATTGAATTGCAAATATTTAAGATACAAACCCATGGAAATATTTTTCATAACTTATTCATATGGTTTGAACTAATAATCTTGGGAGATCCTATTGGGAAACCACAAAGAGTGTAGGATCTACCATTCTGTGAAAACTACATCCATAACTCTACAAAGTTCTAGGCTATGGTTCTCAAATTACTTATCCATTGAGCTCTTAGCACAAAATCACATCCTCCTAGTTGAAGATCAAACATATCAATTATGAATTCATAATCATGTATCTTCAACTTAACATTATAGAATGTTTCTTTACAAGGTAATGTGTCTTCATTTTCCACCATAACCTCAAAGGAGTTGCAATCATGTATATAACAATTGGTTTCCTTGCAAACTTGAGGATCAATAAAGTTATGTATACTTCCTAAATCAATGAGAATTGTAAGAAATTGGCCTTTGAAAAAGCCTACCACTTTCATTGTCTAAATGGTAGTAATTCCTAAAAGGGCATAGATAGTAATTTTTGGCTATGGTTCTTCTTGTGTTTCACCCTCATCTTGAAGTGGTTCCTCTATTGGTTCTACTTCATCATCAATTTGTTCACTGCTTATTGACTCCTCCAAATCCAACAAAAATATCTTCTTTTGGATGCATTTATGCCATAGTGAATACTTCTCATCATAATTATAATATAAGCCTTGTGCATGTTGGAAATCCATCTCTTTCATAGTCAAGCACTTTTAGGGGGTAGATTTATTGCTAGTATTGGGTGTGAATTTAGAAGGAAATATGGGTCTCATCTATGGAAATTTAGATGGCCTTATTTAGGCCAAAAATTTTCTTTGACCAATATTTCCAATCTTATGGCCTACATCATATATTGTGGTTTGAACATATTGACCTCAACCTTGATATCATATTTCAAGACACTAATAAAAAAAATCTAAAAAATCCTTCATTAACCCCTTGGTATTGTTAAATAGCTTTTCAAAGTGGATTTGATTGTCATGAACCATTAAGGTTTGCTTTACATTGGTTAATGCTCTCTAAATTCCTCATACACACTAAGAAAAAAATGAGTGACTAATGATGAATCAAAATCTTCCAAAGAAGGCTTGGGAGTTGTATTTTGCAACCATTGATACCACTGTAAATCTCTAGATTCAAATTTAAAATATGCCACAATGACCCATAAATATTTAGGGACATTGTGAAGTTTGAAGAGCTAATCTACTCAACATAAGCACCCATTAGTGTCCTTGCCATTGAATTTAAGAAATCCTAATTTTTTCTTCTTAAATGGAGTATTTGGGTCAAAAAGAGAATGATAGCCTTCCTTCCCCTTATGTATTTTATCTCTATTCGTAGTACTACCACCTAGTTGGTCAATGTTATGATGCTCACACACCTTTGGATCATCCCTAATTTTTTTCTTAACCTCTATGTTTTTTTCTTCAAAAGAAGCTTTAGATCTCATGTATTCACATCTAAAAATTATTACTTCTTCCCTCATCTATTTAAAGCTACTAAGAAGGGTATTAACTACTATATGCATTTGCTCCAAAAAACTATTTTGTTCTATCTCCTTTTGGTGGCCTCTAGTTTTGCTAACCATTTTAGTACAATGTGAACTAATCCCATTGAGTTACTAAAAATATATGGTTCCAAGAGATATTATTTTTAGTAATGATCTATAAAAAGTGTTTGGTTGCTATATATCAAAAATCTTAGCTTGAAAAGATGATCGTAATAGACTAGGTCCCAAAATAATATTTTTTGGCACCCAAAAGTGCATGCAGGCTATATACCAAACTAATTAGCTCAATGAGATGACCACAATGAGCTATATATCACAACACTGTTTTATGTATATTTTTCTAGGGTTAGTGGTCTCCAAATGTTGGTATTTTTATTGGAGCCTTGGTTCATTTAAAAAATAGGTTTCTTGTCCAACAAACCCTTACAAGACTACATTATATGTTACTAACACTATTTTATCATTGACACTACAATTCACTATTCTAATGATTATCTGGTCTAACTCTATCACTAAAAACTCCTTGTTATGAATTTTGAATGTCAAAAGTAGTTGTTACTAACACTAGTAAACTTTATCCTGGTTGCGACTAACTTTGATTAAATTTATACTTGACTGTTATTGACTATTCTTAATAGAACATATCTTGACTATTATGTTCATCACCTTATTTCATTTATTTCATGAAATAAATCTAAGATAGTGAAGTCTCCTCATTATTCTTAAAATTTATGATAGGATTTTTGGTTATAGTTTTAACATTCAATAAAATAGGGTACTCTAAGTTAGGGTGTATGTACTACCCATAGGCCCTCCATTATACCACAATGATGAATGATAGTTCCTGGATCAATATTTTATGCCACTAATCATGGAGGATGCCATGCATACCCTTCAGTTTACGAACTAGCTCTTTGATAGTACAAGAAGATGATTTTTTTATATGTTGTTTCTAGTGCACTATGGATAATACAAGTCAAAAACTATTCTTAGGGATAAAGGTTTATCCTAACCTTGGGGTCTCTTGATATACCCAAATATACATAGGAGATCAATTCTATAGATAGGTGTTGTCTGAGAACTAGGCATTGGAGTCTGATTGTCCCTCACTTCACTAGATACTTTACGAGCAATCTAGATTAGAAAATAATGATATATCCATGATATTTTAAAACCCTTGAAATAGGGTTTCTAAATTAATAATATAATGCAAAAAAAAGGTTTTTCAAGTAGAAAATTAAAATTACAAAAAAATTATACCTAGTAGTCAAAATGGAAGGGCAAGAATTGTCAGTCACAACAAAACTAAACAAAGCACTTTGATACCACTTTTAGAAAGATTGTAATAAAAATAAACTTATTCAAGTAAATATTGCAATAAAAATAGAATTTCATAAAGAACAAAATATTGAAATACAAAATGTAAAAGCAAAATTATAACAATATCATGAATCACAACACAAAATTGTAAGCCTCTTTGAGGAGGCCACCTCCTTCAATACTTTAATTAATATGACATAAACATACATTCATTTATGGACCCTTATATTTTAAAGATACAGTTCATGAAACCCTAACCTAAAGTTTAAGGTTTGACTTACATGCAAGATGCCACTTGAGCTAGAATCTTCTACCAAGTGTTAGTTACCATATTGATAATGGTTATATAAAATGGTCCCACTTATCTAGGTGCCTTACTTGCTAGATACCATTATAAAATATCATTATAAAGGTGTTTTCACTTTGGAAAGGTATCATTACATAATAATATGAGAATTAAAAAATTAGTGTTAGGATGGGGTCCTAAAGCCCTATCTATGCTCTACTTTTCACTTGTTATGTATAAGCATAAGAAAAAGCAATGACTTGCTTGTCATGCATGCTTGTTGAACTATAAGTGCTAGCTAAGCATTCTTATCTATTTTTCTTCTCCAATATTTTGCATGTATTTTCCATTCTTTTTGCATATAATGCATGAAGTTTCCTACTTTTTGCATGGAAATTATAACCATTGCTCCCTTAAAGGTTTACCACATGGATCCCACATCATACTCACTAGGTAACACAAAAATATTCATGAGCTCCATCTCATGAAGTGGTCATCCAAGGTATTATCACTCTAGCTTGGCTATAGATACAAGGCCATCCATTAAGTATCAAATCTTCTCATATAGAATGCACTTAACATCCTCTTAACTTGTAATAATTGCATCATATCAATCCAATCACAATAAACATGCACTTTGTTGGTGACTTTCTCTTTGTGCCAACACTCATGTGTGGAGTGATTAAACCTCCACAGATCTTACAAGGATGTAGGTTCCAAAACTTAGTTGCTACTTATCTAGATCTTCCATACTAATTACAACAACCCATTCTCGAACCTTCATTCCTTGTACTACTATCTCCTCTCATAAATTTAGTCTTATTACTTTCTACTTGGCATGCATACCCAAGGCCTTCATTATTTGTCCTTATCTCTTGCATTATGAATATTTTCATACATTTTCCATATATTCCCAATGCTTTACCATTGTACCCCATTATTCTCATCAACAAGGATCCAATACCTCTTGTGTGCCTTTCAAATCACTCAAACTCTTCATACCCACTATACCCTTAGTTATCATCATAGTATCCTTCACCACACTTTGAATTACCATTATCACTATTATCTATGACAACATGGCCTTTTTCATAACCCATAATAAATCGATGGGAGTCATATTCTACCATCTCTTTATCACTTTTTCTCTCTTCATCTTTCATCTTATCTATCATAGGAGTTATTGCATGATTGTTTGTATCATCACTACTATTTGAGGCCTAGGTCAATTTCTTCTTCCCCATGCTTATTCTCTTGCTTGTATCTACCATTTCATCCTCAATTGTCATTGGTGGTAGCTTATGATGTAAGCTTAATATAAAACTAGAATCTATGTGATAACTAATGCTTCTTATCGATGGTAAATCATTTGTTGAAATAATTTCTACAAATTCTTCTAGACTATGCTTCACCTCATGTGGGGTTTCATTCATATTGCTTACTATCCCTTATTTTGTTAGTTTAGTGATGAAAACAAAGCATGCTTCCTTCTTCTTTTCCTTCATGGATTGTTTTTCTATACCCTATCTCACTAGAGGATTGTTACTTACTTCTTTTCCTTTGTCCTTTAATGGAATTAATGTGTACCTTTTACCATCCTTCTCAATGGTTTAGGTGTTCTCCCTATCCTATTGCATTTATTTTTTATCAAACTACCATGCTCTTTTCAACAAGACATGAAATACATCCATCAACATGATATCACATACAATCTCATCCTTATATGAATCAATTTGAAGATTTACCCTACATTGTTCTATTACCAAAATTTGATGTTGCTTTTGTAACCATAACACCTTATATGAATTTGGGTATTTCATTCTCTTCAACCCAAGTGTCTCCACCATATTTTTTGACACCATGTTATATGTGCTACCACTATCAACAATTACCTTGAAACATTTTCCTCCTGATTTGCAAAATTTCTTGAATAGGTTTCTTCTTTACTTAGTTTCATGCACCTTCTTTGTAGATTTTAACAATACCTATTTATTATAAATAATTCTCCTTATTCTGGTTATTTGTATGCTTTGGGGAAGCACTAATTTTTTCTTCTACTTGCATAATATATTTTTTGATCTCCTTTATCTTATTGTTGCTATATTACATGGTTAGAAATTCAAATGCTTGATGTCCATCTTCTCTGCATCTATAGAACTTTCTAGAAAAACCACATCCTCTTCCTTTACTAAATCCACCTCATCCTCTTGATGATTCATCCTTTTCAAAGTACCTTGGTTAAAATAAATTTTAGACATACCAACTTTCTCTTCTTGTAAATTCTCCATGGTTTGATTGTTATCTTCCTCAAGAGAATCTTCCTCTTCGTCTTGCATTATTTTGTTTTTGATAAAACAACTTTTCCTTTCCCTTTGGCACATTTTGGTATACTTATTCAACCTTCCTCATTCCCATCATGCAAACATCATCTTGTATAGATAATCTTAGTACATTTAGATATATGGCCACCTTTTCTTCATCATCCTCAATATGATAAACCCTAATGGTCAATTTATAGAACTCATCTATGTACTCTTTCACTTCCAACTTATTTTGATTGAGGTTTTGAAGTCTTTTAAACAACCCTATTTGGTAATAAATAGGTAAAAATTTAGACTTTAGTTTGATTACAAAATTATCCTAAGTTTGAATTTTATCCTTTCCTCTTCATTGCCTCTCTATTTGGACATGATCCCACCATAAGGACATATGCCCCTTCAGCTTTGTATAGGTGAATTTTATCCTCTTGGGGTATTCTACTAATTCAAATTCATAAAAATTCTCCATATTTATGATTTATTCTATGAGCTCCTCTATATTTAAGCTTCCATTGTATGGTGATGTATCTATATTTGACTTTTGACCCATATCCTCTTCTTCACTATCACTTATTTCTTCTACTTTACACCCCTCCTTCGGGTAGTTTTAATTAAATCAAGTCAAGTAGTAATTCCTCTTAGCATCTGTGTTATATCAATGACTTAAGAACCATGTGGTCTTCTTCTTCCCCATTGTATCATCATTCAATCCTTAAAGGTCTTCTAGATTTTCATACAAAAATAATGTAGTAGCAACAACCATACGCATCTCCCAATATTACAAATAATACTTTGTACTATTCAATCCTACAACTGTATGATTTAAATTTACAATAGTACAATTTCTCTACCAATTGTACACATGTATGGTTACACCTCCAAATATGTGATTGTATGATTTCACTTTTATTGTCTAGGCCCTCTCATAGTTTATTTATATTGTATGATCATGCAAGCCCTCTACAACCATATAAATCCTTTGCAATTATAAAACCCCTCTACAATCGTACAACCTCTTTGTAACCATAGACTTGTATGATTCTATTTAGGTTTGAACAATCTATATTTCTATGCAATTGAATAGGTAAATGAAATTCTTCAAGGATTTCTTCCATCATATGATCTCTCCATCATACGATTACTTCCTCTATGTCGATAACAACCAAATCATCTTGTGCACGAGGTAATATTATTATTTACTTATAAAAAGGGTTTGTTGGATTAAAATATTATTTCCTCAAGAATTATCAACACCTACAACCATCCAAAATCATAAGCATTCATTCTTCTATCCCTCTTGAAATCTTCACTTGAACCTTGTGAAGCGTGATTTTGGCCACCTTTACTAAATCTGGTATTTTGGATGTAATCATACAAATTTTAAAGCATGATTTCCCCCTATTTAACCTTGATATCTTTTATAATTTTTGTTTGAGCAATGGCATCCTCAAAGGAGTGATGCTATTGTGTTTGGAGTGTGGTAGAGATATGTTTGGTGCAACTTTTTAGAAAATATTTTGACCAAATCTATGGATGGATTGTAAACATGAGATCATGAATGAACCCACAACACCTAGAAACATATTTTTTTATAGGCTCATTATCAAATTACCGTAGACTATAGAGGTTTGGGAGTGATTTTTCCCTTTTAATGTTTATGGAAAAATATTTTAGAAATTGATTGGCCAACTATTCAAAAGTAAACAAATTGTGTTTAGGTAGATTGTTGACCCAACCAAGAGCTTAACCACCAAGAGAGAGGAAATATGCAAAGCATAAGTGGATCACTTCCCTAAAGCAAGTGGCAAGAATATCAAGAAGTACATAAATGCTCTTGAGGGTCCTTTTAAATATTGAATTTATCAAAGTTAGGCATCTCATACTTTTGAGGATATTTATTAAGGGTTGCATATGGATGGATAGGATCATTGAAAATTTGATTGTAAGTCAGTTTATATGGCCCATATCCACTAGTCCGCAACTCTAGAGCTTTAATTTTTTCCCTTATGAGCTACATTTCAGTGGGAGGCGTGGTCGATGTAGATATGGAGGAAGAAACTTATCCCCTAGGTGTTTGTTGACACAAGTAGTTATGAACACCTATAGAATGATGTAGGAATGGTGGTAAGAGATATTTAGTAGGTGATGGTTGCATGGTGAATGAGATGAGATTTTATTGCGATGATACAGAAGGGACTTATTGTTATTGAAGATGTTATGATAATTGATGTTATTATTTTTCCTATTGTTGGTGTAACTATTATTATTGTTGTTGTTGTTGATGTAGCAAATTTTGCTAAATTTGTTGTGGGTTAAGCTACTCTTGATGGAACAGGTGTTGGTCTAATGGGTGTGTATGAGCTTTTTGTTGGTAAAGTGGTTGTTGATACGATGAAGTCAAAGGGTATGGACTGATATTTTGAAGATTAGGTGGTTGTGATTGAAATGGGGCTTATGGAGGTTGTTGACCAAATTCATAGGTTGGAGGGTGGCATGGATGTTGAGCATAGTATTGATTGACCTATTGAATAGGTGATTGTACTGAAACTTGTTGATAAGTGGAAGGCCACTTATAATGGGATGGGAATAAAATATGGTAGGTAAAGTGGAAGTCCATGTAGGAGGTGATATGAATAAGGTGGACGATTTCTTGCTTGACATAGAGATGGTATTTGAAAATACCAATATAGATGAAATTGTGAAAGGATTTACCTACAAAGATATCAGGAGGTAATGTTGAAACATCTATGTAGATGGTTGTGGCATGGAAGAAGGTGTAGGTAGATTTTGATGACCTTGTAAACTTTGCAAAGGTGTGGACACCTAGGTAGTACCAAAAATATAAAATAATTATGTATGAACGTGGGAAAATTCTTAAAGTGGTACATGAGAAGAAGATGAGTTAAGGTCTAGTATATCTACTTTGAGAAATTGGTTAATGGAGTATGATGAAGTAGGTGGTGTTGATGAGATGGAGCTATAATGTGGTTGTAAAATGGGGTGAATAGGGAGGAGTGAAGTGGTGACTGTAGAGTATGAAAAATTTACAATCAATTGTGGAGCTTCTTGAGTATTAGGTAGAGTGGGGTAGCAAAGACTGTGCCTACCATTTGAGTGAGAGACTGGATATCTAGATAAGTAGGTAGGATATTTACCTTACCATATAATAAATATTATGATGATTTTTGGATAAATGTATGACTATAATGAGTGGGGGATGGAGAAGAATTCTCATGGAAGGTGATTTGAGGCTAAAAGTCATCGAGTGCAAAATAAACGACACTAGGGAAGGTATCTGGTTCACATGTAGACTAGATAGAATATGAAGAAGATAAAGTATCGAATGAATTTTGGCCTATATTTAGGGTGAAATTAAGTGTAGGGGATGAAGTGTGAGTCCATTGAGATTGACCTTGAGAGTGGAGTCTAGGATTTGGTGTAATGATAGTATCGATTTCTATTGGAGATGTCTTAAATTGAGAAGAATTAGCACAAGAAGCCTCCATTGCAAGGTAAGCTTACTCTTGAGCTTGGATGGGAGTGACCACCATTATTTATGGGGGAGAAAATAGGTTGAAAACCTTAGTTTTGGCTAAATATGATATGAAAAAATAATTAGAATGGTATTCTAGAAGTAACCATACCTTTATGCAGAACAAAAATTTGGGTTGCATATAAGTGTTAAAGTGTTCTGGATCATAGGATAGCTTGTGATTGTCTCTAAAAATTATGAAAACAAAAAAAAAATGTTTTGAACTTGTATCCAAAGAAGTGTGAGATCTATTTTTATGAGTTTTGAACAACAAAAAACAAGCATGAACAACTAAAATTTTGCAAAAGTGTGTTCTAATGTTGGAATAACCCTAAAACTAAAATGGAACAAGGTGTGGTGGATGTATTCTAAAAGCAAGTGTGTTTGTGGATAATCTCCTATTATACCCAAAGGCACGCAAGGGATAATTGTATACAAATGGGCTAATGGTGTCTAATGAAGGTAATGGTTTACAAAATCCTAAGGAAAATAAGATGAACCAAAATACAAAATCCTCTATAGAAAAAGGTGGCACTATCTAAGACCTCCTACCAACATACCCATGCTTTTGCTTCACCCTCAGGTAGAATTATTCAAGAATGATAGTTGCATACTCACTAATTATTATGAAGCCCTATGAGCAAGGGCATATAATCCTAACTTACCCTGAGAATCTCTCAAAAGTAGGGTATTTTATAGTGATGAAGTCTAGAAAACCACTCATGGAGGATACTATGGTGTGTAGGGAGTGAGTTGGGGGAAGGAGATGAAATTTAAAATCACCAATATCGATTGAGGATTGGTGAAGAAATTCAATCTTGCCACTATTTAAGTCGAATGTGAAGTGTGTGTCCTACTCTAAGAAAATAGAAAATACCATTTTGAAAGCAAAATACCTTTTGAGAAAGAAAATAAATGCAGAAAAAATAATGATGAAACCCTTCCTTTGAACCTTTTTTTTTATGTTTTTGTTTTGAAAGTGAAATACCTTTTGAAAATTAAGAGAAATATAGAGGAAAACTATGCATAATATTTTTTAAGAAAATCCTAAAGCTAATAATGTGAAGCTTTTCAATATACACAAAATAGGAGAACACACGTATCATAGAATATGAAGACAATTATTTTCTATCCTTCTCTAAGTAACTCCCAACTTCTTGCAAGAAAGACTAAAGTGATTTTAATGTGTTTGAAGAATATATAAGATGGGAAAATTTCTTTGGAACTTTGTTGTTTCTGAACTAGAGGAATAGGTTTTACAAACTTACCTGTAGTCTCCAACTCCTGTAAGTATTTGAGAATGAAATTCATAGGTTAAAGTACACTTTAGCTTCAATCGCACCCTACCATATGACTAATAGGGTTGCACCCTACCATGCGACTCTAGTGAAAAGATGAATTTATGCTGATTTTGAGCTTTATGATAGTAAATTTTTTTATGGGCAAGTACATGTAGCTAGAAAGAATAGTATATTTCTCCTTGTGAATAAAATAAAATCCTAATAAGGGAAGATGTGAAATTAACATAAGTTTATAGGATGGTGCGGTACTGAGTTTTGTAAACACAAAGAGAACAACAACCTAGCAAGGTGGTTAGCTACCGAGTTTTTCCAAAGCTGAAAAACATAAGAACCTAGCAAGGTGGTGTAGTACCGAGTTTTGTAGGAGTTCAAGAAAAAACAAAAGCTTAGCAAGGTGGTGCGGTGCCGAGTTTTTCCAAAGCTCAAGATTAATAGATAAAGGTTGATTATACCTTTAAGGATGTCAGATTATTTAGATATTTTTTTGCCTATAGAGGCTATCTTTGGCAAGGGAATTAGATATCCTATATGAGGGCAAATCAGTCCCTTAGACTTACTTGCAACTTGATGGTTGTTGTTGGTTGTGTAAGAGATGTTTCCTTAACCATTTCTTGGAGATATTTATTAGGTCATAGGGTACCCTGCAACTTAGTTGGATCACACCCTACCATGCAACTCTAGTTCATAGATAAAAAATATAGTTGTCTCAGACCTGAGTTATGTTTTCAAGGTTTTTGTAGGGTTCTTAATGGTTTTGTATCACCTGTAACATAGAAAAATAGTGAAAAATCAATCAACTACATGAATGGGTTAACTAATAAGAATAAAAAAAGTGGATATCCTAGGGTTATGCATAAATTCACAAATTGGGTGAATATTAGGATTTCTAAAATTGGAAATTGGCGAATATGAGGACCCTCGATGTCGGCCCATTCGCCTAAAATTTTTTAGACCAATTTTTTCTTAGGTTCAATTTGCCACAATATATATCCAAACATAGGAATATTTGTACTCATTGGAAAGCTCTTTTTAATACTGATCTAATGGTGGTGTTTTTATGGAGTTATAAGGTGATTTAATATGTCAAAATGTATCCCAAAGATGACCTTACTTTTTAAAGCTTGAAATACCCCCAGATTTTGGTGTGAAGATGATTGATTTGATTTGCTTCGGATTCACCCTAATTTAGATTAGGATTTGCCATTTTTTTACAAGTATATTTTGGGTCCAGCCCCTTATGCATAACCCTCGGAGATCCCATCGGGTATTCTAAAATGAACACAATGTAAAATGGGCATAATGTCTATCAATATATATGCTTATAAGGGTTTACAAGAGATTCTTATTTTCATGAATTTACCTTAGAAGGTTACAAAGAAGGATTTCATAAGATGAAATTCCCTTTTTCTTTTAGTAAACAAGTTGAAAATTCCCTGAATCGGTCTTTCAAAGATCTTCAAATTGGGTGGGCTTAATGCTCGTGTACCATCGTTGATCAAATATATCCTCAAGAACTGTATGAACTACAAAATAGGGTTATAAAATTTGGGGGCCTATCATTTATTAGACCCCATATATATGAATACAAAATATACTAAATAAAATAATCAAATGCATAATGACAATTGCTATAAATGACTGTAAATACCAAAAATACAGAAAAAGTTACTTGTTTTAAGGGTTTTGTGGTTTGCTATCATCTGTGATTAGACTCTGGCTAGATTTACACCCTAGGGTGTTATCGGATCTTGGTTGAGAGGTACCTTGTGACTCTATCTATAACAATTTTCCTATTTTTCTAGAATATAATGTTTTTTTATGACCGGTGCAACTCCTGGTTGACGTTATATCCATTTTTGTACCTATCAAAACCTATCAAAATAGTACAAAAAATAGGATAAAGGGAATTATTATCATGGTGATTGATGGATGATTATCTGATTAGATTTTGGCAGAGTTTTTTATGTAAAATGACGTGGATAGATTTTAAAAGAAAAGGATTACTATTTATAGAACTTTGGAGAGGTTAGGGTAGGGTGAGGTGTCCCTAATGAAGTGTTCTTCACACATGGTAAGGTGAAGTGTATCATGGGTGAGGTGGAAGGTGATTCATACCTTCTCATGATTTTAAAGAGGATATTTTAAATATCCATTTGGGTGAGTTGTGTACACATGTGTGAGCAACAAATATCCTTAAGATTATGGGTGCACAAATGTGTGAACAAGGATTAGTGTTGATCCTTATTAGGTTAGACCAAGGATAAGGGGGTGAGGTGGAAGACTAGAGCTTAATTAGACTTAATTCTAATTAAACATGAGTTTAGCCTTTTAAGTGCACTTTAATGATAAAGTGATTTTTGTCCAAGGTAAAGGTTTACCAAGGTTAAGCCTTTGATGGTGGTCACATGGGGACCAAGGTTAAGCATAGGAAAGGGATTAAGTGGTCCAAGGAGCTTATGAATAGCACTTTTAATAAATGCAAGGTGCTTTAAGGTTAATTAATGCAATTTTATGGATTTTTGTAATTTAATCAACCATGGAGAAGAAGTGACCTTGTGTGACTTTTGGGTGTCTATAATTCCCAAGTAGTTTAGTTTTGTACAAATACATGCTATAAGTCACATGTTAATATTCATAGCATCAACTTAGAAAAACTTAATTTTCATTTATATTTTAGTTAATGGGGAGATTGTGTTAGCCTGGGTTTGGCACTGACATCACTTACTTTCTTCTTTATTTTTATTAGATGTCTAAAAAATTATGGCTATGGCAATTTTCATGACGAATTATTTTGTCATTTTAATATCAGGAGGAGTTAAATGTTTTCACATGTTTTCAAGCCTTGCATTCTGCTATTGGGATTGTAGTGTTTTTCTTGTGGAATTTAGTTTGACATCATCACTTGAAGCTACAATGACAAAGATGGAAATTTGTAAGTATTGGGTTTTGAATTTTACACTGTTACTATTTTTTATGTTGGTTTTGGATTGAAGAGGATATCTTGCAATTCAAAACTTTTGAGTGACTGGTCTACAATTGCTCTAAAGGTGGGCTATTTTATTCATATTTCAATTCATGAAGAAAAGTTTAAAATGAAATTAATGAAAAACAACTAGTTTTAGAAAACATAATTCCTACATATGCCAATGACCCTGTTTAATATTCTTCATGCAGGCTTTGTTGTTAGGCATGCAATACTTGCATCATCTAATCCTAGATTCAACATATTTATTTTCTGGGTGGAGAGCTCAATTTTTTTTATATTTTTTTCTAGCACTAATTCACCTTAAAGCTTTCAAAATTTCTCTAAATTTTCTAAAAAAAAACCATTGATATGGGCATTTTAGTTTTTGGAATCCTTTTTACTATTTATGGCATGTATTGAAGATGTCCTAAAGTCTTTATTAATCGATTTGTGTTCCAAAGTAGTTCAATTTTGTACAAATACATGTTATTAGTCACATGTTAATATTCATAGGGTCAACTTACAAAAACTTATTTTTCATTTATATTTTAGTTAATGGGGAGATTGTGTTAGCCTAGGTATGGCATTGACATCACTTAATTTCTTCTTTGTTTTTATAAAATGTATGTAAAATTATGGCTATGGTAATTATCATGAGGAATAATTTATATCATTTTAAGGTGAAGAGGATTTAAATGCTTTCACAGGCTTGCAAGCCTCGTATTTTTCTAATGATGGGATTGGAGTGTTTTTCTAAAGGAATTCAATTTGGCATCATCACTTGAATCTACAATGACAGAGATGGAAATTTGGAGGTAATGGGTTTTGAATTTTACATAATTACTAATTTTTTCATTGTATTTGGACCAAAGAGGATATCTTGCAATTAAAAATTATCGAGTGACTAGTCTACAATTGTTCTAAATGTGGGCTATCTTATTTATATTTAAATTCATGAAGAAAAGTTTAAAATTTAAAAAAATCAATTCAAAAAAATCATTCTTTTATATGTCAATGACTCTGTTTAAGATTCTTCATGTGGGATTTTTTGTTAGGCATGCAGTACTTGCATCGTCTGTTCCTGGATTTAGCATATTTATTTCTAGGCTTGAGAGCTCATTTCCTGGGTGAAGAGGTCAATCTATACATTGCTTACATTTGTTTTCTAGCACTGATTCACCTTAAAGCTTTTAAAATTTTCCTAAATTTTTCCAAATCCAATCCAAATGACTCACAATGGAAACTTCAACTATCCGTGGCTGCACTTAAATGGACCAAACACTTCATTTTTCCTCAGCATTTGTAGACCACCATTTTATTAAATACAGTCATATGAGTCATAAGAAAAATAAAATTTAGATTAGTCACATATTTATATACAAAATTTATGTAATGATAAAGAATTATTGACGATAAACTACTAATATTCTCATGTAATAATAATACTAGATTTTCATTTGTTATATATATTATATTTTTAAAAATTATTAATAAGAGGGTGATTTAAAACCACTTTCTTAGGTTTTTATATAAATAGTATTAATAATTATAATAAGAGGGCAGTTTGAAACTGCACTTTTAGGTTATTATATATATTTTTTAAAAGTAATAATAACCGCTCTCTTAGGTCCTATTAGGGTGGTTTAAAATTTCCCTCTTAGTGATAAACTAAGGTAGTTTTTAACTGCCCTAATAGACCCTAAGGGTGTAGTTTTTTGAGGTGGTTTTTAACTGCCATTGTAGATCTCAAATATTTTATGATGCCCTCATAGATAGTGGGTGAATAATCACCCTTAAAGATCCTTTTTGGTATAGTGCAAGAGCGACTATAAACCAAGATATCATCAAAGAAAACTAGAATGAATTTGTGAAGGAAATGGTAGAATATGTTTTTCATAAGGATTTGAAATGTGGAAGGTGCATTCGTTAAGCCAAATGACATAACAAAGAATTCATAGTCGTCATGGGTTTGGAATGCTATTTTAGGAATATCCTCCTCCTTGAGCCTTATCTAATGATAGCTCAATTGAATATCTAACTTTGAGAAAAATATAGCACCATTCAATTCATCCACCAATTCATCTACCACTAAAAGAGAGAATTTATCCTTAATGGTGAGCTTATTGAGCTCACAAAAATATATACACAAATACCATAACCAATCTTTCTTTCAAACCAGTAGGACTAGAGAAAATAATGACTATTACTAGGTTGAATAACTCTTGCTTGTAACAATTCCTATACTAATTTCTTGATTTTAACTTAAGTGAATAGGGGTACCAGTAAGGTCTGATGTTAGGTTGCACACTACTATGTACCAGTGAGATCAACATGGTGGTAATTCTACCAGTTTCGCAAAAACTAGATCATTCTTACTTAGAACGAGTTGCAAATCCTTTAGGTGTTTTTCCCATACTAAATTTTGCGATTGAATTGAAAATATTTGAGATCCCACCCCATGGGAATATTTTTTCATAACTTATTCATATGGTTTGAACTAATAATATTGGGATATCCTATTGGGAAACCACAAAGAGTGTAGGACCTACCATTCTATGAAAAATAAATCCATAACTCTACAAAGTTCTAGGCTATGGTTCTCAAAATACTTATCCATTGAGATCTTAGCACAAAATCATATATTCCTAGTTGAAGAGCAAACATATCAATTTTGAATTCATAATACTCTATCTTCAACTTAAAATTGTAGTATTTTTCTTTACAAGGTAATGTTCCTCCATTTGCCACCATAACCTCAAAGAGGTTGCAAGCATGTATAAAACAATTGGTTTACTTGGAAACTCGAGTATCAATAAAGTTATGTATACTTCCTAAATAAATGAGAGTTGTAAGACATTGGCCTTTGAAAAGCCTACTATTTTCATTTTCTAAATGGTAGTAATTCCTAAAAGGGCATAGATAGTAATTTTTGCCTATGATTCTTCTTGTGTTTCACCCTCATTTTGAAGTGGTTCCTCTATTGGTTCTACTTCATCATCAATTTATTTACTACTTATTGAATCCTCCACATCCAACAAAAATATCTTCTTTTGGATGCATTTATGCCTTGGTGAATACTTCTCATCATAATTATAACATAAGCCTTGTGCACGTTGGAAATCCATATCTTCCATAGTCAAGCACTTATAGGAGGTAGATTTATTGTTGGTATTGGATGTGAACTTAGAAGGAAATGTGGTTCTATTCTATGGATCTAATAGTCATGAACCAACTTTTCAAACCACTAATAAAACAACTCTAAAAATCCTTCATTAACCCCTTGATCCTATTAACCAACTTTTCAAAGTGGATCTAATAGTCATGAACCATTGAGGTTTGCTTTAGTTTGGTTAATGATATCTAAATTCCTCATACTCACTGAGGAAAAAGTGAGTGACTAATGATGACTCAAATTATTCCCAAGAAGTCTTGGGAGATGTGTTTTGCAACCATTAATACCACTGTAAACCTTTAGATTCAAAGTTGAAATATGTCATAGTGACCCATAAATATTTAGGGACATTGTGAAGTTTGAAGAACTGATCTACTAAACATAACCACCCATTAGTGTCCTTGCCATTGAATTTAAGAAATTCTAATTTATGCATCTTAAATGGAGTGTCTGGGTCAAAAAGATAATGATAGTCTTCCTTCCCATTATGGATTTTATCTCTATTGGTAGTACTACCACCTAGTTGGTCAATGTTACGATGCTCAAACACCTTTGGGTCATCCCTAATTTTTTCCTCAACCTCTATGATTTTTTCTTCAAAAGAAACTTTAGATCTAATGTGTTCACCTCTCAAAAGTATTACTTCTTCCCTCATCTATTTAAAGTCACTAATAAGGGTATTAACTACTATATGCATTTGCTCCAAAAATCTATTTTGTTCTATCTCCTTTTGGTGTCCTCTAGTTCTGCTAGCCATTTTAGTACAATGTGAACTACTCCCATTGAGTTACTAAAAATAGAAGTATGGTTCCAAGAGTTATTATTTTTAGTAATGATCTAGAAAAAGTGTTTGGGTGCTATATATCAAAATGCTAAGCTTGAAAAGATGATCGTAATAGACTAGGTCCCAAAATGATATTTTTTGGCACCCCAAAAGTGCATGCAGGATATATACCAAACTAATTATCTCGATGAGATGAACACAATGAGATATATATCACAACACAATTTTATTTATATGTTTCTAGGGTTAGTGGCCTCCAAGTGTTGGTATTTTTCTTGGAGCCTTGGTTCATTCAAAAAATAGGTTTCTTGTCCAATAAACCCTTACAAGACTACATTATATCTTACTAACACTATTTTATAATTGACTCTACAATTCACTATTCTAATGATTTTATGGTCTAACTCTATCGCTAACAACTCCTTGTTATGAATTTTTAAATTCAAAAGTAGTTGTTTCTAACACTAGTAAACTTTAATCTGGCTTCTATTGACTCTGACTAAATTTATACTTGACTATTATTGAATATTATTAATAGAACATATCTTGACTATTATGTTCATCACATTTTTTCATTTATTTCATGCAATAAATCTAAGATAGTTAAGTCTCCTCATTATTCTTAAATTTTATGATAGGATTTTTGGTTATAGGTTTAACATTCAACAAAATAGGGTACTCTAAGTTAGGGTGTATGTACTACCCATAGGCCCTCTATTATACCACAATGATGAATTATAGTGCTTGGATCAATATTTTATACCACTACTCATGGATAATATCATGCATACCCTTCATTACACTAAATGGCTCTTTGACAATACGAGAAGATGATTGTTTTAGATGTTGTTTCTAGTGTACTATGGATAATACAAGTCAAAAAATATTCCTATGGATAAAGGTTTATACTAACCTTGGAGTATCCTGATATACCCAAATATACATAGGATCTCAATTCTATAGATAGGTGTTTTCTGAGGCCTAGGCATCGGAGCCTAATTGTCCCTTGTTTCACTAGACACTTTACAAGAAATATAGCTTAGAAAATAATGACATATACATGATATTTTAAAACCCTTGAAATAGGTTTTCTAACCTAACAATCTAATGCAAAAAAAGGGCTTTTCAAGTAGAACATTAAAATACACTAAATTTATACCTAGCAGTCAAAATGGAAGGGCAATTATTGTCATAGTCACAACAAAACTAAACAAAGCACTTTGATACCACTTTTTAGAAAGATTCTAATAAAAAAAAACTCATTCAAATAAATATTCCAATAAAAATATAATTTCTTATAAAATATTGCTATACAAAATGGAAATGCAAAATTATAACAATATCACAAATCACAACATAAAATTGTAAGCCTCTTTGAGGGAGCAACCTCCTTCAATACTTTAATTAATATGCCAAACATATACATTCATTTATGGACCCTTATATTTTAAATATACACTTCATGCAACCCTAACCTAATGTTTAGGGGTTGACTTACATGTAAGATGCCACTTGAGCTAGAATCTTCTACGAAGTGTTAGTTACAATCTTGATAATAGTTATATAAAATGGTCCCACTTATCTAGGTGTCTTACTTGCCACATACCATTATAAAATATTATTATAAAGGGTTCTACACATTGTAAATGGATCATTACATAATAATACGAGAATTAAAAAATTAGTGTTAGGATGGGGTCCTAACACACTATCTATGCTCTACCTTTAAATTGTTATGTATAAGCATAAGAAAAAGCAATGACTTGCTAGCCATGAATGCTTGTTGAACTACAAGTGCTAGCTAAGCATTCTTATCTATTTTTTCTTCTCCAATATTTTGCATGCATTTTCCAACTTTTTTGCATGGAATGCATGAAGTTTCCTATATTTTTCATGGAAATTCTAACCATTGCTCTCTTAAAGGTTTGCCATATGGCTCCCACATCATACTAACTAGGTAACACAAAAATATTCATGAGCTCCATCTCATAAAGTGGTCATCCAAGTTATTAGCACTCTAGCTTGGCTATAGACACAAGGACTTCCCTTAAGGATCAAAGCTTCTCATATAGAATGCACTTGGCATCCGCTTAACTTGTTCTCATTGCATCATATCCACCCAATCACAATAAAAATGCACTTTGTTGGTGACTTTATCTTGGAGCCAAAACTCATGTGTGGAGTGATTAAGCCTCCACAACTCTTGCAAGGATGTAGGTTCCAACACCTAGTTGCTACATATCTAGATCTTCCATACTAACTACAACAACCCATTATCGAACCTTCATTCCTTGTACTACTCTCTCCTCTCACAAATTTAGTCTTATTGCTTTCTATTGGACTTGCATACCTAAGGCCTTCATTATTTGGCCTTCTCTCTTGCATTATGAATATTTTCATACCTTTTCCATATCTTCCCAATCCTTTGCCATTGTACCCCATTATTCTCATCAACATGGATCCAATCCCTCTTGTGTGCCTTTCAAAGCACTCAAGCTCTTCATCCCCACTCTACCCTTAGTCATCATCATAATATCCTTTAGTACACTTTGAAGTACCATTATCACTATTAGCTATGACAACATGGCCTTTGTCATGACCCATAATAACCCAATGGGATTCATCTTCTACCATCTCTTTATAACTTTGTCTCTCTTCCTCTTTCATCTTATCTATCATAGGAGTTATTGCACGATTGTTTGTATCATCACTATTATTGGGGCCTAGGTCAATTGCTTCTTCCCCATGTTTATTCTCTTGCTTGTATCTATAATTTCATCCTCATTTAATATTGGTGGTAGCTTATGATGTAAGATCGATCTAAAAATAGAATCTATGTGATGATTGATGCTTCTTATCGATGGTAACCCATTTGTTGAAATAATTTCTACAAATTCTTCTAGACTATGCTTCACCTCATGTGGGGTTTCATTCATATTGCCTACTATCCCTTATTTTGTAATTTTAGTGATGAAATCAAAGCATGATTCCTTATTTTCCTTCGTGGATTGTTTTTCTATATCGTAGCTCACTAAAGGATTGTTGTCTAATTCTTTCCCTTTGTCCTTTAATGAACTTAATGTGTATATTTTACCATCCTTCTCAATGGCGTAGGTGTTCTCCCTATCCTATTACATTTCCTTTTTATCAAACTGCCATGGTCTTTTCAAAAATATATGGCATACATCCATAAACATGATATCACATACAATCTCATCCTTATAAGATTCAATTGAAGATTTACCCTACATTATTCTATTACCAAAAGTTGATGTTGTTTTTTTAGCCATAACACATTATATGGATTTGGGTATTTCATTCTCTTCAACCCAAGTGTCTCCACCATATTTGTTGACACCATGTTATATGTTCTACCACTATCCACAATCACCTTGCAATATTTGCCTCCTGATTTGCAAAATGTCCCGAATAGGTTTCTTCTTTACTTAGTTTCATGCACCTTCTTTGGAGATTTCAACAATACCTATTTATCATAAACAATTGTCCTTGTTATGGTTCTTTTACATGCTTTGGGGAAGCACTAATTTTTTCTTCTACTCGCACAATATGGTTTTTGATCTCATTTCTCTTTTTTTTGCTATATTACATGGTTAGACATTCAAATACTCGATATCCATATTCTCTGCATCTATAGTACTTTCTAGGAAAACCACATCCTCTTCCTTTACTAAATCCACCTCGTCCTCTTGATGATTCATCCTTTTCCAAGTACCTCAATTAAAATCAATTTGAGAAGTACCAACTTTCTCTTCTTGTAAATGCTTCATGGTTGGATTGTTCTCTTCCTCAAGAGAATATTCCTCTTCCTCTTGCATTATTTTGTTGTTGATAAAACAACTCTTCCTTTGCCTTCAAAACATATTGGTATACTTATTCAACCTTCCTCATTCCCATCATGCAAACATCATCTTGTATAGATAATCTTAGTACATTTAGATATCTGGCCACTTCTTCTTCATCATCCTCAATATGATCAACCCTAATGGTAAATTTATAGAACTCATTTATGTACTCTTTCACTTCCAACTTCTTTTGCTTGAGGTTTTGAAGTCTTTTAAACAACCCTATTTGGTAATCAATAGGCAAAATTTTAGACTTTAGTTTGATTACAAACTTAGCCTAAGTTTGAATTTTATCCTTTCCTCTTCATTGCCTCTCTATTTGGACATGATCCCACCATAAGGATGTATGCCCCTTAAGCTTTTTATAGGTGAATTTATCCTCTTGGGGTCTTCTACTGATTCAAATTTAAAATAATTCTCCATCTTTATGATCTAGTCTATGAGCTCCTCTAGATTTAAGCTTTCATTGTATGGTGATGTATCTATCTTTGAATTTTGATCCATATCATATTCTTAACCATCACTTATGTCTTCTACTTTAATACCCCTCCTTTGGGTAGTTTTATTTACATCAATTCAAGCAATAATTCCTCTTAGCATTTGTGTTATATCTACGACTTAAGGGCCTTGTGGTCTTCTTCTTTCCCATTGTGTCGTCATTCAATCCTTAAAGGTCTTCTAGATTTGATACCAAAATGATGTAGTAGCAACAACCATACACCTCTCCTAATCCTACAAATAATACTTTGTACTATTTAATCTTACAACTGTATGATTTAAATTTACAATCATACAATTTCTCTCCCAATTGTACACATGTATGGTTACACCTCCAAACATGTGATTGTATGATTTCACTTCCATTGTCTAGGTCGTTGCATAGTTTATTTATATTGTATGATCATGCAAGCCCTCTGCAACCATATAACCCCTTTGCAATTATACAACCCCTGTACAATCGTACAACCTCTTTGCAACCATAGACTTGTATGATTCTATTTAGGTTTGAACAATCTATCTTTTTGTGCAATTGAATATGTAAATGAAATTCTTCAAGGATCTCTCCATCATACAATTACTTCCACTATATCGATAACAATCAAATCCTCTTGTGCAAAGGATAATATTATTCTTTCCTTCTAAAAAGGATTTATTTAGATTAATAGTATTATTTCCTCGATAATTCTCAACACCTACAATCTTCCACAACCATAAACATTTATTTTTCTATCCGTATTCAAATCTTTAATATACTTCCTATGACCTATACGCAAAAAAATATAACAAAACATACAAACTTTATTGTAAAATAACTAAAATTCACTTACAAAAATAACATGGAACTCTCATATAATAAACTTTATAAACAATTTTTTTAACAAAATAATCTCTATGTTAACTTCTCTTCTCTGTATGCTCCTACATATGCCCTACCTTTCATTTTATTTATACGCATAAAAAAAAGTAACGACTTAATGGCTATGTATGCTGGTTGAACTGCCAATGCCAGATAAGCATTCTTATCTATTTTTTCTTCAATATTTCGCATGCATTTTTTCAGTCATTTTTATATTCGAGGCATAAAGTTTCTTAACACCATAAATTAATATAATCTAACTTTTTTTTGGTTTTTCTTAAAAAAAAAAAAATCTTGGTATCAATTTGCCGCGTGAATCCTCCCGCATCACGGATGTCATTATACTCCCTGAGAATTGGACTTTCGAAGTAGACTCTTCTTACGCTTTCACGTTCCCACGCAAAGCCCTCTTTCTCCGGTGCTCATTACGGCCGTTGCAATTGACTACAGACCCTTTAAAGAAAACAGTCGTATATCTTAATAATTAAGTTTTTAAGAATTAAAAAACTCAACTGCTCCAACTCCCAAAGTATTTAATGTTTAAATTTATTATAATAATTTGTTTTCGGTTTTGACGCTCCATGCTCAAAGTCCGTTTATGGCATCCAATGCACACGGGCAAACCCCCAATTTTCATTACCCCACTCAAATGTCAACCTCGTGCAGTCGAAAGGTCAATACACGTGGGCCAAGGATTCAACGAGTTGGTAGCTTTCACTTTAATTTGTCCCTCAATCTTTGAAATTATTGTCATTTCGACGTCCACGTCAAAAATTTCATTCTACAAGTCGTCTCGTTTTATATTCAATTTTAACGGCCCAAGGCAGAGATATCCCTCATATTTAAATGGCAAATTGGTTCTATATTACAAATTCTAACTATATTGACAGTGACCCAACTACAAGTTAAATGGAAGTGCATCTGAACTCATTTTAGGAGCATTTATAGTGTTCATCTGAAGTATGGAATCAGTCAATGCTTCACGATTTTTTTTTAATCTTTAAAGATAAGGATGAACATACGTGTGTTTGAATAAGTTATTATAATCTGTTGACTAGTTGTATGTATTTGAATAAATTATTATAATGTGTTTGAATAAGTTATTGTCATTTCGACGTCCACGTCAAAAATTTCATGCTACAAGTCGTCTCGAAGTCGTTTTATATTCAATTTTAGCGGCCCAAGGCAGAGATACCCCTGATATTTAAATGGCAATTTGGCTCTATATTACAAATTCTAACTATATTGACAGTGACCCAACTAGAATTTAAATGGAAGTGCATCTGAACTCATTTTAGGAGCATTTATAGTGTTCATCTGAAGTATGGAATCAGTCAATGCTTCACGATTTTTTTTTAATCTTTAAAGATAAGGATGAACATACGTGTGTTTGAATAAGTTATTATAATCTGTTGAGTAGTTGTATGCATTTGAATAAATTATTATAATGTGTTTGAATAAGTTATTGTCATTTCGACGTCCACGTCAAAAATTTCATACTACAAGTCGTCTCGAAGTCGTTTTATATTCAATTTTAGCGGCCCAAGGCAGAGATACCCCTGATATTTAAATGGCAATTTGGCTCTATATTACAAATTCTAACTATATTGACAGTGACCCAACTAGAAGTTAAATGGAAGTGCATCTGAACTCATTTTAGCATTTATAGGTTCATTAAATATGCCTTAAATGGAAGTGCATCTGAACTCATTTTAGGAGCATTTATAGTGTTCATCTGAAGTATGGAATCAGTCAATGCTTCACGATTTTTTTTCAATCTTTAAAGATAAGGATGAACATACGTGTGTTTGAATAAGTTATTATAATCTGTTGAGTAATTGTATGCATTTGAATAAATTATTATAATGTGTTTGAATAAGTTATTGTCATTTCGACGTCCACGTCAAAAATTTCATACTACAAGTCGTCTCGAAGTCGTTTTATATTCAATTTTAGCGGCCCAAGGCAGAGATACCCCTGATATTTAAATGGCAATTTGGTTCTATATTACAAATTCTAACTATATTGACAGTGACCCAACTAGAAGTTAAATGGAAGTGCATCTGAACTCATTTTAGGAGCATTTATAGTGTTCATCTGAAGTATGGAATCAGTCAATGCTTCACGATTTTTTTTCAATCTTTAAAGATAAGGATGAACATACGTGTGTTTGAATAAGTTATTATAATCTGTTGAGTAATTGTATGCATTTGAATAAATTATTATAATGTGTTTGAATAAGTTATTGTCATTTCGACGTCCACGTCAAAAATTTCATACTACAAGTCGTCTCGAAGTCGTTTTATATTCAATTTTAGCGGCCCAAGGCAGAGATACCCCTGATATTTAAATGGCAATTTGGCTCTATATTACAAATTCTAACTATATTGACAGTGACCCAACTAGAAGTTAAATGGAAGTGCATCTGAACTCATTTTAGGAGCATTTATAGTGTTCATCTGAAGTATGGAATCAGTCAATGCTTCACGATTTTTTTTTAATCTTTAAAGATAAGGATGAACATACGTGTGTTTGAATAAGTTATTATAATCTGTTGACTAGTTGTATGTGTTTGAATAAATTATTATAATGTATTTGAATAAGTTATTGTCATTTCGACGTCCACGTCAAAAATTTCATGCTACAAGTCGTCTCGAAGTCGTTTTATATTCAATTTTAGCGGCCCAAGGCAGAGATACCCCTGATATTTAAATGGCAATTTGGTTCTATATTACAAATTCTAACTATATTGACAGTGACCCAACTAGAAGTTAAATGGAAGTGCATCTGAACTCATTTTAGGAGCATTTATAGTGTTCAACTGAAGTATGGAATCAGTCAATACTTCACGATTTTTTTTTTAATCTTTAAAGATAAGGATGAACATACGTGTGTTTGAATAAGTTATTATAATTTGTTGACTAGTTGTATGTTTTTTAATAGTAATCCAACTAAAAATTAAAAAGGATTATTCATTTTGAAGAGTTGCACTTCCTAAAATAGAAATGGACTATGAATTAGACTGCTGTTGTTCAGTAACTATAGCAAATATTGAAAAAAAACAATTATTAAATTGTGAAAATAAAATTATAGTAATATAAAACATAACATAAACTAATTTTGTAGATTTTTTTACTTTTATATATTGTAAAATAAAATAAAAAATAAAAATATAAAATATATAGTTTATTGTCATTTCGACGTCGACGTCAAAAATTGCATTCTACAAGTCGTCTCGAAGTCTTTTATATTCAATTTTCCGAGCGGCCCGAGGCAGAGATACTCATATTTAAATGGCAATTTGTTTCTATATTACAAATTCTAACTATATTGGCAGCGACCCAACTAGAAGTTAAATGGAAGAGCATCTGAACTCATTTTAGGAGCATTTATAGTGTTCAACTGAAGTATGGAATCAGTCAATGCTTCACTATATTGTTGAGTGATTTTTTTTTCAATCCTTAATGATAATGAAAATACTTGTTTTTTTTAGTAAGTTATTATAATTTGTTGAGTAGTTGTTTTTTAATGCTCAAAATAAGGATGAGCATGTATGTTTTTGGATAGAAATCCAGCTAAAATTTTTATCAGGATTGCTCATTTTGAAAGAGTTGCACTTCGACTGCTGTTGCTGAGTAACTCTATCAAAGAGTAAAAAAAAAAAAAAATTATTAAATTGTAAAAATAAAATTATATAAATATAAAATATAGTATAAACCAATTGTATAGATTTCTTTACTTTTTGTAAATAAAAAAATATAAAAAATAAAAACTGTAGAATATATAGTTTTGATTCTTCTAAAAAATAAATAAAAATACTAAAAAATTATTTTTAATAATTAAACATTAAAATCTATAACTTGACTGACCACTATTAACTTTTTAAATCCATAACTTAATTCTTATTTATTTAAAACAAAGTCAAATTTATTAACCACCACTAACTTTTTTAATTGGTTACATTTACTTCACTTACTCTTATAACATCACCCTTTATCTAATATTTATACTTGTCCCATAGTATTAACTTTATAACTACCCAGTATTGTGCTGTACAACTAAAACTTCCCAGTATTGTGCAGTACAACTGTTTCCAACATATTATAAGAGCATTAGAAGCGTTCAATTTCATATACTAACTTTGCAATCAGTTCCAACACATTATAAAAGCATTTGAAGGTTTCGACTCAACATCACATACTATCAAAATTTATAACTGCCCACTAGTAAACATTAACTTTGTAATCAGTTCCAAACATAAGCGTTCAATTCAAGATCACTGACTCTCATATTAACTTTATAACTTCCCAATACTAAATTTTTACGTTGTAAGCAGTCAATATCGTAACGCGTTTAGAGCTTTACTATATTATATCTAAATCTGTATATGTCCTGTTTTCAATATCTTTGGAGACGACTGCTTCAACTCTAAATGACGCACTCTAGAAGCTTCTTGGTTTACTTCTCATACATTGGAATCTAGATAAATTGTTGTTTAATAATCTGGGATTGGTACAAATAGGGAAATTACATGTTTTTTTTAGTTGGTCACAACTATTTTAAGTAACTGATAAGTGCAGGGTTCAAACTACAAGGGCTCTTCGTTATTGTTGACCCGGCATGAAGGGGACCACCAGTCGCTCATCGTCATCGTTGGTTTGACATGCACTCAGAGAATTCAAATCAAACTACTACCATTGCAAACAGGCTGCTCCCGAGGTTTGACCCTTGGTGTCTTCTTGGTAAATGCCTGGCCAAACAAGCACTTACCAATCCACCTAACCCTCAGGTGCTAAACCCTTTGTTGAGGAAAACCATTCCCCATATCCCCTAGGGGCAGGAATTTTCGTTCCACGGGACCTGTCCCATCCAGGTATACCCCTCAGGCTAGCTGGAGGGCTTTTTGTATGGGCATAGGTCGTTAGGCTTGAACCCCGGACCTCCTTCCAGGACTTTCCGTTCCACAAGACCTGTCCCATCCGGATATACCCCTCAGGCTAGCCAGAGGGTTTTTTGTATGGGCATAGGCCATTAGGCTTGAACCCCGGACCTCCTTCGAGGATTGATGAAACTCCTTCCATGACTTTCTTGCTACAAGTTTTTTTTCGATTACATATAAGAGTTGGTCACAACCACACTATTTTCTTAAGTTGATTACATGTGTCTTTTCTAAATAACTCGTCTTATTTAGTATTTCTATGTCGCATGTTCTCCCTTAGGATCTAACAAACAAGTCCAAACCTGAAGTCTCCTATATGTGTCTCCCATAACTAATCTTTGTTAAGCATATTAGTAACAATTAGCATGTCTTCAGAGATTCCAAGATGAACACCCAACTCAATGATGCGGGAGCATCCTGACAATACCCAAAATATGAACAGTCGTTGACTTGAAAGGTCAACTGTTCGCCTCTTGTGTAACCATGGTTACAAATTGTTTGTTTTTATTGCTGGCAGAGAGGATAATAGAGATTTCCAATTGGTTTGTAACTTCAATGAAAAAATAATACTTTTAATCCATTTACCTTTGTGAATTTGATGCTCTAAATTGTGTATTCGGAATTGCGAGTGTTCTGTGTTCCATTGTGTAGGATTTTGGGTATTTTTAGATAAGTTGCATCCTGGTCTATGTTTCATTGTGCAATTTCTTAGGGATAATTGGATAAGTTGTAGCCCGATAAGGAAGCACTTCGATGTGGGTATTTAAATTTTGTAAAAACCCTCGAATGAGAGGATAAAGGAATGCATTGAGGAAAACCACCAACAATAGAGGATAGTAATCCCTTAGGAAAACATCATTTGATAAAGCAATGCGAATAAGATTTGGTGAACTTGTTCCAAATAATAGTGTAGACAGATTGATATGCAGAAGGGAGTTGCTACTCACTTTGGAGCTATATAGGAAGAAAAAACTGTATGCAATATGGTTACGCAACTAACCTAATAAGGTCCAACTCAAATTTTCCCTTGCGAGTAAAGTCCAACTACTCGAATTTATGGAGAAGGAAAATGTTGTTAGGGTTCAGGATAGAAGTGTACAATTGTGTTGTCTCAACCAAGAAATCCTTATACAATTGATTAATTTGATTTTAGGATGAACAGTTGCTCGAATCACATGACAACCTAGGGTTGAACGATTGCTATTAAGATTGAATGATTGCAATGTATAATGTATGACCTCCCAAAGTTGTATGATTGTAGTGTGAATGGTATGATTTCCTATTGTGGTTTAGATTGAACTATTATAGTGTGAAGTGTACAATTTCCAAGAGTGAATGATTGCAGTATAAATTGTATAATTTCTAAGATGTACGATTGTAGTGTGAATGGGTTGTACGATTGCAGTGTGAGTTGTACGATTTTCAAACTTATACGATTTTGTGAGTTGAACGATTGTAATGTGAGTTGTACAATTTCTAGGGTTGTATGATTGTAGTGTGAGTTGTGTGATTTTCCAAAGTTGGACAATCTCAGTTTGAATTGTACGATTGTCATTTGGATTGGTTTATTTTCTAACTATTCTACGGTTACCCAAGCTGAATGGTTTTCCCTACTATTCTATCGTACCATGATGCAAATTGAATGATTTGCTAGCCTGAACATTTTCTCATTGATTTCATAAGTGTCATTGCTAGATTATTGAAGAAGAATATTTTAGCTTGATTGAGGCTTCTTAGAGGTGTTGTTCTTGTTTCTGCATCATTTGGTATCAAATCCATAATATCTCTAAGGATCAAGGGGTGATACGTGTCTAAGGAGAGATGGCACAGTAAGGAAGATGGAGACCTTGAGGGAATCAAACTACAAATTTGGTGGATATGATGAGAGGAATCATTACTCTGTTGGATGCATTAGAAATCACCTAAAGGAGGGGCATCCAAGATGAAAATGTGAGTGATAATAAAAAGAAGAAGAAGAATAAGAAGGAGAAAACCAAGTAGGAGTTCACAATGAAGAAGAAGAAGACCTAGGCAAAATGTTAATTCGAGTAATTTCTAACATGGGTAGAAAGCCAAATTTAGAAACTTCGCCATATTATGGAAATTTAAACCCTGAAGAACTCATCAATTGGATTGCAAATATGGAAAAATATTTTGATATTGAATCAATTGTAGATCCCAAGAGAGTGAAATTTACTTGTACAAAGTTGAAAGGGCACAAATCCTGGTGGTGAGACCGTGCTCAAACTAAAAGGTAAAGAAATGGAAAAACGAAGATAAAGACATCGAAGAAAATCATCAGTAGGTTGAAGGTCAAATTCTTCCCATTAGATTACCAATTGGGTATTTTTAGGAAGCAAAATTTGAGATTAAAAAAATGACTATGAAAGGTTACACATAGGAATTCTATAAGCTCACCATTTGGGCTGACCATGTGGAAGGTGATGAGGAGAGGGTTTCAAAGTATATCAATGTACTATGGTTGTCCATATAAGATAAAGTTAGCATGATAAAGATAAGGATGGTAGAGGAAGCCTACCAATATGCCTTGAAGGTTGAAGAGAAATTCTTGTGAAGACAACAAAATAATAAAAGAGGAAGAGGGTAGTCTTCATGAGGATGAGGGCAAGTAAGCAGTGGAAGAGGAAAACACAAATATGAAGAAGGTGGTACTTCTCATGGATATAGCCAAATTGCTATAGGAGGAAGATATTTCTCAAGGGGAAGAGGTAGCTTTGGTAGGTGAAGGGATAGAGGATTCTCTAGAAGGAGTTATAGGTGTAGGGATGATGGTCATTGAGCATTTGAATGTCCAAATGCATAAGAAAGTGGTAGTAAAGGAAATGAGAATAGGAACCATATTGTAGTAGCATATGAGGAAAGTGTTGCTTTCCCAAGACACATGGAAGAGCCAAAACAAGGAGAACCCCTCATGATGAAGAGATTTATTCTAAAATAGGAAAACAGAGAATGTGAACTTTCTCAAAGGAGAAGTCCTTTTAGAACAACGTATAAATCAGGGGGTAAATATTACAAGTTTATTGTAGATAGTGGGAGTATGGATGATCGCGTCTCCAATGAAATGGTAGAGAAACTAGGGTTGATTTGGATAGAGCACCCCAATCCATACAAGGTATCTTGGCTACAAAAAGAACACCAAATTTAAGTTAGTGAACAATGTTGGGTGAAATTCCAAATTGGATCTTACATAGATGAGGTCATGTGTGATATTATGCGTATGGATAATTGCCATGTGTTGTTGGTAAGACCTTGGCAATTTTATGGAAAGGTTGTACATGATGTTAGGGAAAACACCTACACAATTATGAAGGATGGTAAGAAGTATGTGTTGGGTCCCTTGAAGGACAAGGATGAAAGAGAGGACAGTGATCCAAAGATATGTTTGATTTTTGGAAAGTAGTTTTTAAAAGAAATAACAAGGAAGAAAGTGTGTTTCACATTGATTTCCAAATGCACAAAGGATGGGATAGTAAACAAAAAGGATAAGGTTCTAGGTGAAGTCAAGGAGTTGTTAGAAGAGTATGCAAAAATATTATCAAAATAATTTCCATATGAATTACCCCCGATGAGGAGTATTAGACATCACATTGATTTGATTCCAATATTGAGTTTGAAAAATAAGGTAGCATATAAATTGACACCAATGGTGAATGACGAAATAAATAGACAACTCCAAGAGATATTGGACAAGGGACTAAGTAGGGAGAGTTTGAGCCCATGTGCAGTACCAACTGTACATGCACCAAATAAATATGAATAATGGTTAATGTGTACAAATTCTAAAGACTATCAATAAGATAACCATAAATTATAGATTTCCATTGCTACGCACATATGATTTGATGGATTGCTTGAGTTGATCAAAGTACTTGACGAAGATAGATTTGAAGAATGGTTTTCATCAGATCTAAATCAGGTAAGGGGAGGAGTGGAAAATTGTATTCAAAACAAAGGATGAATTGTATGAGTGGCTTGTCATGCCATTCGGATTGAAAAATGCACCCAATACCTTTATGTGGTTAATGAATGAAGTTCTTAAGGCATTTCGTGGTAAATTTGTGGTTGTCTATTTGGATGATATTTTGATATTTATTAAGAGAAATAAAGAGAATTTGACACATTTGAGACTGGTCTTATAGAGACTGAAGGAAGAGAAGTTGGTCAACTTGAAGAAGTGTAGTTTCATGAAAGAAGAATTGGTGTACTTAGGTTTTATCATTTCTACAGAAGGATTGAGAATGGATCCCAATAAGGTTAAGACCATTTTAAATTGGCCATCACCAAGAAGTAATTTTTTTGCAAGGAGCTTTCATGGGCTAGCAAGTTTATATAGGAAGTTTATCAAAATATTTAGTGGGATTTGTACACCGATTATAGAAAACATGTAAGGAGGGAGGTATGAATTTAAGTGGACAAGTGTAGTGGAAAGAAGTTTTTGAGTCCTAAAGGAAACTATAACAAAGCAACCAATTCTATCCTTGCTAGATTTTAATAAGTATTTTTAGGTGGAATGCGATGCAAGTGGGACATAAATAGGAGGAGTTCTAATCCAGGAGGGTAAGCCTATTGCCTATCTCAACAATAAGCTAAATTAAGCAAAGAGAAAATACTCGATCTATGACATAAATTTTTATGTTGTCATTCAAGCCCTAAAAAAGTGGAGGCACTATTTACTACCAAAGGAATTTGTCTTGGTCATAGATAATCATGCTTTGTAGTTTATTAACAATCAACAATCAAAGTAAGTTGAATCAAAGGCATATGAAGTGGTTTGAAATCCCTACAAAGGTACTCATTTATCTTAAAACATAGAAGTGGAAAATCAAATCAAGCAGTTAATGCCTTAAGCAGGAAAAAATTGTTGGTGAATATGATGAGAGTATAAGTTGTTGGTTTTGATACCTGTAGAAGCTTTATAATGATTATGAAGATTTCAAGGAAGCTTGGGTAGCAAGGAGTTATCATACTATAGAAAATAGGACCCCATGGCTTGAATATTTCATCCAAGAAGGGATGTTATTCAAGAGGCATTGACAATGCATACCACGAAGTTTAACGAGAGAAAATATAATAAGGGAAAAACATTATGGGGGAGTTGTAGGATATTTTGCGATGGAAAATACAATGAACACAACTTGAAGAAGTCTACCATTACCCTGGAATTAATACAGATGTAAGACAATTTGTGCAAGGTTACCAGGTATGCCAACATGCAAAAGGAATGAGCCAAAATACTAGATTATATCAACCATTACCCATTCTAGAGATATTGTGGGAAGATATAAGCATGGATTTTATCCTTGGATTGCTGAGAACACAAAGGAGAAATAAATCTATTTTTTGTGGTTGATAGATTCTCAAATATGGCACATTTCATACATTTCAAGAAGATGTATGATGTTATGCATATTGCTACTTTATTATTTACAAGGAGACCTATTGCTCCTTATATCTCTCAATAAGAAGAAGGAGACCTAGGCAAAAGGTTAATTCACGTAATTTATAACATGGGTAGAAAGATAAATTTAGAAACCCCATCATATGATGGAAATTTAAACCCTAAAGAACTCATCGATTGGATTGCATATATGGAAAAATATTTTGATTTTGAATCAATTGTAGACCCCAAGAGAGTGAAATTTACTTGTACAAATTTGAAAGGGTACACATCCTGGTGGTGATACCATGCTCAAACTAAAAGGTAAATAAATGGAAAAGAAAAGATAAAGACATCAGAGAAAATCATCAGTAGGTTGAAGGTCAAATTCTTCCCATTAGATTACCAATTGGGTCTTTTTAGGAAGTTGCAAAATTTGAGATAAAAAAATGACTATGAAAGGTTACACATAGGAATTCTATAAGCTCACCATTTGGGCTGACCATGTGGAAGGTGATGGGGAGAGGGTTTCAAAGTATATCAATGGACTACGGTTGTCCATATAAGATAAATTTAGCATGATAAAGATAAGGATGGTAGAGGAAGCTTACCAATATGCCTTGAAGGCTGAAGATAAATTCTTGTGAAAACAACAAAATAATAAAAGAGGAAGAGGGTAGTCTTCATGAGGATGAGGGCAAGCAAGCAGTGGAAGAGGACAACACAAATATGAAGAAGTTGGTACTTCTCATGGCTTTAGCAAAAATGCTATAGGAGGAAGACATTTCTCAAGGGTAAAAGGTAGCTTTGGTAGATGAAGGGATAGAGGATTCTCTAGAAGGTGTTATAGGTGTAGGGATGATAGTCATTGAGCATTTGAATGTCTAAATATACAAGAAAGTAGTAGTAAAGGTAAGGAGATTAGGAACCATATTGTAGTAGCATATGAGGAAAGTGTTGCTTTTCCAAGACACATGGAAGAGCCAAAACAAGGATAACCCCTCATGATGAAGAGATTTATTCTAAAATAGGAAAACAGAGAATGTGAACTTGCTCAAAGGAGAAGTCCTTTTAGAACAATGTATAAATCAGGGGGTAAATATTGCAAGTTTATTATAGATAGTGGGAGTATGGATGATCGTGTGTCCAATGAAATGGTAGATAAAATAGGGTTGAGTTGGATAGAGCACCCCAATCCATACAAGGTCTCTTGGCTGCAAAAAGAACACCAAATTTTAGTCAGTGAACAATGTTGGGTGAAATTCCAAATTGGATCTTACATAGATGAGGTCATGTGTGATATTATGCCTATGGATAATTGCCATGTGTTGTTGGTAAGACCTTGGAAATTTTATGGAAAGGTTGTACATGATGTTAGGGAAAACACCTACACAATTATGAAGGATGGTAAGAAGTATGTGTTGGGTCCCTTGAAGGACAAGGATGAAAGAGACGACAATGATCCAAAGATATGTTTGATTTTTGGAAAGCGTTTTTTAAAAGAAATAACAAGGAAGAAAGTGTGTTTCACATTGAATGCCAAACCCACAGAGGGTGGGATAGTAAAAAAATAGGATAAGGTTCTAGGTGAAGTCAACGAGTTGTTAGAAGATTATGCAAAAATATTATCAAAATAATTTCTAGATAAATTACCCCCGATGAGGAGTATTAGCCATCACATTGATTTGATTCCAAGATTGAGTTTGAAAAATAAGGTAGCATATAAATTGACACCAATGGTGAATGACGAAATAAATAGACAAGTCCAAGAGATATTGGACAAGGGACTAAGTAGGGAGAGTTTGAGCCCATGTGCAGTACCAACTGTACATGCACCAAAGAAATATGAAAAATGGTGAATGTGTACAAATTATATGACTATCAATAAGATAACCATAAATTATAGATTTCCATTGCTACGCACGGATGATTTGATGTATTTCTTGAGTTGATCAAAATACTTCACGAAGATAGATTTGAAGAATGGTTATCATCAGATCTAAATCGAGGAAGGGGATGAGTGGAAAATTGTATTCAAAACAAAACAAAGGATGAATTGTATGAGTGGCTTGTCATGCCATTCAGATTGAAAAATGCACCCAGTACCTTTATGTGGTTAATGAATGAAGTGCTTAAGGCATTTTGTGGAAAATTTATGGTTCTCTATTTGGATGATATTTTGATATTTATTCAGATAAAAGAAGAGAATTTGACACATTTGAGACTGGTATTATAGATACTGAAGGAAGATAAGTTGGTCAACTTGAATAAGTGTAGTTTCATGAAAGAAGAATTGGTGTAATTGGGTTTTATCATTTCTACAGAAGGATTGAGAATGGATCCCAATAAGGTTAAGACCATTTTGAATTGGCCATCACCAAGAAGTGATTTTTAGGCAAGGAGATTTCATGGGCTAGCAAGTTTATATAGGAAGTTTATCAACATATTTAGTGGGATTTGTACATCGATTATAGAAAACATGTAAGGAGGGAGGTATGAATTTAAGTGGACAAGTGTAGTGGAAAGAATTTTTTGAGTCCTAAAGGAAAATATAACAAAGCAACCAATTCTATCCTTGCTAGATTTTAATAAGTATTTTTAGGTGGAATGCGATGCAAGTGGGACATAAATAGGAGGATTTCTAATCCATGAGGGTAAGCCTATTTCCTATCTCAACAATAATCTAAATGAAGCAAAGAAAAAATACTCGATCTATGACATAAAGTTTTATGTTGTCATTCAAGCCCTAAAAAAGTGGAGGCATTATTTACTACCAAAGGAATTTGTCTTATTCATAGATAATCATGCTTTTCAGTTTATTAACAATCAAAGTAAGTTGAATCAAAGGCATATGAAGTGGGTTGAAATCCCTACAAGGGTACTAATTTATCTTAAAACATAGAAGTGGAAAATCAAATCAAGTAGTTAATGCCTTAAGAAGGAAAAAATTGTTGGTGAATATGATGAGCGTATAAGCTGTTGGTTTTGATACCTGTAGAAGCTTTATAATGATGATGAATATTTCAAGGAAGCTTGGGTAGCAAGGAGTTATCCTACTATAGAAAATAGGGCACCATGACTTGAATATTTAATACAAGAAGGGATGTTATTCAAGAGGCATCTACTATGCATACCACGAAATTTAATGAGAGAAAATATAATAAGGGAAAAACATTTTGGGAGACTTGTAGGATATTTTGGGATGGAAAAACAATGAAACATCTTGAAGTCTGCTATTTCCCTGGAATACAAATGTAAGATAATTTTTACAAGGTTACCATGTATGCCAACATGCAAAAGGAAGGAGCCAAAATACTAGATTATATCAACCATTACCCATTCTAGAGAGATTGTGGGAAGATATAAGCATGGATTTTATCCTTGGATTGTTGAGAATACAAAGGAGAAATAACTCTATTTTTTGTGGTTGATAGATTCTCAAATATGGCACATTTCATATATTTCAAGAAGATGTATGATGTGATATATATTGCCACTTTATTCTTTACAAAAGTAGTGATATTACATGGTTTACCAAATATGATTGTTTCAAATAGGGATGGCAAATTTGTGGGTCATTTTTTGAGGACATTGTGGAAGAATTTGGGTACTAAGTTGGCATTTAGTTCGCCTTATCATCCATGGATCGATGGAAAAACTGACATTGTGAATAGGAGTCTTGGAAATTTGCTGAGATGCTTCGTTAACAAGAATGTGAATCTTTGAGATATTGTTTTGGCACATGTAGATTTTGCATAAAACAATGATGCATAGGTAAAAGTCAATTCCAGATTGTTTATGGAATATTTCTACATGGATTAGATGAGTTACAAAAGATAGTTTTTTTGTAGAGGCCAAGTGCTATTGTGGAGTATTTTGTTGACTATATTCATGATTTACATAATGAGGTGCGAAGTGATTTAGAAAGGAGTGTCATGAAGTATAAACAACACGTTGATTGTAAGAGAAGAGTGCTAGAATTTTAGGTTGAATATTTGGTTATAGCATATTTATGAGAGGAGTTATTCCCAAAAGGTACTTCCAATAAGTTAAACTGGAATAAGATTGGACTTTGTAAGGTCTAGATGAATTTTACCATCAATGCTTACAAAATAGAACTACCAGAAGGAGTGGATATATCACCCATTTTCAATGTAGCAGATTTATACCCATACCATGAAGGATCAACGTGTGAACAAGAGGATAGCTACTAGAAAATGAATGTGATGAAATTAAGATGATCATAGATTCCAAAGTTACCAAAAATATGGGATATAAGGAATGCCATGAATACTTAGTCAAATAGAAAAATTGAGAAATTTAGGAAACCAAATGGATGAACGCATCTAAGATTTCTAAATATGAGGTTTAGATTGAAAAATTATTGAATGTTCATGAACCATTTCTTTACCGAGTGAGTATGATGTAGGAGAATCTTAACAATACCCAAAATATGAACAACCGTGGAGCTAAAAAGCCAACAATTTGCCTCTTGTGTAACTGCGACTATAAATTGTTTATTTTTGTCTAAGTGTTGACTAGAAGAAAGAGGAAAAGAGAGATTTCCAATTGTCTTCTAACTCCAATGAATAAATAAAACTATTCATCCATTTACCTTTGTTAATTTGGTGTTGTAAATTGTGTATTTGGAATTGTGTGTGTTATGTGTTCCATTGTGTACGTTTTTGGGGATCGTTGGATAAGTTGAAGCTTGATCTGCGTTCCATTATGTAGGTTCCTATGGATTGTTGGATAAGTTGCAATCCAATAAGGAAGAACCATGGTGTGGGTATTTAAATTTTGTAAAACCCCTTGAATGAGAGGAGAAATGAATGTATTGAAGATAACCACCATCAATAGAGGATAGTAGAGTTTTTGAAATGCAATCCTATTAGAAAAATATCATTTGATAAAGCAATGCAAATAAGATTTGGTGAACTTGTTCCAAATGGTAGTGTAGATGGATTAATACATATAAGGGAGTTGGTAATCACTTTGGAGCTATATAGGAAGAAATATATTATACGCAATATGGTTACAGAACTAACCTACTAAGGTTCAAATCCAATTTACCCCTATGATTAAAATGCAACTACTAAGTTTTATGGAATAGTAAAACACTATTAGGGTTCAGGATAGAAGTGTATAATTATGTTATCTTAACAAAGGAATCCTTGTACAATTGAATAATTTAATTTTAGGATGAATAGTTGCTTGAATCACATGACAGCCTAGGGTTGAACGAATGTAAAGTGAAATGTATGATTTTCTAAAGTTATAGGATTGTAGTGTGCATGGTATGATTTATCATGGTGTTTTAGATCGAACGTTTACAGTGTGTACAATTTCTAGGAGTGAATGATTGCAATATGAATTGTATGATTTCTAAGGTGTACAATTATAGTGTGAATGGGTTGTACGATTGTAGTGCGAGTTGTATGATTTCCAAACTTGTACGATTTTTTGGGTTGAATGATTTGCTCATAGTTGGACGGTTGTAGTGTGAGTTGTACAATTTCTAGGTTTGTACGATTGCAGTGTGAGTTATGTGATTTCCCAAAGTTGTACAATCTCAATTCAAATTGTACAATTACCATTTGGGCTGATTTATTTTCTAACTATTCTATGGTTATCCAAGTTGAACAATTTTTTGCACTATAGAATAATTGCTTATATTGTACTGTGATGTGAATTGAATGGTTTTCTAGCTTAAATTTTTTTCCATTGATTGATTGCATAAGTGTCATCATCAAATTATTGAAGAAGAAGATTTTAGCTTGATTGAGACTAGCATCACCCAAAAAAAAAGGCACGCAAAACAAAATAGAAAATATGAATTCAATTTAGGGGATCTTGTACCTTCAAATGATGAGTATTCATAGGATGATGATATGTCTCACTCCGTAGAATATTTCTCTAACCAAAAATTGGTTTCCTCTATGTTGAATCACCTTAGTTCAAATGCAAGACCTCATATGAATAGAATTATGGATTATCCAAATAACATAGGGACAAGTCCCAAGATTCATCAAGTAGTAGATACTGTGGTGCTTGCCATGCGCAATACAAGAGGATCCAATTCTATAGTAGTAACTCATAATGCCCGACTGTAGCTCTGGTGTTTGACTAACATGGAAATATTTGTGGGTGATAATTTCAAATCCAATGGGAGGCAATAAAACACTTTTACAATTACTTATTGGCTACGCCCAACCTAGATAGATGGAGGCTATCATGGGTCCTTCTAGTTTTGGAAAGTCCACCCTTCTTGATATGCTTGTAGGTATTTGATTTATTCTTTCAGTATTGTATTCATGTGAATTGAAAGAAATACTAGATATTATATTTAACCGGTGTTATCATGAATATAGGGAGATTGGGGGTACGATAAGACAAGTAGTAAATATCTTAGTAAATGACCGAATGCAAGAAATTTCTTATGGCACATCAACATGTTTTTGCTAGCAAAGAATTTGTTGATTTCTTGTAATGATTTCAATATAGAATCAAGTTTCTAAATGTTGTAAGTGATAATAATACATTTTTATATCACTCAAGATGACATAATGATGACAATATTGATCATCATGGAAGTAGTATTTTATTTGGCCCAGCTACAATTGCCAATGGAATGTCTACCACCCAAAAGAGAGAAAGAGTTGAGATGACTATTAAATAAATGGGTCTAAAGTATTCAGTGGGGGAGATAAACTGTGTATGAGCATTTCCATTGAGATCCTCACATAGTCAAAATTGCTATTTTTGGATGAACCAACAAGTGGTTTGCACACCCAAGGCCTTAATTATTTGGCTTTATCTCTTGCATTATGAATATTTTCATACATTTTCCATATATTCCCAATCCTTTATTATTGTAACCCATTATTCTCATCAACATGGAGCTAATACCTCTTGTGTGCCTTTCAATGCACTCAAAATCTTCATCCCCACGCTACCCTTGGTCATCATCATAATTTCCTTCACCACACTTTAAAGTACCATTTTCACTATCAACTATGACAAAATGGACTTCGTCATGATCCATAATGACCTTATGGATTTCATCTTCTACCATCTCTTTATCACTTTGTCTCTCTTCCTCTTTCATCTTATTTTCCATAGGAGTCATTTCATGATTGTTTGTATCATCACCATGAGTGTGGGCCTAGATCAATTGCTTCTTCCCCATGCTTATTCTCTTGCGTGTGTTTACACTTTCTTCCTCATTTATCATTGGTTTCACCTTATGATGTAAGCTCGATTTGAGACTAGAGTCTATATGATGACCTATGCTTCTTATCGATGGCAACCCATTTGTTGAAATAATATCTATGATTTCTTCTAGCCTATCCTTCATCTCATGTGGGGTTTCACTCATCTTGTCTACTATCCCTTATTTTGTAGGTTTAGTTATGAAATCAAAGCATGCTTCCTTCTTATTTTCCTTCATGGATTGTTTTTATATACCCTAGCTCACTACAAGACTATTGTCTACTTTTTTACCTTTTTCCTTCAATGGAATTAATGTGTACCTTTTACCATTCTTCTCAATTGTGTAGGTGTTCTCCCTACCCTCATTCACTTCCTTTTTATTAAACTTCCATGGTCTTTCCAACAACACATGATACACATCCATCAATACATTATCACATAGAATATCATCCTTATAAGAGTCAATTTGGAGATTTACTCTACATTGTTGTATTACCAAAATTTAATTTTCCTTTTGCAACCATGACACATTATATGGATTTGGGTATTTCATTCTCTTCATCCCAAGTGTCTCCACCATGTTTGTTTATATCGTGGTATATGTGCTACCACAATCCACAATCACCTTGAAACATTTATCCCTTGATTTGCAAAACATCCTGAATAGGTCCATTCTTTACTTAGGTTCATGCAACTTCTTTGTAGATTTCAATAATACCTATTTATCATAAGTAATTCTCCTTGTTTTGGTTCTTCTGCATGCTTTAGGGAAGTGCTAATTTTTTCTTCTACTTGCACAATATGGTTTTTGATCTCCTTTCTCTTATCGGTGTTATATTACATGGTTGGACATTCAAATTCTCGATTTCCATCTTCTCTACATTTATAGTACTAATTTCTAGCAAAACCATATCCTATTCCTTTGCTAAATCCACCTCATCCTCTTAACGATTCACCCTTTTTCCAAGTACCTTGGTTGAGTACAAACTTTCCATTCTTGAAAATACTCCATGGTTTGATTGTTCTCTTCCTCAAGAGGATCTTACTCTTGCTCTTGCATTATTTTATTGCTTATGAAACAACTTTTCCTTTACCTTGATCACATATTGGTATACCTATTCAACCTTCCTCATTCTCATCATGTTAACTTCATCTTGTATAGATAATCTTAGTCCATTTATATATCTGACCATCTTTTCTTCATCATCCTCAATATGACCAACCCTAATGGTCAATTCATTAAACTCCTCTATGTACTCTTTCACTCCCAACTCCTTTTGCTTGAGGCTTTGAAGTATTTTAAACAACCCTATTTGGTAATCAACAAGCAAAACATTAGACTTCAATTTGATTACAAACTTATCCTAAGTTTAAATTTTATCCTTCTCTCTTTGTTGCCTCTCTATTTGGATATGATGCCACCATAAACATGTATGCCCCTTCAACTTTATATAGGTGAATTTTACCCTCTTAGGTTATTCTACTGATTCAAATTCAAAATAATTCTCCATATTTATGATCTAGTCTATGAGCTCCTTTAGATTTAAGCTTCCATTGTATGGTGATGTATCTATCTTTGAATTTTGACCCATATTAAAAGAATTTTAGATCAATATTTCTTTTGGGTCTCCCTATTATTATTCATCTCAAGCTTTTGCCTGACTAATATACTCTTATTTACTATCACTTATGTATTCTACTTTAACACCCCTCCTTTGGGTAGTTTCAATTGCATCAAGTCGAGCAGTAATTACTCTTAGCGTCTTAGCTATATCTACGGCTTAAGGGCTTTGTGGTCTTCTTCTTTCCCATTTTGTCATCATTCAACCCTCAAAGGTCGTCTAGCTTTGATACAATAATGATGTAGTAGCAACAACCATACACCTCTCCTAATCCTACAATAATACTTTCTACTATCCAATCCTACTACTGTGTGATTTAAATTTACAATCATATGATTTCTATCCCAATCGTACACATGTACGGTTGCACCTCCAAACATGTGATTGCATGATTTCACTTCCAATGTCTAAGCCTTTGCATAGTTTATTTATATTGTACGATCATGCAAGCCCTATGCAACCATATAACCCCTTTGCAACTATACAATCCATCTACAACCGTACAATCCCTTTGCAACCATACAAAATTGTATGATCCTATTTAGGTTTGAAAAATCTGTTTTTTTTTGTGTAATTGAATAGGTAAATGAAATTCGTCAAGGATTTCTTCCATCATATGATCTCTTCATCGTATAATTACTTTCACTATGTTGATAACAACCAAATCATCTTGTTCAAGGGGTAATATTATTCTATCCTTCTAAAAAGAGCTTATTTTGGGTAATAATATTATTTCCTTGAGAATTCTGAACACCTACAACCTTTCTCAACCATAAGCATTTATTTTTTTATTTGGTCTTCAAATATTCAATATGCTTCCTACAACCTATACATGAAAAAATAAAAAGAACAAGACATACAAGCTTGTTATAAAATAACTAAAATTCACTTACAAAAATAATATAAGACTCTCAAATAATAAACTTTATAAACAATTGTTTTGACAAAATAATTTATTTGTTCACCTCTCTTCTTATGCTCCTACCCATGTTCTACCTTTCTGCACATTTAAAAAAAAAGCAATAACTTGGCAGCTATGTATGCTTGTTGAACTGCCAATATCAGCTAAGCATTCTTATCTATTTTGCCAATGTCAACTAAACATGTTTTTTTTTCTATTTTCTTGCCGTTTTACATTGAACCATAAAGTTTTTCACTTTTGTTTTTTAAGTAATGAACAACAATAATACCATAATGGTCCAATTACTAAATTAATATAATCTTAGCCTTTTCCCAACGAAAAGGTTTCTAGTTTTTTAACTGAAACGCCCAACTATCGCTCTCTTATCAGTTTGCCGCGTGAATGCTCCCGCATCACGGATGTCATTATACTGGTTGAGATTGGATTTTCGAAGTAAACTCTTCTTACGCTTCCCACGCAAAGACCTGTTTCTGCAGTCCGTTGCATTTAAGTACAGACCCTTTAAAGAAAATAGTCGTATATCTTAATAATTGAACCATATAAGTTTTTAAGATTTAAAAAGAGTAAACTGTTGCAAAGTATTTAATGTTTAATTTTATTATAATAAATATTTTTGGTTTTCACGCTCCATGTTTAATAATTTAATGTTTAATTTTATGGCATCCAATAGACACGGGCAAACCCCCAAATTTCATTACCCCGCTCAAATGTCAACACCGTGCAGTCGAAAGGTCAATGTACGTGGCCCAAGGATTCAACGAGTTGTTAGCTTTCACTTTAATTTGTCCCTCAATCTTTGAAATTATTGTCATTTCAACGTCGACGTCTAAAATAGCTCAATCTTTGAAATTATTGTCATTTTAACGTCGACGTCCAAAATAGCTCAATCTTTGAAATTATTGTCATTTCGACGCGACTTCAAAAATTGCATTCTACAAGTCGTCTCGAAGTCGTTTTATATTCAATTTTAGCGGCCCAAGGCAGAGATACCCCTGATATTTAAATGGCAATTTGGTTCTATATTACATACTCTAACTATATTGGCAGTGACCCAACTAGAAGTTAAATGGAAGAGCATCTCAACTCATTTTAATTTTAGGAGCATTTATAGTGTTCAACAGAATTATGGAATCAGTCAATGCTTCAAGATTTTTTTTAATCTTTAAAAGGATGAACATACGTGTTTTTAAATAAGTTATTATATTAGTTGTCTGTTTTTTTTTATAACAATCTAATTAAAAATTAAAAAAATATATTTATTTTGAAAGAGTTGCATTTCCTAAAATACAAATGAATTACGAATTAGACTGCTATTCCTCAGTAACTATAGAAAATATTGAGTAAAAAAAATATTAAATTGTAAAAATAAAATTATAAAAGGGTTCCCAAACTTATTACAAGTAAGGTTTTGAAAGTCATCTCCAAACCTTAGATCTAACAATAAGATATTAAAAAATATTAAACTGTATTCCATGAATCAAACTCGAAAATTTAATGAAACAACTTCCTAACAAATAAGCCGTAAATTTTTATCATGCAAATACAAGACATTTTCTCATGGTCAAACTGTCGTGTGCTTTGAATCTAAAGCAACAGATAAAAGCAACAAAATAATGAAAATGCTACAGGCTAAAAATATATTTGCAATTAAAAATTGCCCGAACCGAAGCATTTGCCACCTAACATGAAAGGAGAACGAAGGAATCATGTCATCACAATCAAAAAATCTATCCAACAAAGCACATAACAAGATAACCCCTCATGAGAATAGTTAGTTTAAGAAAACAACACTAGAAATAACGGTAAACAAAAGCCATAGCCCAAAAACCATCCACGAGATCTGCATAAGAAAGACCATGAAACCTGCAAATCTCCCTGGAACCAACCAAAAAAGTTTTAAGAAAAACCGCTCTTAGTAAAATATAAAGGATATAGCAACATTCCACATCGCACCTAAGAGGGAGAAGGGTAAGGTCCTGAAAAAATAAGCCTTAGATCCGTGGGATCAAAAATGCCACCATTAAGGGTACGAGATCTTTGCAAACCGTTGAAGCTAGGAAACCCACCAGAGACATGGGGTCAAAAGCCAAAAACCACCGTAGCATAACAACCCACTTTCACCCAAACTAGTTTGGGTTGGTATTTGGTCCTATCTCCCCAGAACAACCAGATAAAACAAGAAATTACCGAACCCAGAAGAAAGCGACACAAACCAGCCATGAACCCACTACTGGTAGAGAACCCTAACAACAGAGCCATCGAAGCACCATCCAACCAGAGCAACCAAAAAATCAGAGCTGAAACCAGCCAAGGGAACATTGTTAGATTTTTGTAGCCAAACACCATACCAAGCTCTCCCCAACAGGTTTGGGTCAGTAGATGGTCCTTTCATCTGCTTAGAAAGTCATAAAAACATGAAACTACCAAACCCAGAATAAATGTTGCACAATCCAACCAAGTCCCCGAAATTAGCAAACAACCAAAGAAATGTAACCACCCAACACACCCACCAACTAGAGTGAGAGCCAGCCAAGGGGTCAATAGCCAAAATTTTCCACTACATTATAACGACCCAGGATTACCCCTACAAGTTTGGATCAACATTTGGCCCTATACCCCATATAAGAGTGATAATGCCAAACCCATAAGAGCAAAAAAAACCAACAAGACCTCCAAAAAACAAAACACCTTGATCATGAACCACAACAAATAAACTATGAATGACTAGCAACCATATTCAAAATGGTAAAAAGACCTTCCACTCAAAAAATTCCAAAGCATAGAATCTGAAACGAAAGTAAAACCCTTGTGAAAGTGGACTCTCTACCATAGTGAGATTCAAGCCCTCTCTTCCATACCATTTGATGACGTCAAAAATGAAGATTTTAATTTTGATGTTCACCGAAGTATGGAAGCGGGAGCGAAGTGTGAAGGGCGCAGGGCATAGAGCGAAGGAGGGAAGGGCCCAAACTCGGGCTACGCTTGCGCACTTGGGGTGCACTCCAAGGTATTGCGCACTCGGGCTGCGCTTGCACACTCGGGATGCGCTCCAAGGTATTGCGCACTCGGGGTGTGCTCCAAGGTATTGTGCACTCGGGGTGTGCTTGAAAAAGAGTGCTAAGTCAAGGAGCGACTGGTCAACGCCCGACTACGCTGGTCAAAGGCAGCGAAGTCCAACTTCGCTACGCAGTCGAGAGGATAGCTCCAGACTTAGCCAAATTTTTGTCATGAGAGCTTTTGCTATTCGGAGGCTTGCACGGCTATGGCGTTGGCTTCCCTGGCTTGGGAAGAACTGTAAGGGAGGAGAAAAACATCGAATCTAAATGCAATATTTTAGATTTGAGCTCAAACTTGTAGAACCCGAAAGAAATTGCTTTGAGGCGATTATACAGACAACAAAATGATTTTGTGCCGACAAAGATAACTACAAACCCTACAGATGCCTTAAACAACAACAAATTTTATTCATATAAAATGAGGGTTACAAAAGTATTCAACTGAGAAAAAACAAACATCTACAGACTAAAGCTATAGGATAAATTGAAGGGGAAAACAAATGTCGAGTCTGTTGCTCGAACATTAAACAGATGAGCTATACTGCTCACTAAAACAATCTCGTTCGCTACTCTGCGAATGACTATTTTTCCAAGTTTCCCCCACTCTCCTCTCTCTCCGCTCTCTTTCCACACATATGTCTGAAGACCCGAACTTCCTTATATAGCCGCGAGGAGAGGAAGATAGGGGTTGTCCTCTGATAGGTTCTGACAGACCCTCAATTAGGGTTTCTGACCAATCACCGAACTGGCATTAACTCATTGAACTGGCATTAACTTCTACGATGATCGGATTTGTCAGACGTCACATCTGTCAGAGGGTAGGTGCAATTTCATGTCAAACTTTTGTCAAGATCCCTGAATACGTGAGCGCAGTCCGACTTCGCCCAAGTTCGGAGTGCAGTCTGGCTAAGGCATGAAATTTGGGTTAATATTTCTAACACCCTCCTTTAAACCTGATTTCATGAGCACTTTGACTCCAAGCTGCTCTCGCAATCTGCTGAAGTCTTCCTCCTTCAAAGGCTTCATGAAAATATCTACAAACTGCTCCTTGGATCTACAAAACTATAGTTGAATTTCTCCAAACTTCACCAAATTTCTGATGGAGTGATAACGAATATCGATGTGCTTCTTCTGACCATGGAACATGGGATCCTTTGACAGTGCAATGGCCGAATTGTTATCACAAAAAATTGTTGTCACGCCTTTCGAAGGATAATTTAGGTCACTCAAAACTCTTCGCAGCCAAACTGCCTAGCATGCGGCTGACGTGGCGACGACATATTCTGCTTTAGTTGTGGCCAATGCAATGATGGGTTGCTTCTTGGACTCCCATGAGACTGCCCCTGATATGAGATGGAAAGCATATCCGAAGGTGCTCTTTCGATTGTTGGTGCTGCTAGCCCAGTAACTGTCTATGAAGCCCACAAGTTCCAACTCATCTTGTCTGGTATAAAATAGGCCATTCTTATGCATCCCATTGACATAGCGTAAGATCCTCTTGTCTGCTTGCCAGTGCGTGTCCTTCGAAGTCTCCATGAAATGGCTAATGATACTGACTCTGAACATCAGATCTGGCTGAGTTGTAGTCAAATACATCAGACTGCCAACTAGCCTCTTGAGCAGGGTTGGATCTACATTCCTCCTTGAATCTAGCTTGCTTAGCTTCAAACCTGTGGCTACAAGTGTGATGGCAGGTTTGCTATCCTCCATATTGAACTATTTTAGGACATCCTTTGCATACTTGCCCTGAGAAATGAAGATGCCATCTGCCGATTGGTCAAATTCAATGTCAAGAAAATACTTCATCAGCCCTAAGTCTGTCATCTCGAACTCCTTCTTCATGGCTGTTCTGAATTGGGCAAACATGACATTACTGTTGCCAGTATAAATCAAATCATCCACATACAAGTAGATGATAATGAGCTCACCTGCTTCATTTGTCTTCATGTACAGGGTGTGCTCGTATGGGCATTTTACAAACCCATTTTGCTAAAAATAACTACCAATCCAGCTGTATCAAGCCTGGGGCGCTTGCTTCAAACCATACAGGGCCTTTTTTAGCTTCAGGACTTTGCCCTCCTGGCCTTCAATTTCGTAACCTGGTGGCTGGTCTATGTAGACCTCTTCCTCCAACACTCCATTGAGGAAGGCTAACTTGACATCCATCTGTTACATCTTCCAACCTTGTTGGGCTGCTAATGCCAGGATCATCTTGACTATGTCAAGTCGGGCTATAGGCACATAAAACTCATGGTAATCTATGTCTGACTTCTGCTTGTAACCCTTCACCACTAGTCTGGCCTTATGCTTGTAAACGTCTCCTTGGGCGTTAAAATTTGTCTTATACACCCACTTCACCCCAATGGTCTTCTTCCCTACTGGAAGATCTATCATTTGGCATGTATTATTCTTTTCAATGGCTTCAATATCCTCGTCTATCACCTGCACCCACTTTTTATTCTGACTTGCATCTTTGAACTCTATTGGGTCAACTTCAGTAAATAATGTAAAGTTAGAGTACTCTTCATCTACATGGGTTTGAGTTGCCTCGTAGATTTCTTGAAAGCTCCTTGTCTTCACTAGCGTCACCAGGTTCTGGATTCTACTTGCACATGGAGGTGAACGAGATGGAGTGGTTGTGCTACTGTTGGAGGTTGTAGGTGGCTGCACACTTCGTTCTTCCAAGTCAACAAACTCTACCACTATTGGCTCTGACCGGCCAGTCTCTGACTTCTAGTTCTAGGATTCATCTTCAAGATTCTTCACATCACGGCTGATGATAAGCTTCTTCGTCATAGGGTTGTACAACCTATATTCTTTCCTCTACTCACTATACCTTGTGAAGATGCACTTCTTAGCTCTATCATCCAACTTCTTCCGCTTCTCTTCTGGAACATGTTCATATGCAATGCACCCGAACACATGCAAGTGAGCCACACTTGGCTTCACACCGCTCCAGGCCTCCTGAGGGATTTTGTCCTTCACGCTTTTGGTGGGACATCTATTCAATAGGTAGACTGCACATGTTATAGACTCTAACCAAAATTCGTGCGATAATCCCTTCGCCTTCATCATGCTTTGTGCCATCTCCATGATGGTCCGGTTCTTCCTCTCAGCTATGCCATTCTGCGATGGCGTGTATCTAGCAGTGAACTACCTCCGTGCTTCTTGTAGTAGTTATGGAATTCGTTGGAGATGTATTCACCTCCACCATCTGTCCTGAGAGTCATGATCTAATATCCACTCTGTTTCTCCATCAGAGCCTTGAAATCTTTGAATCTGGAAAATGCTTCTGACTTTAGCTTGATGGCATAGATCCAAGTCTTTCAGTTAAAGTCATCTATGAACGTTAAGAAGTATTTATTGCTAGAAAATGTGCTAGTCTGCATCGAACCGCAAATGTCTGAGTGCACCAGCTCTAGTGGCTGTGATGCTCTCCAAGACTAATCGAAATGGAAAAAATCCCTATGTTGTTTGTCGACTAAGCAGCCCTCACAAACTTGATTTTTTTGCTCTATCAGGGGTAAACCTTTCACCATCTGCTTCTTGTGCAGTTGATTCAGGCCACTGAATTTTAGGTGACCAAATCTAAGATGCCACAACCAAGTAGCATATTTCACAACTGCACTCATAGAAATCAATGATTCATTCTGAATCTATAGTGAAAACATTTTATTCTTTGTCATGGACATGATAGAAATCTTCCCATATGACTTGTCTTTGATGGTGCAAGCTCCATCTTTGAATTGGACAGTATGTCCCTTCTACACGAGCTGTCCAACGCTCAGCAGGTTGTGCTTCAGGCCAGGCACATAGTAGACGTCATAGATCTGCTTTATTTTGTTGTGCCTAGTGCGAATGAGGATATTTCCTTTCCCCATTATGAGAACTTTGTTGTTGTTCCCCATATTTACCTTATATTGGACCGTTTCATCCAGTTGGGAGAACATCTCCTTGTTTCCCGTCATGTGGTTGCTGCACCCACTATCTAAATACCAAACATTCTTCTGGAACTCCTCCTCAATGTTGCAAGTCAACAACACATTTCCTCCTACCGCATTTCTGGTTTCATTCGTGTAATGGGCTTGCTGTTGGTTCTCCTTGGCCATTAGTTTTATACACTGTGAGATGTAATGGCCGAACTTCTTGCAGAAATAGCACTAGATCTTTGACATGTCCTTCTTCTAACCAGGTCCAGCTTGCTAATTTTTTGAACTGCCTCTTCCACCTTGCTGATGGAAATTATAGTTGGTCTCTCCTTCGCTAGGGTTTGACCGTCCTCCTTTCTTGTTGCCTTTCCCATGCCTACCTCTGCCTCTTCCTCTATGAGAACTAGAGGCACCATGGTGGGAATCTTGTCTGTCGCTGTCTCAAAATGAGACCTGAGTCCTGAATGCTTGCTCTAGAGAGGTCTGAGATGAACAACTCAGCCTCTATTCATGTGTCTGCAACGAACCCATGAGCTCATCTGTCGAGAGGGTTGTCAGATCCCTCGACTCTTCGATTGCTATCACAACCGAGTCAAAATTGGCAAGCAGACTTCTAAGAATTTTCTCCATGATTCTCTGGTTCTACATGATTTCTTCGTTCAACCACATTTGGTTTATAATGTCCATCGTCCAGGTGAAGAAATCACTCATGGACTCGGACTCACTCATCTACAGATTTTCAAACTCCCTCCTAAGCATCTACAGATTCACCAACTTTACTTTATTGGTGCCCTGGTACAAGCTGGCCAAAATCTCCTAGGTCTGCTTCACCTTGGTGGTTGATACGATCCGTGGGAAGATGGACTCCTCAACTGCTTGCATGATGTAGAAGATGGCCTTATGGTCCTTCTTCGTGTTCTCTTTCAACAGGTCCTTGTTTACTTGAGAGAGGGTGGCCAGTGCTGCTGCATCTGTTAGTTCTGGTTAGCCGTTCTCGACTAACTCCCATAGCTCCTGATATTCGAATAGGATCTTCATCTGGATGCTCCAGTAATCATAATTCTTCTTGTTGAAGCATGGGATCTGCAACTGCAAGTTGTTGCTACTGGAATCCATTATGCTTCGATCTTCGTGTCAAGGGATCAGTGGCTCTGATATCAATTTGAAGATTTTAATTTTGATGCTCATCGAAGTCTGGAAGCGGGAGAGAAGTGCGAAGGGCATAGGGCGCAGGGCAAAGGAGAGAAGGGCCCAAAATTGGGCCGCACTTGCACACTCGGGGTGTGCTCGAAGGTATTGTGCACTTGGGCTGCGCTTGCGCACTCGGGCTGCGCTTGCGCACTCGAGGTGCGCTCCAAGGTATTGTGCACTCTGGCTACGCTTGTGCACTTAGGGTGCGCTCACGGGTATTACGCACTCGGGCTGAGCTTGAAAAAGAGTGCTAAGTTGGGGAGCGACTGGTCAATGCCCGACTATGCTGGTCAAAGGCAGTGAAGTCCGACTTCGCTGCGTAGTTGGGAGGACAGCTCCAAACTTAGCCAAATTTTTTTTGTGAGAGCTTTTGTTGTCCGGAGGCTTGTGCGACTACGACGTTGGCTTCCCTGGCTTGGGAAGAACTGTAGGGGAGGAGAAAAACACCGAATCTGAATGCAATATTTCAGATCTGAGCTCAAACTTGTAGAACCCAAAATAAATTGCTCTTAGGCGATTATACAGACAACAAAATGATTTTGTGCTGACAAAGATAATCGCAAACCCTACAAATGTCTTAAACAACAGAAAATTTTATTCATATAAAACGAAGGTTACAAAAGTCCTCAACTGAGGAAAAACAAACATCTGTAGACTAAAGCTGTAGGATAAACTGAAGGGAAAAACAAATTTTGAGTCTACTACTCGAACATTAAACAGATGAGCTATACTGCTCACTGAAACAATCTCATTCGCTACTCTGCGAATGATTGTTTTTCCAAGTTTCCCCCACTCTCCTCTCTCTCCGCTCTCTTTCCACACATATGTTTGAAGACCCGAACTGCCTTATATAGCCTTGGGGAGAGGAAGATAAGGGTTGTCCTTTGACAGGTTTTGACAGACCCTCAACTAGTTTTTCTGACCAATCGCCAAACTGACATTAACTCACCAAACTGGCATTAACTTCTATGATGATTGAATTTGTCAGACGTCACATCTGTCAAAGGGTAGGTGCGACATCATGTCAAACTTTTTCCGGGATCCCTGACTACGGGAGCGCCGTCCAACTTCACCCAAGTTCGCAGCATAGTCCGGTTGAGGCGTGAAATCTGGGTTAATATTTCTAACAAAAAAAATTGCATTCTGCAAGTCGTCTCAAAGTCATTTTATATTCAATTTTCTTAACGAACCGAGGCAAAGATACCCTGGTATTTAAATGGCAATTTGTTTCGATATTACAAATTCTAAGTATATTGACGGTGACCCAACTAAAAATTAAATGGAAGAGCATCTGAACTCATTTTTACAAGCATTTATAGTATGGAATCAGTAAATGCTTCACTATATTGTTGAGTGATGATTAAAGATAAAGATGAACATACTTGTTTTAGAATAAGTTATTATAATCTGTGGAGTAGTTTTTTAATCGTAAAAATAAGGATGACCATGTATGTTTTTAGATAACAATTCAACTAAAAATTGAAAAATTTGTTCATTTTGAAAAAGTTGCACTTCTAAAATACACATGGGTTATGTATTAGGTTGTTGCTCAGTAACTATAGCAAATATTGAGTAAATTTTTTTTATTAAATTATGAAAAAATCTATAAAAATATAAAAGATAATATAAATTAATTGGTAGACTTTTTATATTGTAAAATAAAATAAAAATAAAAATACTAAAAATTAATATTTAATAATTACAATTTATAATTTGATTTTTTTAAATAATATTTTTTATACACATCCATTATGGGATTGAACTCGGATCACATCACCGATAATTCAAGTGATGTCCTTGCCAATAAACCACACTCATGGGCTTAGTTATAAAGTTCGAAATTGTTGAAGTTCCAAAAAAATTCGCCAAATTAAAAAATTTGAGCACATATTTTTTAAAATAATTTTATTTTTTATTTTTATATAAATTAAAAAAATAAAAAATACAAAAATATAATATTTAATTTTAATATATATATATATTTAAATATATACTTTAAAATATTTTTAAAATATAAACATTTTATAACTGTATCTAAATGATTCAAATGGGTGATAATTGCTCCAGAGCACGGGAATGAGGAAAGATGAAGAAAAACGCTGACAACTAAGGGAAAGGATGAGAAAGAAAGAAATCCATTAACGAGAGAAATGGGTGCTAATGAGGCTTCCAACCATAGGTCATGGAATTTGAAGAAGTTCTTGTGCTCTTGGCCTTTCTTCTGGAGACTTTTCCTCGTAATTTTTGTTGTGTTTTATACTCCCCTACTATTTTGGTTCGCAGATTTCTCGTAGCGCAGGACTCTGCAATACCAAAAACTGAAGAGACAATTAGCATTGCATCAAGTTCGATAATAAAAAGATCTGCTACGTACAAAGCTCAGATCCCAGGAGCCACCACTTACGCGGGAGACCTCAGCAAGATGGAGTTGTCAAGGAATGCACTTAGCTTTGGCAGATACTACGAGAGAAAATGCTAAAAATTGTCGTATTTGATAAAAAATGACCGAAAAATGCTGGAGGCTTGGAACGCCATGCCTATGTTAGAAATATTAACCCAGATTTCATGCCTCCGCCAGACTGCGCTCCAAACTTGGGCGAAGCCGGATTGTGCTCGCGCAGTTGGGGATCTCGACAAAAAGTTTGACATGACGTCGCACCTACCCTCTAATAGATGTGACATCTGACAGATCCGATCGCCACAGAATTTAATGCCAGTTCGACAATTTAATGCCAGTTTGGTGATTGGTCAGAAACCCTAGTTGAGGGTCTATCAGAACCTGTCAGAGGACAAACCCTATCTTCCTCTCCCCGCGGCTATATAAGGCAGTTTGAGTCTTTAGACATAAAGAGGAAGTTGAGTGCGAGTGTGGCAGTTAGTAGAGAAAGAAATGAGAGCATTTCAGTGAGCAATGTGGCTCATCTGATTAATGTCTGAGCAGCCGTCTTGACATTTCTCCTTTTATTTTATCCTGCAGCTTGGTCTGCAGATGTTATTTTTCCTCAGTTGAGGACTTCTGTAACCCTCGTTTCATATGAATAAAGTTTGTTGTTGTTTAAGGCATCTTTAGGGTTTGTAGTTATTTTTATGTGCTAAAGTTTGTTGTTCTCTGTACAAATCACCTCAAAGCGATTTCGTTCGGGTTCTATAAGTTAGAGCTCAGATCCGAGACTTTGCTCTCAGTTTCGGTGTTTCTCTCCTCCCAGCCAAGCAAGCAATTGCCACAGCCGCGCAAGCATTTGAACAAAAAATATTGCAAGGCCAAAGTTGGCTAAGTCCGGAAGAGTCTTCCCAACTTCGCTGCCGCAACCCGACTGCACCCGAGATCCGAGCGCAGCTCGAGTGCACAAGCGCAACCCGGTTGCGCAATATGTTTGAGCGCACTTCGAGTGTGCAAGCAAAGCTTGTATTCGGGCACCATCTGCACTTTGTTGTGCATTGTTCGAAGTTTGCACTTTGGCCCCGAAGTCATACTTCGGCAAATACACTCCCGACGTTCGCATTTCGCTCGTTGTGCGCTGTGCAGCGTTCGCTACCCCCAATTCGCACTTCGCTCTACCACCGCACTTCAGGCCTCCCCTCCTATGCCCTACGCCCTGCACACTCCATTGTTCGCCCCCACGATCAAACTTCGACGATATTAGAAATTCAAAAATTTCTTCAAATTGGTATCAGAGCTACTGATCCTTTGACGCGGAGACCGAAGTAGAATGGCTTCCACTAGAAATAACTTGTAGTTGCAGATCTTGCACTTTAATGGGAAAAATTATGATTACTGGAGCATCTAGATGAAGATCCTGTTTGGATCTCAGGAGTTGTGGGAGTTAGTCGAGAATGGCTACCCAAAATCGGTAGATGCAGCAACACTGGCCATCCTCTCTTAAGTAGACAAAGACCTGTTGAAATAGAACACGAAGAAGGACCAGAAGGCCCTCTTCTACATCATGCAAGCGGTCGAGGAGTCCATCTTCCCACGGATCACATCAGCCACCAAGGCGAAGGAGGCCTGGGAGATTACGCCGGCTCGTACCGGGGCACCAATAAGGTAAAGTTGGTAAAACTGTAGATGCTCAGGAGGGAGTTTGAAAATCTACAGATGAGTGAGTCCGAGTCCATGAGTGATTTCTTCACCCGGACGATGGACATTATCAACCAGATGTGGTTGAACAGAGAAAATGTGCAAAGCCATAGAATCATGAAGAAGATTCTCAGAAGTTTGCCTTCCAAGTTTGACTCGATTGTGATAGCAATCAAAGAGTCGAGGGATATGAAAACCCTCTCGATAGATGAACTCATGGGTTCGTTGCAGACACATGAACAGAGGCTAAGCCGTTCATCTCAGACCTCTCTAGAGTAAGCATTCTGGGCTCAGGTCTCATTCCGAGACAATGACAGATAAGATTCCCACCATGGCGCCTCTATTTCTCATGGAGGAAGAGGCAAAGATAGGCATGGGAAAGGAAAAAAGCAAGGAGGAAGGTCAAACCCTAGCAAAGGGGAGACCAACTATAATTTCCATCAGCAAGGTGGAAGAGGCAGTTCAAAAATCATCAAACTAGATCTAGTCAGAAGAAGGACATGTCAAAGGTCCAATGCTATTTTTGCAAGAAGTTCAACCATTATATCTCACAGTGCAGAAAATGGATGGCCACGGAGAACCAACAGCAAGCCCATTACACGGATGAAACCAAAAATGCGACAAGAGGAAATGTGTTGTTGACTTGCAACATTGAGGAAGAGTGCCAAAAGAATGTCTGGTATTTAGATAGTGGGTGCAGCAACCACATGACGGGGAACAAGGAGATGTTCTCCCAACTAGATGAAAAAGTCCAGTCTGAAGTGAAGATGGGGAAAAAAAACAAGGTTCCCATAATGGGTAAAGGAAAAATCCTCATCCGCACCAGGAACGGTGAACGAAAGCAGATCTGTGACGTCTACTATGTTCCTAGCCTGAAGCATAACCTGTTGAGCATTGGAAAGCTCGTGCAGAAGGGACATACAGTCTAGTTCAAAGACAGAGCTTGCACCATCAGAGACAAGTCGTATGGGTAGATTGCTACGGTGTCCATGACGAAGAACAAAATGTTTTCGCTATAGATTCAGAATGAATCATTGATGTCTCTGAGTGCGGTTGTGAAAGATGCTACTTGGCTGTGGCATCTCAGATTTGGTCACCTAAAATTCAGTGGCCTAAATCAACTACACAAGAAGTAGATGGTGAAGGGTTTACCCCTGATAGAGCAGCAAAATCAAGTTTTTGAGGGCTGCTTAGTTGGCAAACAACACAGGGATTCATTCCATTTCGGTCAGTCTTGGAGAGCATCACAACCACTGGAGCTGGTGCACTCAGACATTTGCGGTCCGATGCAAACCAGCACACGTTTTCCAGTAACAAATACTTCTTAACATTCATAGATGAATTCAACCGGAAGACTTGGATCGATGCCATCAAGCTGAAGTCAGAAGCATTTGCCATATTTAAGGAGTTCAAGGCTCTGGTGGAGAAACAGAGCATATATCAGATCAAGACTCTCAGGATAGATGGTGGAGGTGAATACATCTCCAATGAATTCCATAACTACTATAAGCAGCATGAAATTCGAAGGTAGTTCACTGCAAAATACACGCCATAGCAGAACGACATAGCTGAGAGGAAGAACCAAACCATCATGGAGATGGCACGAAGCATGATGAAGGTGAAGGGATTGTCGCATGAATTTTGGGCAGAGGCTGTAACATGTGCAGTCTACCTGCTAAAAATATGTCCCACTAAAAGTGTGAAGGACAAAATCCCTTAGGAGGCCTGGAGCGGTGTGAAGCCAAGTGTCGCTCACTTGCATGTGTTCGGGTGCATTGCATATGCACATGTTCCAAAAGAGAAGCGGCAGAAGTTGGATGATAGAGCTAAAAAGTGCATTTTCATAGGGTACAGTGAGCAGGTGAAGGCATATAGGCTATACAACCCTGTGACGAAGAAGCTCATCATCAGTCATGATGTAAAATTTCTTGAAGATGAAGCCTAGAACTGGAAGTCAGAGACTGGACAGTCAGAGCCAACAGTGGTAGAGTCTGTTGACTTGGAAGAAGGAAGTGTGTAGCCACCTTCAACTTTTAGTAGCAATAGAGGTGCCAGCAATAGCACAACCACTCCATCTCGGTCGCCTCCATGTGCAAGTAGAATCTAGAACCTGGTGACGCCAGTGAAGACAAGGAGCTTGCAAGAAATCTACGAGGAAACCCAAACCCACATAGATGAAGAGTACTATGACTTTGCATTCTTTACTGAAGTTGATCCAGTAGAGTTCAAAGACGTAAGTCAGAATCAGAAGTGGGTGCAGGCGATGGACAAGGAGATTGCAGCAATTGAAAAGAATGATACATGGCAACTGACTGATCTTCTAGTAGGAAAGAAGAGCATTGGGGTCAAGTGGGTGTATAATACAAAGTTCAACACCCAAGGAGACATTGACAAGCATAATGCCAGATTTGTGGCGAAGGATTACAAGCAGAAGTCAGGCATCTATTACCATGAGGTATATGCACTTGTAGCCTGACTTGACACAGTCAGGATGATCTTGGCATTGGCAGCCCAACAAGGTTGGAAGATGTACCAGATGGATGTCAAGTCAGCCTTCCTCAATAGAGTGTTGGAGGAAGAGGTCTACATAGACCAGCCACCAGGTTACTAAATTGAAGGCCAGGAGGGCAAAGTCCTAAAGCTAAAGAAGGCCCTGTATGGTTTGAAGCAGACACCTCGAGCTTGGTACAGCTGGATTGACAACTATTTTTAGGAAAATAGGTTTGTAAAATGCCCATATGAGCACATCATGTACATGAAGATAAATGAAGCAGGTGAGATCATTATTGTCTGCATGTATGTGGATGATTTGATTTATACTGGCAACAATAATGTCCTGTTCGACCAGTTTAGAACAACCATGAAGAAGGAGTTCGAGATGACGGACTTAGGGCTGATGAAGTATTTTCTCGGCATTGAAGTTGACCAATCGGCAGATGGCATCTTCATTTCTTAGGGCAAGTATGCAAAGGATGTCCTAAAGTGGTTCAAGATGGAGGACGATAAACCTGCCATCACACCCGTAGCCACGGGTTTGAAGCTGAGCAAGTTGGATTTAGGGAGGAATGTTGATCCAACCCTGTTCAAGAGGCTAGTTGGCGATCGATGTATTTGACTACAACTCGGCCAGATCTGATGTTCGGAGTCAGTCTGATCAATCGTTTCATGGAGACTCTGAAGGACATGCACTGACAAGCAGGTAAGAGGATCTTACGCTATGTCAATGGGACGCGAACCAATGGCCTATTTTATGCCAGACAAGACCAGTTGGACCTGGTTGACTTCACAGATAGTGATTGGGCTAGCAGTACCGATGATCGGAAGAGCACCTTCGGGTATGCTTTCCATCTCGAATGATTGGTAGTCTCATGGGCATCCAAGAAGCAACCCATCATTGCGTTGTCCATAGCTAAAGCATAATATGTCGCTGCCACATCAGCCGCATGCCAGGCAGTTTGGCTGCGAAGAGTTTTGAGTGAACTGAACTTTCCTTCGGAAGGCGCGACAACAATTTTTTGTGATAACGATTTGGCCATTGCACTGTCAAAGGATCCCGTGCTCCATGGCCAGACGAAGCACATCGATATTCATTATCACTTCATCAGAGAGTTGGTGATGTCTGGAGAAATTCAACTGTAGTTTTACAGATCCAAGGAGCAGTTGGCAGATATCTTCATGAAGCCTTTGAAGGAGGAAGACTTCAGCAGATTACGAGAGCATCTTGGAGTCAAAGCGCTCATGAAATTAGGCTTAAAGGAGGGTGTTAGAAATATTAACCTAGATTTCATGCCTCCGCCAGACTGTGCTCCAAACTTGGGCGAAGCCGGACTGCACTCGCGTAGTTGGTTATCCTGACAAAAAGGTTTTTACATGACGTTGCACCTACCCTCTCACAGATGTGACATCTGACAGATCCAATCACCGTAGAAGTTAATGCCAGTTTGACGATTGGTCAGAAACCCTAGTTGAGGGTCTGTCAGAACCTGTTAGAGGACAAACCCTATCTTCCTCTCCCTGTGGCTATATAAGGCAGTTTGGGTCTTCAGACATAAAGAGGAAATTGAGTGCGGGTGTGGCAGTTAGTGGAGAAAGTGCAGAGAATAGAGTAGAGAAAGAAAGGAGAACATTTCAGTGAGCAGTGTGGCTCATCTGATTAATGTCCGAGCAGCCGTCTCGAAATTTCTCCTTTTAGTTTATCATGCAGCTTGGTTTGCAGATGTTATTTTTCCTCAGTTGAGGACTTATGTAACCCTCGTTTCATATGAATAAAGTTTGCTGTTGTTTAAGGCATCTTTAGGGTTTGCAGTTATTTTTATGTGCTAAAGTTTGTTGTTCTCTGTACAAATCGCCTCAGAGTGATTTCGTTCGGGTTATATAAGTTAGAGCTCATATCCGAGACTTTGCTCTCAGTTTCGGTGTTTCTCTCCTCCCAGCCAAGCAAGCAATTGCCGCAGCTGTGCAAGCATTTGAACAAAAAATATTGCAAGGCTAAAGTTGGCTAAGTCTGAAAGAGTCTTCCCAACTTCGCTGTCGTAACCCGATTGCACCCAAGATCCGAGCGCAGCCCGAGTGTGCAAGCGCAACCCGATTATGCAATACGTTTGAGCGCACTTCGAGTGTGCAAGCGAAGCTTGTATTCGGGCGCCGTCCGCACTTCGCTGTGCGCCGTTCGAAGTTCGCACTTCGCCCCCGAAGTCAGACTTCGGAAAATTCACTCTCGACATTCGCACTTCGCCCCCAAAGTCGGACTTCGACAAATTCACTCCCGACGTTCGCACTTAGTCCGCTGTGAGCTGTGCGTCGTTCGTTGCCCCCACTCCGCACTTCGCTCCGCCGTCGCACTTCGGGCCTCCCCTCCTGGGCCCTGCGCCTTGTGCACTACGTTGTTCGCCCCTACGATCAGACTTCGGCGATATTAGAAATTCAAAAATTTCTTCAGCCCAGACCCTTCAGCGTCCTCGCTAAACGCAGCCACGAAACGTGACGCCCAGACCCTTCAACGTCCTCGCTAAACGCAACCATGAAATCCACGTCTTCACTGTCCCGTGAACTTTAGGGTTTATTGGTCGAATTTGTTCGTTAAAGTTTTGAATTTGACGAATTTTGAAATTTATAATTATCAAATTCGAGAAATTTGATAACTAAGCTCATCAACATTATTAACATTTTAAATCCATAACTTAAATTTTATTTATTTAAAACAAATCCAATTTATTGACCAATACTAAATTTTTAATTGATTATGTTTACTTCACTTATTTCTTTTATAACATCACTCTTTCTCTAATATTTATACCTGATCCATAGTAAATCACCACTTTCTCCAATATTAACTTTATAACTACCCATTATTGTGCTGTACAACTGCTTCCAACATATTATAAGAGCATTAGAAGCGTTCAACTCAACATCAACTACTGCGATATTAACTTTTAACTGCCTAGTAGTATATATTAACTTGTAATCAGTTCCAACACATTATAAAAACATTTGAAGGTTGCCACTCAAAGTTACTTACTCTGAAGGTTTCCACTCAACGTTACTTACTCTGATATTAACTTTATAACTTCCCATTACTAAATATTAACTTGGTAAGCAGTCAATATCGTAACGCGTTCAGAGCTTTACTATATTATATTTGAATCTGTATATGTCCTGTTTTCAATATCTTTGGTTTCAAAGTCGTAAGATTCCAGACGACTGCTTCAACTCTAAATGACGCAATTTAGAAGCTTCTTGGTTTACTTGTCGTACATTTGAATCTAGATAAATTGTCGTTTAATAATCTGGGGATTGCTACAAATAGGTAGGTTCCATGGCTTTCTTGCTGCAACTTGATTACACGGGTCTTTTCTAAATAACTCGTCCTATTCAGTATTTCCGTGCCCTAGGTTCTCCCTTAGGATCTGACAAACAAGTCCAAATCCGAAGTCTCCTGTCTGTCTCCCATAACTAATCTCTGTTAAGCAGATTAGTAACAGTTAGCATGGCCTCAGAGATTCCACGATGGATACCCAGCCCGGAAAAAAGGCACGAGAAACAAAATAGAAAAGATGACTTCAATTTAGGGAATCCTGTACCTTCAAATGATGAGGATTCGGAGGATGATGATATGCCTCACTCCGCAGAATATTTCTCTAACCGGAAATTGGCTGCTTCTGTGCTGAATCAACATAGTTCAAATGCAAGACCTCATCCGGATAGAATGACGGATTATCCAGTTAACACAGGGACAAGTCCCGACATTCGTCAAGCAGTAGAGACCGTGGTGCTTGCCATGCGCAATACAAGAGGGTCCAATTGTACTGTAGTAACTCATAATGCTAGGTCGGCCGACTGTAGCTCCGGTGTTTGGCTAACATGGAAAGATCTGTGGGTGACGGTTTCAAATCAAAAGGGAGGCAATAAAACACTTTTACAAGGACTTACTGGCTACGCCCAGCCTGGACAAATGGTGGCTATCATGGGTCCTTCTGGTTCTGGGAAGTCCACCCTTCTCGATACGCTTGCAGGTATTTGATTTCTTCTTTCAGTATTGTATTCATGTGAATTGAAAGGAACCCTGGATATTATATTTAACCGATGTCATCGTCAGTATAGGGAGATTGGGGGGTACGACAAGACAAGCGGGAAATATCTTAGTAAATGGCCGAATGCAGGCACTTTCTTATGGTACATCGGTATGTTCTGCTAACAAAGAATTTGCTGATTTCTTGTTATGAGTTAAATATAGGATCTAGTTTCTAAATGTTGTGAGTGATAATAATACAGGCTTATGTCACTCAAGATGACATACTGATGGCAACATTGACAGTCGGGGAAGCAGTGTTTTATTCTGCTCAGCTACAATTGCCAAGCAGCATGTCTATTGCCCAGAAGAGAGAAAGAGCTGAGATGACCATTAAAGAAATGGGTCTGCAGGAATCAGTAAATACAAGGATTGGTGGATGGAGGACGAAAGGACTAAGTGGGGGAGAGAAACGGCGGGTGAGCATTTCCATCGAGATCCTCACACGGCCAAAACTGCTATTTTTGGACGAACCGACTAGTGGTTTGGACAGGTATTGTATTACACTGCCCAGCGTTTTCCTACCGATGTTCAACATAAGATAGAATGAAAGTCTAACCTAGTTTATGGATGTCTATCAGTGCTGCTGCTTATCATGTGGTGAAAAGAATAGCCAGCCTGGCAAGAGAAGACGGAAGAACAGTAGTAGCTTCCATACATCAACCAAGTAGTGAAGTGTTCGAGTTATTTCATAACCTCTACCTGCTTGTTGGAGGAAAAACGGTGTATTTTGGTGCAACTTCTCAAGCAAGCGAGGTAACTGAATATTTTTAACTGAGAATGATGTTATCCGATGGTTATTGCAAAAATACTTACCAAATCTTGCTGAAAATCAGTTCTTTGCAGCGAACGGTTTTCCTTGCCCATCATTAAGAAACCCTTCGGATCATTACCTCCGAACTATAAACTCCGACTTTGAACGAGTACGTAGAATTTTATTCTTTCTTTCTTCCTCGGCAAACGAAAAAATTTAGACATGTAGAATTATTTCTCACTTCCAACAAAAAATGGAGAATCCCTGCTCGTATTTTTCTGAAACAAAGGTTGCCGTGCAGGATATAGAGGAGGGAGATTCTCAAGGAAATATGACAACTTCTCAAGTTATAGACCATCTGGTTCGATCTTATCAATCATCCAGTATAGCCAAAGCGGTCGTCGCCACAGTAAATGAGATATCGAGCAAGGTATGCTTTTAGTGATGATTTTGGCAGTTTGAGGGAGGTGAATATAAGCAAACAGTCGTAATTAAACAACCACGTTAGTTTTGTGCAGGAAGGTACACGATTGGAAACGAAAGGAAGCCAAGCGAGCTTTCTGATGCAATCTTACGTTCTTACTAAAAGATCGTTCGTCAACATGTACCGCGATTTAGGATATTATTGGCTGAGAGTTGCAATCTATATTGCCCTTTGTCTGTGTCTGGGTACCATCTATTACAATGTTGGACAGGACTATGGCGCAATCCAAGTACGAACGCTACTCGCAAGCAGGAATTTTATTAAATTTCCAAAATCTTTGCCTACAATTTCTGGCTTAACAAGCATTCGTGTGCTGCAGGCAAGAGGGGCAATGCTAATGTTCGTAGCTGCTTTTCTCACTTTTATGGCAATCGGAGGGTTCCCGTCTTTTGTTGAGGACATGAGGGTGAGCCATTTCTTCCCCTTCCCTTCCTATACGAATTACTACTGTGTTTTCTAATGAACCCACAAGAAAAACTTATTGCTACAGATAGATTCTTTCGGGCTAAAGAAATCTGTAATATGAGAGCAGGTTTTTGGGCGAGAGAGACTGAATGGTCATTACGGAGTGGGTGCTTTCGTGATAGCAAATACAATTTCATCAATTCCCTACTTGATGTTGATCTCTCTATTACCGGGAGCGATAGCTTACTTCTTAGTGAATCTACATGGCGGCTTTGATCATTTCATCTTCTTCGTACTGGTACTCTTTGCGTGCATGACACTTGTGGAGAGTCTGATGATGATTGTGGCAAGCATAGTTCCGGACTTTCTGATGGGTATTATCACAGGAGCGGGAATTCAGGTCAAAATCGATATTAAATCCATTTTCTTACTTGAGGTTATTTAGAGATTCATTTTATCTAAAAGGACCCATACATTAACATTGGGTATTTATTGCAGGGTGTCATGATGTTGAATGGTGGATTTTTCAGACTACCCAATGACCTGCCTAAGCCTTTTTGGCGATATCCCATGTTTTACATAGCCTTTCACAAGTATGCAAACCAGGTAATGATAGATATACTGTCAACTATAATTTTATATAGAACAAATGTTTCGCATTTGATCTTTCTTAAACTTATACAAATGATTTTACAGGCTTTTTATAAGAACGACTTCTCTGGTTTGAAGTTCACCAGCAGTCAAGTTGGCGCGCCACCAATTACAGGAGACGATATATTAAGAAACACTTGGCAAGTTGAGATGGGGCATTCAAAATGGATGGATCTACTCACCTTAGGGTCAATGGTTATCGTGTACAGGCTATTGTTCTTTATTATCATCAAGGCGGGCGAAAAGGTGAAGCCTTTCATTAGGGAAAAGATGTCGAAGTCCATTCAAGATCAACAAGTGATGCACACTATTCCCGAAGAATCTTAATAATTTAAACGTCGGTTGCATTAAGAATGTTAGGCATTTCGCGCCGTTGTTAAGGAAGACGCTAATGTTGTTTCTTAAAACCTTACATAGGTATTAAAATAGATTTATAGGAAATAAGCTAGAGTTCATAGTTAGGGTTTTAGACTTTAGGTTCAAAATGAAACGTAGTATATATACGAATGAGATTGTCTAGAAAAACTTTCCGTCTCAATGCCTTGTGCACCTCGCACAAGAACACAATGATCTAGGTTTTAGGTTTTATGCGCCGTTTTGTAAGCAAAGTAATATGTTAGAATGTATTTTTGTTCGGTTTTATATACCGTTTTGTAAGCAAAGTAATATATTAGTATGTATTTTTGTTCTCAAGTCGTTATTTAATATTTGATGCCTTTATCTCTATGGGCACGAGCGGTTTCATATTTCCAATCCAAGGATTATCATTACCAAGATATTTGGTCCGAAGGTTTAATTCACAAAGGAGGGGTAGACTGTGAGGTACTTTGGACACATTTGCCTTACATAATTTATTTAAAAAAAAATGTGTTGATTAATTGATTCATAGGTTATGAGGTTTTCTAAAATTGGTGTGGAATAAACTTATATATACATAAAAATTAACACATTAAAATGAAAATGAGAAAAATAAATTATATATTTTAAATGTATTTTAGAATTTCTTCATATAACAGATTTTTCCACAGAATCAATGCTTATAGATTATAGTAAGATATAACTATAATCTGATTATAGCTATATCAATGCTTGTAGATTATAGTAAGAAATAGCTATAGTCTGATTATAGCATGATATAGCTCTAGTCTTTTTTGATATTAACTTCTATTCTTATGTATATTGAGTTATGGATGCTTCACTCCTAATCCACCTCATTTTGTTTTTTAACTGGTGGACACCGCTAACACTACAATATTGTATGAATAAATACAATGTAAAGATTTTATTTTTTTAAATGTAAATAAAAATAATTGTAATTTATTTTTAAAAGTATAATATAACCAATAAAATACATATTATGTCAAGATTTAATTAATTAGAAAAAACAATATTTACAAATTAAAAGTTATTTTATTAAAGTAAAACATAAGAAAATTAAATTCTATTAAATTAAGAATACATTTTTGAAATGACACTAAGCTATTCCATTTAATTAAATTTTATTTCATATATCATCAAAATTATTTGTATATATAAAATGGATTTCATTTTCATCACTTATAATTTTATTATTGATTAAAGTTATAATAGCTTAAATACTATATAGTAAATAAATATGTTACTTATCTAAAAAAAATTTGGCCATTGTGTTCAATTTAATTTAATTAAAACTTAATATTTATTTTATTTGTTATATATTTACATTAAGCATTATATATACTTCAAATAAATAATTTCATTTATAACTAAATAAATTTAACATTTAAATTAAATATATTTAATAATATATATATATATATATATATATATATATATATTAATTGAGTAAATACTTCTTATACATATACATTTTAATTAAAATAAAATTTATTAAGTTAAGTTTGAGTGATTAGGATATGTCTTATTATATGGAGAATGTTATTGTAAAGAATTAATATGTATGAGCATAGGATACTTGAATCTATTTGAGATATCTTGATATCATAATTACTGTAAAATAGAATGCGAGAAAACCTATTAAAGTAGTATATAAATTTAATTTATAAAATTAATAATGTAATTAATAAGTGTTTATTTTCTAATGCAAAGTACAATAGGAGGTAAAACTAGGGGCTACACTCCCAAGGGGTAGAGAAGAAAAGGGTCTCCCTCCCCATAATTCAAACTAAGATAATTGAGGTGAAGCACCAACAACATATTATTGAGGTGTCTCAACAAAGTGTTAAATATATATTTATTTATTTAAAAATAATTTTATATATAATAGTATGTAAATAAGGATGTCAAACAAGTATGGGATAATTGATAGAAAATCAATGTTCCATACCATAAGGTAATAATTTAATCCTATGTGTAAATTCAAAAGGACACATGAAGGTAAGCATTGAGATTATGGTAATATATGGATATAGTTTTGAGTGTATTCATGTTATGATTGCAACTCCATTTTTTTAATCATTATGAGATTTAGACTAAAGTTATTTTATTGGGCTACCACACATTTTATTTATAAGATCAAAAATCTATCGCTAACATAGAATTTTTGTGTTGCATATCAATACTTAAGCATGCTCCTTCTCCTTGAAAGAAATTCTATCTTAATCACTTAATATTTGACCAAATTTTAACCTTCATATTTTAATTGATATAAGCCTTAGGTTAATATCTTGGCTAAACTATTATTTTCAACATATCTAAGGTTATTTCCCCAACAAGTATGGCAAAATTAGTTGCAAGCTAGGATTTGTGTACCATTACTCAAGGTTCTATACCATAGAAAAAGTACTATATAAATTCATGAACTAAGATAGAGAGCTCAAAGTTATGGTAATGCACGTAATGAAGGTTGAGTGAGTTATATTGTAAATATGGGCTAATATTAACTTTATGATTTAAATTTTTTTATTGAGCTATATTCAAGTTTCTAAGTCAAGTTATTTTCTAAAATTAATGCTCAAGTTTGAGTCTCAATAATTATTATTTTATAGTTATATATCCTAAGATATAAATGTTTGCATTTTGTAAAATCTGCCTCATGGATGCTTTAATAAAGAAGTATTCATGAGAGTGGATTAGATTGGATCCCATGTATTCATTAAGCTAAAATGCAAGTGCAACTCTACATTTTTGAATAATGGTTGGAGTCCCCATGTCCTCCAATATTTTCATAATAAAGTATGTCTTATTTCACAAATATTTGTAGTCATTGTTAGCAAAGACCTAAATCAAAGGTGGCAAATTATTAAATATTGATTAAGTGAGAAATATTCCTTTGTTATAGTGATTGACAAAGCTAATAGTACCACAACTACATGTGAAAAGTGATTGAATATTGAAAATATAAAGAACATTTATTATTTAAATAATTATTGGCATTCTAAGGCTTCCAATGAATTTGTGATGGCTTAGGAAAACTATGTTGTAGCCTTCTATGTCACTAGAGTGCTTGTCTATTTGATCATATGGCCTGCTACATTTTAAACATTCTTTTTAATCTCTTTATTGCTACAATAGATATAGAATTTTTTTCTCTATTATTTGGATAGATGATAGAATTACTTAGCAACAAAATCAAAATATACAAATGGTCTATAAATTTTTTAGTGATGTTATTATAAGTAGAAAATAAATCTAACTTTAAACACTCATTGTATTAAGGATCCCCCTTTTAAAGGTTGTATTTTATGCATGGGAATGAGGCTAACTATTCCTATTATAGATTGCAATGTATACCTTAAATTCACCATCTTCAATAAACCATATTTGTTTACCTATATTTCTACAATCTATATAATAGAAAAGTATGACCAAAATAATTCTCACATGGTTGTGATATAAGGAAAAATTTCAATGTCCTTAAGTCTTGATATGCCAGGAAAATACTCCTAATATTTTATACTAGAAAATACTAGAGATGATACCATGGTTGTGGCTAATAGGTTTACCAAGGAGATATTTTTGGCTTCATGGGTTTCTAGAGGTAATTATTTTGAATAGAGACTTGAGGTTTATTTTCGAGTTTTGGTAAGCCTTACATTGCACCATTGGTACTAGACTAAATATCAATTCTCATTATCATCCAAAAATTGATGAAAAAAATAAAAGATTTAATCAGGTGTTAGAGGACATGCTTCATATGTATTGTATGGATTAGAAGACCCGTTGGAAGGATTACATGCACCTAGTAGAATTTCCCTACAATAATTTGCATCATTCAACTCTAGGCATTGTTCCTTTTGAGGCACTATATGGTAGGAGACATAGAACACCATTATCATGGGATAATATAGAGGATTATATCATGCTTGGTCCAGACATGGTCAAGGAGATGGAGGAACAATTAAGAATAATTAGAAAACAACTAAAAGAATTTGTAGATCAAGTAAAGCATTATGTAAATCTTAATAGATCATCACAAGAGTTTTTGGTAGGTGATAAGGTATTTTTGAGGGTGAGACCAAGAAAAAGTACTATAATATTCACAAAACTTGACCCGTATTTTGTAGGACCCTTTGAAATTTTAGAAAATATTAGTCCTATGGCATATCAACTTGTCTTAACACCCATCTTATCCAACATTCACATTTCCTTACTTAGAAAATATGTTGCTAACCCTAAACATGTGCGGGACTTTTCAAATCTAAAAATGGTGAACCAAGAGGCTATCGAGGTTTGACTAGTAATAATCCTTGATTTTCATTACAAATCAATGAGAAAAAGGATTCTAGAGAAATTTAATATTCATTGGGATCGCTATTTTGAGAGGAATGCAATATGAAAAGAACTGGAAGTTATGCAAAAATAATTTTCATTTATGTTTGAAAATAATGTGTAATTTTCTTTTTGTATTAATGTGTTAGGACTTTCTGAAACACAATGGACTATGCTAAACCTAAGGAGGGGATTATGTCATGACCCTAAAAATGTAAACTTATTCATGATATAGACTTATGCTTTTTGGATGTGTTATTTGATGATGGAATGATTGACTATTCCATATTTATTGGTTTTGTAATTATTTAATGAAAAAAATTTGAAGTGATTGATAAATTATTACCCTTGCAAGAATACATTCTCCATAGTAGGAGAAGAGTATAACCACTAGAAATCTATAAGTGAAATATTGTGATGATTTTTTTTTTATATTATCATGTTCTTGGGTAAAATGCACTAAATCTTAGGTGAAAGTTTAGTTTCTAACAACAAACTTCTTATTGTTGCATTTTCAGCTTATAGACACTTTAAGGAGATTCAATAGGTCTAAACTAAGCTTAGAATAAATGAGTATATTTATTTTTATAATACAAATGTTGTTTTCTTGTTATTTTAATATATATTAAAGATAAAATAAAAATAAATCATTAATAATAGTGTTATTTAGAACAATGATTTATTATATATATAACAATGATATATATATATATAATATATATTTTATATATATATATATATATATACACATGCTCTTTTCTAAGGCACTCAATATCAAAGTACATCATGGTACTTTCTTAATTTTAGTTCCCATGAGAACATTGTTTGTGTTGAACAGTTATGCTATCTTGCTCATGGTGAAAAAGTGAAGTTGTAATCATGCTAAAGTTTAGGGTTATGGAACTTCCTATTTTGTAAATTTATACCCACTCTTGTACATCGAACAAAGGGAGGACATGAGAGCTAAATTGATTGCTACAATTGTTGCTTGATGTAAACTTCAAGAAGTGGATCTTGGAGGGATCGAAGGGAAGTGATCGATGAAGTTTGGAGTGTTAGGGTGAGATAGGAAAGAAGACAAAAGAGATTAAAAAATAAGCCAATGGGAAGAAATAAAGTGGATGAAATATTTTGCAACCCTTAAAATTCATGCAGAGTCTTCACTGTCGAAACCAGGTATGTATTATTGAGGTTTTTTGTTCACCAGAAGTCTTAAGATGCTAAAATATCTTTAGTTGAATTCTATGTTGGAAAAAAACCCAAAAAAAATGTATTTTGTGTTAAGGACGAATCCTTTTCTCCACTTAAAATCCATAGCTCTAATGAGACAAGAGACAACTTATGTTCTTTATTTTGGAAACTAAGTAACTCTATGTTCATCGCACTATTATTATTTCTTCTTGAATTAGAGTAGTTGGAAAACCTCTATAGAAGAAAAATAATAGGAAACAACTTACATAGATAGTGCAGGAGTTGTATGAAGAACACAAGCTTATATTGAGAGGGGGGTGAATAGTATAAGATCAAATTTTACTTTTCTTTCCCAAATAATAGTATCCAATGTTATCAATTGCAATATCAATAGCAGTAATAAAAACAATACACAAATAATCATACACATGAGAGAAACAAATTTAATGTGGTTCACCCAATGTGGGTTACATCCACGAAGAACATATTTCTTCTAAATCTTCTCAATAAATCTCTTGGAAATCAATTCCCTATTACAATATTTATGGACCTTTGTCCAAAGGAGATCTCAATCCCCAATACTCTAGTTTATGGATATCTTTCTATATGATAACTCTATCCCCTTTGCCCTAGTTTGTGGATCTCTCTCCATAGGAGAACTCTATCCTCTCTGCTCTAGTTTGTGGATCTCTTTCTACAAGATAACTCTATCCCATTTACTCTCATTTGTGGATCTCTCTCCATAGGAGAAATTTATCCTCTCTACTCTAGTTTATGGATATCTCTTTATAGAATAACTATATCCCCTTCTGCTTTAGTTTGTGGATCTCTCTCCGTAGGATCTCTATCCCATCTAATTTATTTTTTGGATTTCTCTTCATAGGAGAACTCTATCCCCTTTGTTATAGTTTGTGGATATCTCTCCACAGGATAACTCTATCCCCTATGTTCTGGTTTGTGGATCTCTCTCCGTAGGATAACTCTATCCCCTATACTTTGGTTTATGGATATCTCTCTACAAGAGAACTTTATCCTCTCCGCTATAGTTTATGGATCTCTCTCCATAGGATAACTCTATCCCCTCTACTCTGGTTTATGGATCTCTCTCCATAGGAGAATTATGTCCTCTATGCTCTAGTTTATGGATCTCTCTCCACAAGAGAACTATATCCCCTCTGATGTAGTTTGTGGATCTCTCTCCATAGAAGAAATCTATTCCCTATGCTCTGGTTTAAGGATCTCTCTCCACAAGAGACAATTTTCCCTTCATCTAATTCTTAGACCTTTATCCATAGGAGAACTCTATACCCTATATTGTTTTGTGGATCTTTATCCACTAGATAACTTTATCACCTCTCTAGTTCATGGATATCTATCCATAGGATACTCCTCTCTTTTATTCTTTGGTCATCTTCAAAGCCTGCTCAAATATCTGATCCAATATACCTCAAGCCTTCACACAAGGCTTGCTCAAATTAGCAACCAAACCTGCTCTTAATTCTATCTTAAATATAACTCAAACCTTAAAACAAAGACCTTCTCATAACTATAACCAAACCTACTCTCAATATTATCCCAAATTTGCACAAAACCTTATCATAAGGCTAGCACAAATCTGCTCCAACCCTACTCACAAAACTATCTCAAATATACACACATTACATGCACAAATCTACTTCAAGCCTGCTCTCTATCTCTACCCAAGTTTCCACCAAATCTCATTACAAGTCTAGCACAAGTCTAATCTTTATTACTGCCCAAATTTGCTTCAATTCTTCTCACAAGACATGCTTAAATTTACTTTAAGTATTCTTCAAGTCTTCTCACAAGACTTGCTCAAAACTGCCTTAAGTCTTCTCATAAGACTTACTCAAATTTACCTCAATAGTACTTCCTAAACCTGCTCAAGTATTTCTAAATATTATATATAAATAGTGCTTATATCTCTTTCAAAAATGCTTTCTTCAACTACTAGGAAAATTAAACATATTCTATTTAGAATTCGTTTAACCTCCGGAACATATAGAGAATTATATGCACTATCAAATACCCAATATGTTCTTTACATTCATAAATCTTGCATTCATCTAATCCAATTTCTACCTCTTGAAAAATTCCCTTTCAAATCAAATCAAACTAGTGTGTCACATCTCGTCTTGACCGAATACTTATGCTTGATGATTATGGGACTAATGCTTAGTTTTATAAGACTCTAAGGGGTATTGGTAATTTATAGAAATTTATAAATTTTTATGATATATTTGGTGTTTTAGAAAATATACACTTTAGAATAGAAACTAAATAGGTTGCTTTTACACAAAGATGAATCTTTTTCTAAGTGTAATGAATTAGGCCTAGTTAACCTAATTCAACTCAGCCAAATACTCACAAGACTTATCAAAGTCCTATTGGACCAAGAGGGGCACTAACTTTCTAGAATAATAAAAAGAAATATTTTATTATTCACCCTCTTATATGATTTCATTTTATTATTTAGAAGATGTCCTTCGGAAGGGATAAGTGGGCATCCCACTATGTCCACCTTGTAATAATAATTTAATAAGCCACCTATGGGCTAGTGACAGAGTATAAAAATAATACCTTTAGCACTTTAGCCACTTATGGATAAATGGCATGTTATAAAAGTAATACTACTATTACTTTAAACTCCTCGTATGTGGTGGTATATTATAAAATGAATCCACTAAGGTAGTGTATTCTGACTTTAGACTTTAATTATAATATCTTTATCACTTTAGTTGCTTATGGATAAGTGGCATGTTAATAAAATAATAACCACTTGTAGCTCATGAGAGAGGATGTTCTCCTATAAATTGAAAGCTTATGAGAAGGAAAGAGGACATTATTGAGAAGGAAAAACTTTGGCTTAGGGATTATGCTCTTCACCCTTTGGTGAAATAGAAACCATAAAACTTAAGTTTTAATAGGCATTTGGCCAAGACATTGATTGTGGGACTTTTGGAGGAAACACAAGCTCAAGGAGTACAACAAAGGAAAGCTTTAGGAGACAAGGAGAATATTGAATTGGTATGCGATTTAAGTTCAGGAACCCTCACCTTTTTATTTTTGAGTGTATGTATAGACTCTATGTAACAAATACTGTAAAACAATTATGTTCAAATATTTGTACATAAAGATCATATGAATAGTTTTCATGGATGACTGATTTTTATTTAAAAGGATTTGGATTGTGTACTATCGTATGGGTTGAAACCCATTTTAAATATGTAATTACTCCTGGCCATAGCTTACCTTAGCTCGAGGAGAGCTGACATATTATATAAGACATTTTGAATAATATATTTGGTATGTCTCTTGTGCACAATTGGGATGAGTAGCCAAAATAGTTTTTAGGGTTAAATTTAAATCATCGTCATTTATATTGGTCCCTTGAGGGATTTTTAAACTTTTAGACAACCTATAAACCGTAGATATTCTACTTTACATACTCCTATTCATTGACATTGGACTGATATAGAACCTAAGGTTAGAAACCTCTCTACTCCTCATATTTAATCATTGTGTAGTCTTTTATAGAAAACTTATGATTTACCAAAAGAAAGGATTAGATCTTTAAATAATTTTATGACCATCTGTGAAAATTTGGAACCTTCCAAATTAACATCTATATAACATGAGTAGGCTACTGTATTTTCCCTATATTCCCAAGATTTAAACCAGGCAATCTATGCTTAAATTAATATTAGAGGAAAGGAATAATATATGACTTATGGTATTTGTGATCGAATGAATCCAGTTGACCAAATAATTCATTGGTAGGATGTTGGAAATGGTGTGGCATGCAAGGAGACATCATTGTGTGATTATAACACTCAGCTATCTCCCTTCATTAGAGACTCATTCGGTGATAAAGATTACAGTAGATTGGATTTAGACCAACATTGTTCAAACTAGTGAATGTAACATTAATTAAGAAACCTTATATCCATGTTTGAACTAGGTGTCTTATGTTATGCATGCAAAGGATATCAACAATAGTCAATCAGATGTTTATAACTTTCAAAAAGATCTCACATTTGATAGAAGTATTATGAATACCTAACATATACCAATGATATACGTTGATTGAATGCATAGCCAATGAACACGTTGGGTCATATACCAATGGTGTAGATGATTAAATACTATCAAATTTGTGAGTTTTGTTCCACTTGGAACGTGTTCGAGGTCAAGAAAATTCAATAAAAATGAACTATCATAATAGCTCGACCACTAGGTCACTCAAGGCAATCAGTTGTGTGAGATGGAGGTTATACATTGACACATGGTCAAACCATATTTTAATCCACCATGATTTTACATGGTTTATACTGGTTTCATCAATTTTTATGTTACCATCGATGGGTCGGTCGTGAACTAGAGCACTAGACACCGGTTGCTTTGGGAATATAAAAACTTTTAGTATTATTTTTTTTCTTATTAGCATTGACCTCATAGGCGTTCATACTAGCTAAAAGTTTAGATATCATTAGGTAATTTCTAGTCGTAGGATGCATGTCCAACTAACCATCGGATAAAACTAAAATAAGATAACCATAGAGGTAATGACTATTATTACCTTTATCAAGGATTAACTAATTCATTGCGAAAACATTAAAAAATCCTTGACTATAATATATGTTGAAACTCGTGCATCTTCAAAATATTTTAAAATAGAAGTTTTGGGGAATATGTGATTCAAAAAAGTAGACTATGTCTATAAATAGAATGATAAATGAATACCTTATTAAGGTGAAAGAATTGTGGTTTATTTTGTAAATTAAAGGTATGGGACTTTAATTTATAAAATAAAAGAACATCATGATCATGCTAAAAAGAAACAATTGAACTAGATTAACTAAAGATAAAGGACTTTAGCTAGTTAGTAAATAAATTTATATTTTGGAATAATATCTCTTAAAAACTATAGATATCTTTGGAAATTAGTTGTTAGTCTTATTTGCTAAAAGTATTTGGGTATCCATAGTATACTTCCTGGAATAAATTAAGGGTCAAGCTTGTAATCTATAGTGTAATCTTATGTGATAGATTACGGGAGATTTGTAGCTAAATTTTAAGTAATCTTGTTGGTAGATTACAAGAGATATGTTAGCTAAACTCTTGGAACTATAGAATGGTCTTATGGATAGATCTTGAGACAACTTGGTAGCCAAATTTGTGGAAGAACTATAGATTTCAAGATAAACTAGCAAATATATTTGTTAAAGAACTATAGTGAAATCATAATGATGGATTGTAGAGTAAATACAGTTTGGCATATAGTAGTGGATTACGTCTAAGCCCTTGGAAGTATTTGAAGATCTACAACTGAATCCATTGTTTTAAATGACATGTTTAAACACTATTTCTAGATGATATAAATATGAGTTACTCGAGAGAGTATGTTTTTTTTAATTGCTATTTCTAATTGAGAAAAATATGAGTTACAAAAAGAATGCATTTTTTTTAAATGTTAATGAAAGAATTAATTGTGAGAGTATGATTTATTTAAATGTTATTTCTAGTATAAAGAAATATAAGATACTTGTGAAAGTACGAAAGGATAAGGACGTTCTTTTAAAAAGGGTTGTTTCAAAGGTATATTTTTGTGGAAAATATATCAGAAGAAAATATGGTTTTCAATCTTAGGAAAGTATGAGATTTACTTCCTTTGAATGATTGAATGCTTTAGACAACTACATTATGAGAAATATATTGTGTTTAGTTGTATTCATTTGAAAAGAATTATTACTTGCTATTGCTTGCCTAGAATGCATTTTCATATACATGCTATGGGTTGTCCTAATCCCAAAAACCTTTTAATCAAGTACTGGTGGTTCGAATGGAGTCAAATGAAGATTGGATCTACTCGATTTATGTTGTAATTGTTTATTTACTGTAACAAGACCTCTTGAGAAAATGTCTCTATTATTGTAAAGTATCTCTTTGAGATCAATTTGTAATTGGTTTGTATCACTCATTAAGAGGATTGTAAGCAATGTAGTTCTCAATTGTAAATAGTCATGGAAAGTAATGCAAAGTTGTATCATGACATAAATATATTGTATGTTTGGATCTAGATCTTTAAATGAGAGTTAAAGATGGTGTTTGAGTGACCTAGAGTATTCCTAATACTAAATATAATGAGTAAACCATGCAAGATGTTGATCAGAAGTCAAACCAAGTTGCATTGTCGCCCATTGTGGCCCCGAAAAGGTTGATTTATCCCATTTTTGGGTGAAATTGATTCCTTGGAATTAAATTTTTAGGCGCATTGCTTTCAAAGGTATGATTTTGGAGATTAGTTTGGAAAGAGGTCAAATATAAAATTTAATTTCTAGAGCAATCCAAGTAGTGCTTCTAAGATTTTTGCTTGAACGTTGCAAGACTAGAGGCAATTCTAATTTATTTCCAATGCACATCCTATCAACCTTGTCATTTTTCAAAGCATATTTAATGCTCAATGGACTATACTGGTGAAAAGTGGATTTCCAAGGCACAAATGTGAAGTAAATTCAATGACCAAGCTTCCTATTTCTAGGTGATTTTATTGCATCCCAACACACCAATGTCCAAGGTTGCTTCTTAGCATTTAATTGTGCTGGTTTCTTTGTGTGATTCTCCCATCAAAGCTAGATTATAGTTTCTATGAAAGATATTTTGACTAGAACATCATTGATGCCAAGGAGGGAATTATTCTCATTGGTATTTGATGTACCATCATTTTGTTGTAAACTCATTAAATGAAAGAGGTTCAATCCTCTATAAATACTAGTCATTTTAATGTAAAGGAGGATAGACACTCTCTTGAAAAACACTTCAAGTTTTTTACATCAATAGAAACACTTTGGCATATGGTTCTTCAAGTGGTGTCACATTTGATAATTCCATGTGTGTCATTTATGAATGCTTTCTTTACCATTATTTACTGTGTTTAAATTTTGCTTCTAAACTTAATTTTTGTTGATAAGGAAGTGAACATTGAAATATCATGTGGGAATTATTTTTGCATAACTGCTAGAAGTTTATGTGCTGGTATTTTTATTGCATGTTTCTAATTGTTGCTTGGTGGAATTTTATCTATTAGTCTATCCCCATCATGTACAGATGGGTTATAGCTATAATCCCTTATTTATTTTGTGTTACCCTAAGATTTCAACCAAATTAGATTGGGAAGGGGGCCATCCCTCTCTAAATATTGGCCCAGAAGATATCTGTTTCTTCCAACCTTTTAATGTTGGTTGGGTATAGGATGCACAAGGCATAGACTTTGTAACTAGACGAATTTGTGACCAACACTACTCTTTATGCTGGTTTTGGACTGATGAGGATATCTTGCAATTCAAAACTCTCAAGTGATTGGTCTACAATTTCTCTAAAGGTGGGCTATTTTATTCATATTTCAAATCATGAAGAAAATTTTAAAATGAAATTAATGAAACAATGGATTTAAGAAAACATCATTCTTACATATGTAAATGACCTTGTTTAAGATTATTCATGTGGGATTTATGGTTAGGCATGCAGTACTTGCATCATATATTCATGCATTCAACATCTTTGTTTCTTGGGTGGAGAGCTCAGTATATACATTGCTTATATTGTTTTCCAATATTGATTCACCTTAAAGCTTTTAAAATTTCTCTAAATTTTCCAAAAAATATTGATATGGCCATTTTTGTTTTTAGAATCCTTTTTAATATTTATGGTGTATTGAAAATATCATGAAGTCTTTATTAATTGATATGTGTTCCAATGTAGTTTAGTTTTGTACAAATACATGTTATTAGTCACATGTCAATATTCATAGTGTCAACTTACAAAAAAATATTTTTCCTTTATATTTTAGTTAATGGGGAGATTGTGTTATCCTAGATATGACATTTACATAACTTTATTTCTTATTTTTTTATCAAATATCTGCAAAATTATGGGTATAAAAATTATCATGAGGAATGGTTAATGCCATTTTAAGGTCAAGATGAGTTAAATGCTTTGACAGGCTTGCAAGCCTCACATTCTTCTATTGTTGGGGTTGGAATGTTTTACTAAAGGAATTCAATTTGACATCATCACTTGAAGCTATAATGACAAAGATAAAAATTTAGAAGTAATTGGTTTTGAATTTTACAATGCTACTATTTTTTATGTTGTATTTGGACTGAAGAATATATCTTACAATTCAAGACTAATTGGTCTACAATTGCTCTAAAAGTGGGCTATTTTATTCATATTTCAAGCCATGAAGAAAAGTTTAAAATAAAATTAATGAAAAATAATTGGTTTCAAAAAACATCATTCTTTCATATGCCAATGACCCTATTTAAGATTCTTCATGTGGGCTTTGTTGTTAGGCATGTAGTACTTGCATCATCTATTCTTGGATTCAACATATTTCTTTCTTTGGTGAAGATCTCATTTCTTGGGTGGAGAGCTTAGTCTATACATTGCTTACATTTGTTTTCCAACACTGATTCACCTTAAAGCTTTTAAAATTTCCTTAAAATTTTCCAAATCCAATCCAAATAAGTTACAATGGAAACTTTAACTACATGCGGCTACACTTAAACAACCAAAACACTTCATTTTTCCTCAGTATTTTTAAACCATAATTTTATTAAAATATGGTCATATGAGTCATAAGAAAAATAAAATTTGGATTAGTCACCTATTTATCTAAAAAATGTTTGTAATAATAAATAATTATTGATGATAAACTACTAAGATTCTCATGTAATAATAAAACTAGCGGGGAACCCGATCCCTTCTTGTCTTGGTAAAGCCCCCTCCCACTCTGGAAAATAGAAAGACTAAACTGAATGGATACTGGATCTCATTCGGATGCTCCAAAGGGATATTGAAACCACCCCGACCAAAGGGAGGCTTACTTCCCCCTCCCGTGAACTTTCCTTTTCTATCTTTATATCTGGATTTTAAGAGGGCTAAATCATCGAGATTGTTAATACGTATATAAAATATCAAACCCGGTTCAGGGTTGGCATTGGTGGGTGGGAAACGAAGATTCCATTTCCAAATGCCACCCACATAGTTCGTATATATATATATATATATATATATATATATATATATATATATATATATATATATATAGTGTACATATATATGTTGTATGTATCATCATACATCATACATCAAATATTCTATATATATATATATATATATATAATAAGAGGATAATTTAAAACCACCCTCTTAGGTTTTATTAGGGTGGTTTAAAATCATCCTCTTAGGGTCTATACCTAAGAAGATGGTTTTAAACTACCTTCATAGTTATAATCTAAGGAATTTTTTGAGGTGGTTTTTAATCGCTCTAATAGACCCTAGGAGGGTAATTATTTGAGGCTTCAACCGTCATCATAGCACTCAAAATTTTTATGATGCCCTCATAAACAATGAGTGAGTAATCGCACTTAAAGGTCTTTAAGGGTGTTTAAAAACCACATTTAAAGACCCTTTTTGGTGTAGTGCAAGAGTGACTATATATCAAAATAGCATCATAGAAAAAAAGAATGAATATTTGAAGGAAATGGTATAATATGTTATTCATAAGAATCTAGAATGTGGAAGGAACATTCGTTAATCCAAAAGACATAACCAAGTATTCATGGTCCTCATGATTTTGGAATGATATTTTAGGAATATCCTCCTCCTTGAGCCTTATCTAATAATAGTTCGATTGAATATCTAACTTCGAGAAAAACATAGCACCATGTAGCTCATCCACCAATTCATCTACCACTAAAATAGATAATTTATCCTTAATGGTGGGCTTATTGAGCTCACAAAAATATATACACAAATGCTAGAACCTATCTTACTTTCAAACCAAACTAATGACTATTAGTAGGTCTAATGACTCTTGCTTGTAACAATTATTTTACTAATTTCTTGATTATTTACTTAAGTGCATAAGGATACCAATAAGGTCTAATTTTAGGTGGCACACTACTATGTATCAATGAGATCAACATGGTGATAATTCTACCAGTTTCACAAAAACTACATCATGCTTAGTTAAAAACAAGTTACAAATCCTTTAAGGGTTTATCCTAAACTAAATTTTGTGGTTGAATTGAAAATATATGAGCTACTACCCCTTTTCATAAATTCTCCATATTATTTTAACTAATAATCTTGGGAGATCCTATTGGCAAATCACAAAGAGTTTAGGAACTACCATTCTATGAAAACTACATATATAGCTCTACAAAGTTTTAGGCTATGGTTCTTAAAGTACCTATCCATTGAGCTCTTAGAACAACATCACATCCTCACAGTTAAAGAGAAAATATATCGATTTTAAATTTATAATCCCCTATCTTCAACTTAATATTGTAGCATTTACCTTTACAAGACAATGTTCCTCCATTTGCCACCATAACCTCAAAGGATTTGTAAGCATGTATATAACAATTGGTTTGCTTGGCAACTCAAGGATCAATAAAGTTGTGTATACTTCCTAAATAAATGAGAATTTTAAGACGTTGACCTTTTAAAAATCCTACTACTTTCATTGTCTAAGGGGTAGTAATTCCTACAAAGGCATAGATAGAAATTTTTGGCTATGGTTCTTCTTGTGTTTCACCCTCATCTTGAAGTGGTTCCTCTATTGGTTCTATTTCATCATCAATTTGTTAAATTCTTATTGACTCCTCCATATCCAACAAAAATAACCTATTTTGGATGCATTTATTCCTTGGTGAATACTTCTCATTGTAATTATAACATAAGCCTTGTGCACTTCAGGAATCCATCTCTTCCATAGTCAAGCACTTATAAGGGTAGATTTATTACTAGTATTGGGTGTGAACTTGGAAGGAAATTTGGGGTTGGTTTGTGGAAATTTAAATGACCTCCTTTAAGCCAAAACAAATCTTCGACTAGTCTTGCCAATCCTATGGTCTGCATCATATATTGTAGTTTAAACATATTGACCTCAATCTTACTATCATATTTCAAGCCACTAATAAAATAACTTTGAAAAATAATTCATTCAACCCCTTGGTCCTGTTATCTAGTTTCTCAAAGTGGGTCTAATAGTCATGAACCATTGAGGTTTTTTTTTATTTTGGTTAATGCTCTTAAAATTCCTTATACTCACTAGGGTCAGAATTAATGAGTTTTACTTTGCAACCATTGATACCATTGTAAGGCTTTAAGTTCCAATTTAAAATATGCCATAGTGACCCACAAATATTTAGAGGTATTATGAAGTTTGAAGAACTGATCTAATCAACACAAACACTCATTAGTGTCCATGCCATTAAATTTAGGAAAGTCTAATTTAGTCTATAAAATGGAGTATCATTGTCAAAAAGAGAATATAGCCTTCCTTCCCTTATGGATTTTCTCTCTATTGGTAGTACTAACACCTAGTTGGTCAATATTATGATGCTCAAACACCTTTGAGCCATCCCTAAATTTTCCTCAAACTCTATGATTTTTTCTTCAAATGAAGCTTTGGATCTCATGTGTTCACCTCTAAAAAGTGTTACGTCTTCCCTCATCTATTTAAAGTCACTAAGAAGGGTATTAAATACTATATGCATTTTCTCCAAAAAATATTGTGTTCTATCTCCTTTTGGTGTCCTCTAGTTCTACTAGCCATTTTAGTACAATGTGAACTACTCCTATTGACTTACTAAAAATAGGAGTATGGTTCCAAGAGTTATTATTTTTAGTAATAATCTAGGAAAAGTGTCTAGGTTCTATATATCAAAATGCATAGCTTGAAAATATGATCGTAATGGACTAAGTCCCAAAATGATGTTTTTAGAATCCCAAAAGTGCATGGAGGCTATATACCAAACTGATTAGCTCGACAAGATGATCACAATGAGCTATATATCACAACACTATTTTATGTGATTTTTTCTAGGGTAGGTGGTCTCCAAGTGTTGGTCTTTTTCTTGGATCCTTGTTTCATTAAAAAAATTGGTTTCTTTTTTGATAACTCCTTACAACACTATTATATAATTAACACTACAATTCACTAATCTAATGACTATCTGGTCTAAATCTATTACTAATAACTTATTGTTATGAATTTTGAATGTCACTGGCAATTGTTACTGACATTGGCAAATTTTATCATGGTTGGTATTGATTTTGACTAAATTTATACTCGACTATTATTGATAATTCTTAATAGAACCTATATTTATTGTTATATTTGTCACCAACTTCTTTCATTTATTTCATGCAATAAATCTAGGATAGTAAAGTCTCCTCATTATTCTCAAATTTTATGGTAGGATTTTTGGTTGTAGGTCTAAAAATCAACAAAATAGGGTACTTTATGTTAGGGTGTATGTACTACCCATAGGCCCTCTATTATACCACAATGATGAATGATAGTTCTTGGATCAATATTTCATACCACTACTCAAAGAGGATTCCATGCATATTCAACACACTAATTGCTTCTTTGACAATATGATAGGATGATATTTTTAGAAGTTTCTAGTGTACTATGGATAATACAAGTCCAAAAATATCACTAGGGATAAATATTTATCCTAACTTAGGGGGTATCCTGATATACCCAAATATACATAAAAAATTAATTCTATATACAAGTGTTGTCTAAGGCCTAGGCACTGGATCCTGATTATCCCTCACTTCACTAGAATCTTTAATGGCAATATAACTTAGCAAATAATGACATATTCATGATATTTTAAAATCCCTAATATAGGGTTTCTAGCCTAATAAACAAATGCAAAAAAAAGGCTTTTCAAGTAAAAAATTGATAGTACAAAAAAATTATACCTAGCAATCAAAATGGAAGGGCAAGAATTGTGACAATCACAATAAAACTCAACAAAGCACTCTGATACCACTTTTTATAAATATTATAATAAAAATGTACTCATTCACATAAATATTGCAATAAAAATAGAGTTTCATGAAATAAAACAATATTATAATACTAAATGTAAATGCAAAATTATAACAATCTCATAAATCACAACATAGAATTGCAAGCTTCTTCGAGGGGGCAACCTCCTTCAATACTTTTATAAATATGCTAAAAATATACATTCATTTATGGACCCTTATCTTTTAAAGATACACTTCATACAACCCTAACGTAATGCTTACGGGTTGACTTACATCCAAGGTACCACTCGAGCTAGAACCTTCTACCAAGATTCAGTTACAATCTTGATAATGGTTATATGAAATGGTCCCACTTATCTAGGTGCCTCACTTCCCACATACCATTATAAAATATCATTATAAATGGGTCCCCACATTGTAAAGGGGTCATTACATAATAATATGAGAATTATAAAATTAGTGTTAGGATGGGGTCCTAACACCCTACCTATGCTCTACCATTCACTTGTTATGTATAAGCATAAAAAAAAGTAATGGCTTGCTAGTTATAAATGTTGGTTGAACTACCAAAGCCAACTAAACATTCTTATATATTTTTTCTTCTCCAATATTTCACATGTATTTTCCAACCTTTTTACATGGAATACATGAAGTTTTCCACTTTCTACATGGAACTTCCAACCATTGTTCTATTAAAGGTTTACCATATGGTCCTCACATCATACTCACTAGGTAAAAAAAAAATCATGAGCTCCATCTCATGAAGTGATCATCCAAGCTATTAGCACTCTATCCTAGATGTAGAGAAAATGCCTTCCTCTAAGGATCAAATCTTCTCATATAGAATGCACTTAGCATTATCTTCACCTATGCTCATTGTATCATATCCACCCAATCATAATCAACATGCACTTTGTTGGTGACTTTCTCTTGGTGCCAACACTCATGTGTGGAGTGATTACATACTCCATAACTCTTGCAAGGATGTAGGTTCCAATATCTAGTTTCTACATATCTAGACCTACCATACTAATGACAATAACCCATTTTGAAACCTTCATTCCTTGTACTACTCTCTCCTCTCACAAATTTAGTCTTATTTCTTCCTACTGGACTTGCATACCCAAGGTCTTCATTCTATGGCCTTATCTCTTGCATTATGAATATTGTCATATATTTTCCAATTTTCCTAATACTTTACCATTGTATCTCATTATTATCATCAAAATGGAGCCAATTCCTCTTGTGTACCTTTCAAAGCACTCAACTCTTCATCCCTACTCTACCCTTGGTCATCATCATAATATACTTCACCAAAATTTAAAGTACCATTATCACTATCAACTATGACAACATGATCCTTGTCATGATCCATAATGACTTGATGGAAGTCATGTTCTGCCATCTCTTTATCACTTTGTCTTTGTTACTCTTGTATATTATCTATAATAGGAGTCATTGCATGATTGTCTATATCATCACTACTAGTGGGGGCCTAGGTCAACTACTTATTCCCCATACTTATTCTCTTACTTGTGTCTATCCTTTCTTCCTCATTTATCATTGGTGTTAGCTTATGATGTAAGCTCAATCTAAGACTATAATCTATATGATGACCCATGCTTCTTATCAATGGCAACCCATTTGTTGAAAGAATCTCTAGAAATTATTCTAGCCTATCCTTCACCTCATGTGGGGTTTCATTCATATTGTCCACTATCCCTTATTTTGTGGGTTTATCGATGAAATAAGAGCATGCTTCCTTCTTCTTTCCTATCATGGAATTTTTCTCTATACCCTAGCTCACTAGAGGATTGCTATCTACTTATTTACCTATTTCCTTCAATGGACTTAATGTGTACCTTTTACCATCCTTCGCAATGGTGTGGGTGTTCTCCCTACCCTCACACACTTCCATTTTATCAAACTACCATGGTCTTTCCAACAAGTCATGACACACATCCATCAACATGATGTCACATAGAATCACATCCTTAGAAGATTCAATTTGGATGTTTACCCTAAATTGTTCTATTACAAAAATTTGATGTTCCTTTTGCAAACATAACACCTCATATGAATTTGGGTGTTTCATTCTCTTCAACCCAAGTATCTCCACCATCTTTGTTGACACCATGTTATATGTGCTATTGCTATCCACCATCACCTTGCAATATTCTACCCCTAATTTGAAAAATATCTTGAATAGAGTCCTTTTTTACTTAGGTACATGCACCTTCCTTGTAGATTTCAACAATACCTATTTATCATAAACAATTCACATTGTTCTGGTTCTTCTACATGCTTTGGGTAAGCACTACTTTTTCTTCTACTTGCACAATATAGTTTTTGATATCCTTTCTCTTATTGTTGTTATATTACATTATTGGAAATTCAAATGTTCTATGTCCATCTTCTTTGCATCTACAATATTTTCTAGTAAAACCATATCCTTTTCCTTTGCTAAATCTACCTCATCCTCTTGACGATTCACCCTTTTTCCAACTACTTTGGTTGAAATGACTTTGAGAAGTACAAAATTTCCCTTCTTGCAAATGCTCCATGGTTTGATTGTTCTCTCCCTCAAGAGGATATTCGTCTTCCTCTTGCATTATTTTATTGCTTATAAAATAAATTTTCCTTTGCCTTGAGCACATATTAGTATACCTATTCAATCTTCCTTATTCTCATCATGTAAACTTCATGTTGCATAGATAATCTTAGTCCATTTATATATCTGACCACCTTTTCTTCATCATCATCAATATGACCAACCCTAATGGTCAATTCATAGAACTCCTCTATGTACTCTTTCACTTCCAAATCCTTTTACTTGAGGTTTTGAAGCAGGGGTATGCATAAGCGTGAAATATCGTAAATTGGCTCTATTTAGGATTTTCAAGATTTTAAATTGGCTAATTTTGGATCCTTTCGTAGGTCCCATTCACCCAAAATTTATGAGGTGGATTTTTTTGGGGTAAATTCGCCCGTCGTTGATAATAATTAACATATTTTTATTTTAATTCGTCGACCTCAAATTATAAATGATTTTGATTTTCCCACCCAATTTGCCTTCAAATTATAAATTATTTTGATTTTCTCATCCAATTCGCCTTCAAATTATAAATGATTTTATTTTTCCTACCCAAATCGCCTCATATACTACTTATATTTATACTGTAGTTGGTACCAATAAACATACATCTAAAATACTCTAACTCAAAAATAGCTTTGAATCAATGAAAAACATGACAAGGTTGTAGAGGAGTTTCTGTTGATATAAGTCGATCAGTTTCAGAGGAGTGTCGATCGACACAATATGATTGACATAATTCGATCGATTATAGAGCCATGTCTGTTGGCATAAGCCGATCGGTTGCAAATCCATGTTTATCGACATAAGATGATCGATTGTAGAGTTGTATTTGTCAAGTATAAGTCGATCGATTGCAAAGCCTTGTCGATCGACATAAGATGATCAATTGTAGAGCCACATTTATTAGTTGTAGAAGTGACGATCAAAATTAGACTATCGATTGTAAGGATGTGTCGATCATAATTAGTTGATCTATTACAGAGGTGTTGATTGGCATAAGCCTATCAGTTTTAGGGACTATCAATCGTCATTTATCTATCAGTTGCAGAGGAGTCGATAGGAATTATTCTATTAGTTATATGGATGTGTCGATCAGTATTAGTCTATCGATTATAGAGGTATTTTTTGGCATAAGCTGATCGATTGTAGGGTTGTATCAATCAGTATAAGCTATTCAATTGTAGAGAAGTCTTCGTTGGCATAAGTTGATCAATTGTAGAGCAGTTTGTATCAACACAAGGTTTCAGAGACACATTAATCAGCCTAAGCCCATCATCATGCCTACAACTAAACATCATTCCTACAGTCGATCATCATGCTTGCAATTGATCATCATGCCTGTAGTCGATCGTCATGACTACAGTTGATCATCATGCCTACAACCGATTGGTATACCTATAATTGATTGGCATTCCTATAGTCGGTCATCATACCTACAACCAATCAACATTTTTGGAACTAATCGACATACCTACAATCGATCGTCATGCCTACAATCAATCATCATGCATGCCTAAAGTCTTTCATGTTGGCCTAAAGCTTTTAAATTTGTCGTACATTTTTAGATTTTGCAAACTGATATTCATAGCCCCCAAAACAGAAAAATTTTCCATAGTTTGAAAACTTTTGGAGATAAATTAATGAAATTTGCCACGGTTTGAAATTTTTTGGAGATAAATAAATGAAATTCCCCATGTATACTTCTACATAATTTGCCAAGAATCCAAGATAATTTGCCTTGATTTTATAAATAGATTTCGGGACGGATCCCTTATGTATAACCCTGTTTTGACGTCTTTGAAACAACCCTATTTGACAATCAACAGACAAATTTAGACTTCAGTTTGATTATAAACTTATCCTAAGTTTGAATTTTATTCTTCCCTCTTTGTTGCCTCTCTATTTGAACATGATCCCACCATAAGGACGTATGCCCCTTTAGCTTTGTATAGGTGAATTTTACTCTCTTGGGGTCTTCTATTGATTCAAATTCAAAATACTTCTCCATATTTATGATCTAGTCTATGAGCTTCTCTAGATCCATTTTATGGTCATATATCTATATTTGACTTTTGACCCATATCCTCTTCTTCACTATCACTTACGTCTTCTACTTTAACACCCCTTATTTGGGTAGTTTCAATTGCATCAATTCGAGCAGTAATTCCTCTTAGCATCTTGGTTATATCTACGACTTGAGGACCTTGTGGTCTTCTTATTCCCCATTGTGTCATCATTCAATCCTCAAAGGTCTTCTAGCTTTGATACCAAAATTATGTAGTAGCAACAACCACACACCTCTCCTAATCCTACAATAATACTTTGTACTATCCAATCCTACAATTGTATGATTTAAGTTTACAATTGTACGATTTCTCTCCCAATCGTTCACATGTATGGTTGCACCTTAAAACATGTGATTGTATGATTTCACTTCCAATGTCTAAACCCTTACATAGATTATTTATATTATAGAATCATGCAAGTCCTCTGCAACCATATAACCCCTTTACAACTATTCAACCCCTCTATAGCCGTACAACCCCTTTGCAACCATACAATTGTATGATCCTATTTATGTTTGAACAATCTGTTTTTTTGTGCAATTGAATAGGTAAATGAAATTCTTCAAAGATTTCTTCCATATAATCTCTCCATCATACAATTTCTTCCCCTATGTTAATAATAACCAAATCATCTTATGCAAAAGGTAATATTATTCTTTCCTTCTAAAAAGGATTTCTTTGAAGTAATAGTATTATTTCCTTGAAAATTCTCAACACCGATAATCTTCTCAACTATAAGCATATGTTTTTTATTCTTCCTACGATCTATACATAGAAAACAAACATACAAACTTCGCTATAAAATAACTAAAATTCACTTACAAAAATAAAATAAGGCTATGAAATAATAAACTTAATAAATAAAATTATCTTTTTATTCACCTCTCTTTTTAATGTATTCTTGCATAAGCTCCACCTTTCACTTCTTATTTATACGCATACAAAAAAATGCAATGACGGTTGAACTGCCATTGTCAGCTAAGCAATCTTATCTATTTTTTCTTCTTCAATATTTCGTATGCATTTTCCAACCTTTTTACATTGAAGGTATAAAGTTTTTTGCTTTTGTTTTTTAAGGTGGTGAATTGTATTCAGGTTATTAAATTAATATAATTTAACTTTTTCTTAATAAAAAAATTGACGCATCATGGATGTCATTATACTGGCTGAGATCGGACTTTCGAAGTAAACTCTTCTTACGCTTTCACGTTACCAGGCAAAGCCCTGTTTCTGCGGTGCACATAACGGCCGTTGCATTTGAGTTCAGACCCTTTACAGAAAACAGTCGTATATCTTACTAATTGAACCATACAGGCTAAACTGTTTCAAAGTATTTAATGTTTAATTTTATTATAACAGAAATTTATGGTTTTGACAGGTCCGTTTATGGCATCCAATAGACACGGGCAAACCCCCAAATTTCATTTCCCCGCTCAAATGTCAACCTCGTGCAGTCGAAGTCAATACACCTGGCCCAAGCATTCAACGAGTTGGTAGCTTTCACTTTAATTTGTTCCTCAATCTTTGAAATTATTGTCATTTTAACGTCGACGTCCAAAATAGCTCAATTTTTGAAATAAATTTTTTATTCTAGTTGGGTCGACGGCAAAAATTGCATTCTACAAGTCGTCTCGAAGTCGTTTTAGGAACATTTATAGTGTTCAACTGAAGTAAGTATGGAATCAGTCAATGCTTCATTATATTGTAGAGTGATTGTTTTCTGTAATCCTTAAATATAAGGATGAACATACTTGTTTTTAAATAAGTTATTATAATATGTTGAGTAGTTTTTTTTTAATGTTCAAAAATAAGGGTGAGTATGTATGTTTTTAAATAGCAATCCAACTAAAAATTGAAAATATTATTCATTTTGAAAGAATTGCACTTCCTAAAATACAGATTGGTTATGAATTAGACTGCTGTTGCTCAGTAACTATAGCAAATATTGAGCTAAAAAAAATTATAGAAATATAAAACATAACATAAATCAATTGGGTAGCTTTCTTTTATATTGTAAAATAAAAATAAAAATAAAATTATTAAAATATATATTTTTTAATAATAAAAATTTACAATTTATAACTTGACTTGTATTTTTTAATTAATTTTTTAAATCTATAACTTAATTTTTATTTATTTAAAACAAAATAAAATTTGTTAACCAATACTAACTTTTTAATTGATTATATTTATTTATTTATTTATTTTTTTACATTCACTTACTCTTATAACATTATATTCTTTAATATTTAAAGCTGTTCCATAGTAAATCACCTTATAACTACCCACTTTCCCAATATTAACTTTATAACCACCCAATTGTACTGTACACCTCCTTCCAACATATTATAAGAGCATTAGAAGCGTTCAACTCAACATCAATTACTCTGATATTAACTTTTAACTGCTTAGTACTATATGTTAACTTCATAATCAGTTCCAACATTTGAAGGTTTCCACTCAATATTACTTACGCTGAAGGTTTCCACTAAAGGTTTCCTTACTCTGATATTAACTTTATAACTGCTCACTAGTAAACATTAACTTTGTAGCCGGTTCCAAAAATTATAAGCGTTCAATTCAACATCACTGACCGACTCTGATATTAATTTTATAACTTCAATGTTACTTACTTTAAAGTTTTCCACAAAAAGGTTTTCACTCAACGTTACTCTGATATTAACTTTCTAACTGCCCACTAGTATACATTAACTTTGTAGTCAGTTCCAAGCGTTCAATTCAACATCACTGACTCTGATATTAACTTTATAACTTCCCAGCACTAAATATTAACTTTATAAGCAGTCAATATCGTAAAGCGTTCAAAGCTTTACTATATTATATTTGAATCTGTATATGTACTGTTTTCAATATCTTTGGTTTCAAAGTCGTAAGATTCCAGACGACTGCTTCAACTCTAAATGACGCACTTTAGAAGCTTCTTGGTTTACTTGTCGTACACGACATTGGAATCTAGATAAATTGTCGTTTAATAATCTGGAGATTGCTAGGTCCGAGGTGTAGACCAATTGGTTCATCCAAACCCCATAGGTCCAAGGTTTAAATCTCGGGTCTCTCGGACTGAACGTTTGGGGGCGGACTGCGCGAAGATCTGTGTGGCGGCTTTCGGGGCGGACAGCGCATAATACTGTGGCGGCCATAGCGCAGAATACTGTGGCGGCCATAAAAGCTGGACAGCCTGCCCGGTTTCGTGGCGGCTACCGATTCCACCATGTAAATACAAAAAAATAAAAAAATAAAATAATCTGGGGATTGCTACAAATAGTGAGGTTCCATGGCTTTCTTGCTGCAATTTGATTACATAGTTCTTTTCTAAATAACTCGTCTTATTCAGTATTTCCGTGCCCAATGCTCTCCCTTAGGATCTGACAAACAAGTCCAAATCCGAAGTTTCCTGTCTGTGTCTCCCATAACTAATCTCTGTTAAGCAGATTAGTAACAATTAGCATGGCTTCAGAGATTCCACAATGGACACCCAGCCCAAAAAAAGGCACGAGAAACAAAATAGAAAAGATGATTTCAATTTAGGGAATCCTGTACCTTCAAATGACGAGGATTCGGAGGATGATGATATGCCTCACTCCGCAGAATATTTCTCTAACCGGAAATTGGCTGCCTCTGTGCTGAATCAACCTAGTTCAAATGCAAGACCTCATCCGGATAGAATGACGGATTATCCAATTAACACAGGGACGAATCCCGAGATTCGTCAAGCGGTAGAGACCGTGGTGCTTGCCATGCGCAATACAAGAGGGTCCAATTCTACAGTAGTAACTCATAATGCTAGGCCGGCCGACTGTAGCTCTGGTGTTTGGCTAACATGGAAAGATCTGTGGGTGACGGTTTCAAATCCAATGGGAGGCAATAAAACACTTTTACATGGACTTACTGGCTACGCCCAGCCTGGACAAATGGTGGCTATCATGGGTCCTTCTGGTTCTGGGAAGTCCGCCCTTCTCGATACGCTTGCAGGTATTTGATTTCTTCTTTCAGTATTGTATTCATGTGAATTGAAAGGAATCTAGGATATTAAATTTGACCGATGTCGTCGTGAGTATAGGAAGATTGGGGGGTACGACAAGACAAGTGGGAGATATCTTAGTAAATGGCCGAATGCAGGCACTTTCTTATGGTACATCGGTATGTTTCTGCTAACGAAGAATTTGTTGATTTCTTGTTATGAGTTGAATATAGGATCAAGTTTCTAAATGCTGTGAGTGATAATAATACAGGCTTATGTCACTCAAGATGACATACTGATGGCAACATTGACCGTCGGGGAAGCAGTGTTTTATTCGGCTCAGCTACAATTGCCAAGCAGCATGTCTACTGCCCAAAAGAGAGAAAGAGCTGAAATGACTATTAAAGAAATGGGTCTGCAGGAATCAGTAAATACAAGGATTGGTGGATGGAGGACGAAAGGATTAAGTGGGGGAGAGAAACGGCGGGTGAGCATTTCCATCGAGATCCTCACACGGCCAAAATTGCTATTTTTGGACGAACCGACAAGTGGTTTGGACAGGTATTGAATTACACTGCCCAGCGTTGTCCTACCGATGTTAAACGTAAGATAGAACCTAGTGGTTTGGACAGGTATTGTATTACACTGCCCAGCGTTTTCCTACCGATGTTCAACATAAGATAGAATGAAAGTCTAACCTAGTTTATGGATTTCTATCAGTGCTGCTGCTTATCATGTGGTGAAAAGAATAGCCAGCCTGGCACTAGAGGACGGAAGAACAGTAGTAGCTTCCATACATCAACCAAGTAGTGAAGTGTTCGAGTTATTTCATAACCTGTACCTGCTTGTTGGAGGAAAAACAGTGTATTTTGGTGCAACTTCTCAAGCAAGCGAGGTAACTGAATATTTTTAACCAAGGAATTATGTTATCCGATGGTTATTGCAAAAAAAACTTACCAAATCTTGCTGAAAATCTGTTCTTTGCAGCGAACGGTTTTCCTTGCCCATCATTTAGAAACCCTTCGGATCATTACCTCCGAACTATAAACTCCGACTTTGAACGAGTACGTAGAATTTTATTCTGTGTTTCTTCCTCTTCGTTCCAATGGGCAAACGAAAGAATTTAGACATGTAGAATTATTTCTCACTTTCAACAAAAATGGAGAATCCCTGCTCGTATTTTTCTGAAACATAGGTTGCCGTGCAGGATATAGAGGAGGGAGATTCTCAAGGAAATATGACAACTTCTCAAGTTATAGACCATCTGGTTCGATCTTTTCAATCATCCAGTATAGCCAAAGCGGTCCTCGCCACAGTAAATGAGATATCCAGCAAGGTATGCTTTTAGTGATGCTTTTGGCAGCTTAAGGGAGGTGAATATAAGCAAATAGTCATGATTAAACAACCACGTTAGTTTTTGTGCAGGAAGGTACACGATTGGAAACGAAAGGAAGCCAAGCGAGCTTTCTGATGCAATCTTACGTCCTTACTAAAAGATCGTTCGTCAACATGTACCGCGATTTAGGATATTATTGGCTGAGAGTTGCAATCTATATTGCCCTTTGTCTCTGTCTGGGTACCATCTATTACAATGTTGGACAGGACTATGGTGCAATCCAAGTACGAACACTACTCGCAAGCAGGAATTTTATTAATTTCCAAAAACTTTGCCAACAATTTTTGGCTTAACAATCATTCGTTCGTGTGCTGCAGGCAAGAGGGGCAATGCTAATGTTCGTAGCTGCTTTTCTCACTTTTATGGCAATCGGAGGGTTCCCGTCTTTTGTTGAGGACATGAGGGTGAGCCATTTCTTCCCCTTCCCTTCCTATACGAAGTACTACTGTGTTTTCTAATGAACCCACAAGAAAATCTTATTGCTTCGGATAGATTCTTTCGGGCTAAAGAAATCTGTAATATGAGAGCAGGTTTTTGGGCGAGAGAGACTGAATGGTCATTACGGAGTGGGTGCTTTCGTGATAGCAAATACAATTTCATCAATTCCCTACTTGATGTTGATCTCTCTATTACCGGGAGCGATAGCTTACTTCTTAGCGAATCTACATGGCGGCTTTGATCATTTCATCTTCTTCGTACTGGTACTCTTTGCGTGCATGACACTTGTGGAAAGTCTGATGATGATTGTGGCAAGCATAGTTCCGGACTTTCTGATGGGTATTATCACAGGAGCGGGAATTCAGGTCAAAATCGATATTAAATCCATTTTCTTACTTGTTATTTAGAGAGTCCTTTTACTTGCTTTTTTTTTAGAGATTCCTTTTATCTAGAAGGACCCATACATTAACATTGTGGATTTATTGCAGGGTGTCATGATGTTGAATGGTGGATTTTTCAGACTACCCAATGACCTGCCTAAGCCTTTTTGGCGATATCCCATGTATTACATAGCCTTTCACAAGTATGCAAACCAGGTAATGCTAGATATACTGTCAACTCTAATTTTATATAGAACAAATGTTACGCATTTGATCTTTCTTAAACTTATACAAATGATTTTACAGGGTTTTTATAAGAACGACTTCTCTGGTTTGAAGTTCACCAGCAGTCAAGTTGGCGCGCCACCAATTACAGGAGACGATATATTAAGAAACACTTGGCAAGTTGAGATGGAACATTCAAAATGGATGGATCTACTCACCTTAGGGTCAATGGTTATCCTGTACAGGCTATTGTTCTTTATTATCATCAAGGCGGGGGAAAAGGTGAAGCCTTTCATTAGGGAAAAGATGTCGAAGTCCATACAAGATCAACAAGTGATGCACACTACTCCCGAAGAATCTTAATAATTTAAACGTTGGTTGCATCAAAAATGTTGGCATTTCGCGCCGTTGTGAAGGACGACGCTAATGTTTTTCTTAAAACCTTAGATGGGTATTAAAATAGATATGGTTAGGGTTTTAGACTTATGGTTCAAAATGAAACGTAGCATATATACAAATGAGCTTGTCTAGAAAAACTGTCCGTGTCAATGCTTTGTGCTTCTCGAACAAGAACACAATGCTTTAGGTTTTATACGCCGTTTTGTAAGCAAACTAATATATTAGTATGTATTTTCGTTCCGTTTTATATGCCGTTTTGCAAGCAAAGTAATATATTAGTATGTATTTTTGTTCTCTAGTCGTTATTTAACATTTAATTCTCTATGGGCACAAGCGTTTCATATTTTCGATCCAAAGATTATCATTTCTTTTATAATTAAAGGTGAAGGTTTTGCCCGCACACAACACCAAAAGTAGCACAACACTGGGAGGTGAAGAATCAACCTAGACCTACAAATAAACATCATAATTATCCTAGAGGAGTAGGGTCCCAAAAAAAAAGGCTAAAACTTAGTTTTTTGAACTTTGGGACCAAACCCTATCACCATAGTAAGAACTGGAATTAGAAATATTTGCTGACCACCGAAACAAGGGAATTGAAGCAGTCAAGGGAAACACCCAACAGGTTTGATGCAACCATTGACCCCCTACCAACAAGATGCTATCACCAAAAATATTAACGAAAACAAACTAACCAAGAACCCTCCACTGACAACTTCCCAAGCAACACCACCCAACGATTAACCAAAAATTCAGCCAAACCAAGTAAAAATTAGAGCAAAGAAGAGATAAGGAAGTTTGAAACTCTTGCTCTGACCAAGAAATAAAATAAGTTGCTGGCACCTGAGAAACCGTCCACAACTACCCCTCTGCAACTGAATAGGGGCATGCAAAAAAACCCACCCAACCACTAGTTGGGAAAATAGAGAAACCTAGGACCAAGCCCTACCATCACTATTGGATCTGGATATAGAGATTATTGCCGACCACCAAAGCAAGAGAGTTAAGTCAGCCAAGGGACACCAAACATGTTTTGTAGCATTACAAATCATCCATCAAGGTTTGGTGCAATGATTGACCCCCTGACAATAAGATGTTGTCACCAAAAAGAAAACAAAAACAATCTAACCAATAACCCTCCACTGGCCGCAACTCTCAATGCAATGTCACCCAACAAGCAACCAAAAGACTAGCCAAACCAGGCAAAGACCAGAGCATAGAAAAAATATAGAAGCATGACACTCCTGCTCTATCCAAGAAAACAAACCAGTTGTAGGCACCCAAGCAAGTGTCCATGACAACCCATCTACCACTGAACATAGGCCTGCAGAAAAACCACCCAACCACCAATTAGGAAAATCAAGAAAAATAAAGGATCACTAAACCAAAAAGGAAAACCATTATCCACCAATGGATCCTTCCAGTCGAACTCCACCACTTAAGAAAATTTGCTGGAGAACCACCACACTTAAGGAAACTAAAAAATAGCTCTAAGAAAAACATAGAACCTCAGCGAACAGGATTTTGAAAGGACCCAAAACCTTGAAGGGATATAAAATAGAAGCTTGACACTCCTAATCCATCCATGAAAAGAAACTAGTTATAGACACCCAAGAAACTATCCACAAAAACCCCTTTACCATTGAACAAAGGCCTACCGAAAAACCACCCAACCACAAGTTAGGAAAACTAAAAAAATAGAAGATCCACCAAATAAAAAAGGAAAACTATTATCCACCAGTGGATCCTACCAGCTGAACTAGGGATATAAAATAGAAGCTTGACACTCCTAATCCATCCATGAAAAGAAACTAGTTACAGACACCCGAGAAACTATCCACAAAAACCCCTCTACCATTGAACAAAGGCCTATCGAAAAACCACTCAACCACAAGTTAGGAAAACTAAAAAAATAGAAGATCCACCAAATCAAAAAGTAAAACTATTATCCACCAGTGGATCCTACCAGCTGAACTCCACCAATGAAGAAAAATGATCAAAGAACCACCACACTCTGAGACACTAAAAAATAGCTCTAAAAAGCACAGAACCTAAGGAGCAGGGTCCATAATATAAATAAATTTAATTTTTAAATTAAATATATTTAATAATAATTTAATTTAAATGATAGTTTATTAAGTTAAGTTTGAGTGGTTTGGATATGCCTTCTTATATAGAGAATGTTATTGTAAAGACCTAATATGTATGAGTAGAAGATGCTTGAATCTATGTGAGATATATTGGTTTCATAATTCACTATAAAATAGAATGCAAGAAAACCTATTAAAGGAGTATATTAATGAAAATTATAAAATTAATAATGTAATTAATAAGTGTTTCTAGTGCAAAGTACAATAGGAGGTATAAGTAGGGGCCACACTTCCAAGTGGTAGAGCAGCAAGGGTCTCTCTCACCATAATTCAAACTTAAATAATCTATATGAAGCACAAACAACATACCATTGGGGTGTCCCAAAAAAATATTATTTAAATTAATATAGATTTATTTAAAATAATTTTATATATAATAGTATATAAAGGATGTTAAACAAGTTTGGGATAATTGATAGAAAATCAATGTTCTACACCATAAACTAATAATTCAATCCTATGTGTAAAGTCATAAGGAAACATGAAAGTAAGAGTAGAGCTTATGGTAATATTTTTTGATTGGTTGATAAAAAGGGTTTTGAAAGGTCCCAAAACCTTTTACACAAATGCAGTAAAGACATCTAGCCAAAAGCGAAAAAAAAAAAATTGGCGCTATTGTAAAAGATGCTAGATTTAGAATAAAGTTATTTTAATAGGCTACCACACATTTCATTTATAATATCAAACATCTATCGCTAACATAGGATTTTTGTGTTGCATGTCAAGACTTAAGCATGCTCCTTCTCCTTGAAAGACATTCTATCCTAATCACTAAATATTTGGCCTAATTTTTCACTTCATATTTTAATTGATATCAACTCTTAGGTTATTATCTTAGCTAAACTATTATTTTCAACACATCCAAGGTTATTTCCCCTATAGGTATGATAAAATTAGTTGGTAGCTAAGAGTTTTGTACCATAAATCAAGGTTCTTATACCATAGACAAAGTATCCTATAAAATCATGAACTACGATATAGAGTTCAAAGTTATGGTGATGCACATACCGATGGTTGAGTGAATTATATTTTAAATTTAGGCTAATATTAACTTTACGATTTGAAAACTTTTATTTCTAAAAATAAGGCTCAAGTTTGAGTTTGAGTGATTATTGTCTTATAGTTATATTTCCTAATATATAAACTTTTGCATTTTGTAAAAGGTACCTTATTCATGAGAGTGGATTAGATTGGATCCCATGTATTCATTAAGTTAAAATGCAAGTGTAGCTCTATATTTTTAAATAATGGTTGGAGTCCCCATGTCATCCAATTCTTCAATGTTTTCATAATAAATTATGCCTTGTTGCACAAATATTTGTAGCCATTGTTAGCAAAGAGCTACAACAAAAGGTGGCAAATTATTGAAAATTGATTAAGTAAAAAATACCATTTTTTTCTATAGTCATTGACAAAGCTTATAGTGCCACAAATACATGTGGAAGGTGATTTACTATTGATAAGGTAAAGAGCATTGCTTGTTAAAATAATTCTTGGTATTCTAAGGCCTCTAATGAATTTGTGAGGGCTTGGGAAAACTATGTTGTAGCATTCCATATCACTATAGTGCATTTTTATTTGATCATATGGCCTGCTACATTTTAAATATTCTTCTTGATATCTCTATTGCTTTAATAGATATATAATTTGTTTCTCTATGATTTGGATAGATGATGGACTTACTTAGCAATAAAATCAAAATATGGAAATGCTCTATAAAATTTCTAGTGATGTAATCGTAAGTAGAAAAGATATCTAGGTTTAAACATTCATATTATTGAGGAACCCCTTTTAAAGGTTGCATTTTATGCATGGGGATGAGGCTAGATATTCTCATTATCAATTACAATGTGTGCCCTAAAATCATCATTTTCAACAAACCATATTTGTTTACCTATATTTCTACAACCTACAAAAGTAGAACATTGTTAAAACTAACATAGATTTATTCCACTCACACTATCATTTATTGTGGATAGTTAACAATAATTTTTTATATAGGAGTTAATAATATTTAGTATATTATAGGCATATTTTTGTAATAGAAATACTCTTGACTAAAATAAATACCTACCTAGCATCTAGAAAGTCCTAGAAAATCTCTAGAAACTAATTAAAATTTGATTGTAAGTCCTAACAATTTGAAAATCAAATTTTTAATACCTTATTTTGCATCCCTTGTTTTTAAATGCCCTGCTTTGAACCTCCTTGATTTTAAAAATAGAGACATGTCAAGGAGGTATTATATTTATATTAGAGCCTAGATCTACATTATATTTAACTAGAGATTGCTTGGATAATGTCCTCTAGTAATAGTCCATTATAGCTATAAATTCCATATTTTAATGAAAAACATGAATACTTGAGCACAGAGATGAAGATTCTATTTGGGTCACAAGGGCTTTAGGATTTACTATAAAATAGGTATGCAAAACCTATAGATCAAGCAACATATAATACAATCACTCAAGAAGGATTTATTGAAAGAAAACTAAACGAAGGAGAAAAGGGTCACAAATTATATTTTGAAGATGGAGATTGTATAATTAGATATGGTAAGAATAAATTTATAGCAAATGTGATTATGAAAAGTAATAGAATGTTTCCTTTAAAAAATTTAGAGTGAAATATTACTCTTCTTCAATACTATTGTAAAAAATAATTCATGGTTATGACACCTGATATTTGGTCAGTTAAATTTCAATGGTATAAATTTATTATATAAGAAGCAAATAGTAAAAATATTATCATTAATAGAGCAACCAAATCATTTTTGTGAATCTTTTATCATAATGTAAGTAGTGCATGGATGCATTACCTATAGGAAATTTATTTAGGAACTCACAACCTTTAGAGCTTGTGCACTCAAATATCTGTGGTCCCTATGAAAATGAGCTTATTTGGAAATAATAAATATTCTATGACATTTATAGATGATTTTAGTTTAAATAATTAGGTATTTTATTGAAGCAAAAATAAAAAGTGTTTGGATTATTTCAACAATTCAAAACATTAGTTGAGAAGCAAAGTGGATAATTTGTGAAGACACTAAGAACTGATGAAAAATGTTAATACATTTAAAATAAATTTCATGATTATTGTAAGGCAAATGGAATAAAAAGACAATTTATAGGTACATACATACCACAACAAAATAATATTGTAAATAGAGATAATAGAAAAATAATGGGCATGGCAAGGAGTATTCTAAAAACAAAAGCATTACCACATGTTTTATGGGTAGAAGCTATTACATGCATAGTTTAATTGTTGAATAAATGTATTATAAAGAGTGTTGAAGATATAATTGCTCAAGAAGAATGGAGTAACAAAAAACCAAGTGTTGAACATTTAAGAATTTTTTGTTGTAAAGCTTATGCACACATTGTAGAAGGAAAAGAAGGAACTTAGATGATAGGGGAGATAAATGTATTTTTTTGGATATAGTGAATAGTCAAAAGCTTATAGGTTGTATAACCCTATTACAAAGAAAGTAATTGTAAGTAGAGATGTAAAATTTATTGAGGATGAAGCTTGGAATTGGAATAACAAAGAATATCAACAAGGGACAACAAACATTGAAATAAAATATTTAAATGGAGAAAGTACAAATAAGCTCTTCGCTTGAAGTAGAAATACCAATGTAGGCAATAATACCCCTTCATTATCAAACTCACCACCAAGTGCAAGAACAAGGTCTAGTTCCATTATACGAATTACATCAAAGTCAAGGAGTTTACTAAGAAATATGAGGTCACGAGAAATGATATTGAATATGAAGAGTTTATTGATTTTTTATTATTATTTTATGTGATTATAACTATTTCAAATATTTAATTTAAAAATAGTAAATAGATAAAAGCTATGGATGAAAATTTTGATCATATAGCTGAAAACCAAACATGGAAATTGATGGATCTTCCAATAGGAAAGAAAACCATTGGTGTAAAGTAGGTGTATTTAAAAATATTTAATGTTAATGGTGATGTTGATGTTGAAATATATGAATTAATACTATATGCAAAAGGTTATTTACAAAAATTAGAAGTTGACTATCACAAAATGTATTCACTTTTAGCAAGGCTTGACATAGTAAGAATGATTCTAGTATTGGGCTACTTAAAAAATATGGAAAGTCTATCAAATGAGTGTCAAGTCTACTTTTCTTAATAGAGTGTTGGAAGAAGAAGTTTAGATACATTAACCATTAGTATATGAATTGGAATGACAAGAAGGAAAGATGTACAAATTAAATAAAGCTTTGTATGGACTCAAACTAGTGTCCAATACCTAGTATAGTTGTATTGACTCTTACTTTCAAGAAAATAGATTTCTAAAATGATCATGCAAGTCCATTTTCTATATTAATACAAATAAACAAGAACTTATTATATATTTTTTGTATACATATAATTCAATTTATAATTGCACCAGAAATGTGTTTTTTGATAAATTTAAAACAATAGTGAAGAGTGAATTTGAAATAACAAATTTAGACATGATGAAATATTTTATCATAATTGAAGTATTTTAATCAAAATATGAAATATTAATTTCAAAAATTAAGCAACCAAAATATTATTTTAAATAAATTAAAATGAAAAATATCAAATCAATCTTTACACCAGTTGCAATAGGTCAAAAATTAAGTAAGCATGACTCTAGCAATAATGTAGATTCAACATTTTACAATATATTGGTTGGAAGTTTCAAGTATTTGATGAAAACTAGACTATATATAATGTATGCATTTATTTTGATTCCATAATTTATGGAGAACCCTAAAAACTATTAGTTGCAAGCAGGAAAAAACAATTATAAGTTATGAATAAAACTAAAGATCATGTGATATTTTATGCAATGTCAAATAAACTTGAACTTGTTAGGTATATATATAGTGATTGGACTAGAAACATTAATGATAGAAAAAAACACTTCTAGGTACATATTTGATCTTGGATTGGGTGCAATATGATCTTCTAAAAAGTAACACATTGTTGTAATTTCAACTATTGAAGCAAAATATATTGTTGCCACCTCAGCCACATGTCAAGTAGCATAGCTTAGAAGGATTTTAGGTGAATAGAACCAAGGATAGAAATTTACAACTAAGATATTTTAAGATAATAATTTTGCTATAATATTGTCCAAATATCTAGTATTTCATGGAAGAAACAAACACATTGATATCATATTTTATTTCATCGAAGAGCTAGTCAAAATTAAAGAAATTAAATTGATATTTTATAGGTCAAATGAACAAGTAACAAACATATTTACAGATTTTTTGTTGAAAGAAGACTTTGAAATATTGAAAACAAATTGGGTGTCATAATTATGAGAAATCTAGTTTAAGGGAGGGTGTTGGAACTAACTTAGATTTCTTTTAGTAATACAACAATTTATTGTGCATAGGTGACAATATTTTTTTATATAAGAAGTAATAACCTTTAGTACATAGTAGATTCATTTTTATAGTATAAATCCTCTTGACAAATAGTAATACCTACCCAATAGTACCTAAAATCTAGCAAATAACTTTAAATTTATTATAAGGCATCACAAGTTGTAAAATGTTTTTTGCAATACATTATTTTATAATCTGATGTGGAAGCATTTAAGAGAAAAAAAAATTAAAATTGGAGAATATTTTCAACTAATAAAGGAAGAGGAAGGGGCGAAAAATTCCATCTTCCAACATTGTTTCATATTGCTAGAAATACATAAGTGGAGATGCAACTATTAATTTCAACAACCAAATAATGACTAGATAGATTCAATAAGGAGTTAACAAGGGACTAATAAGAGACCAGTAAGGGAGTTAACAATGATTTGGTATGACTAAGAAGGAGTTGGCAAGATCAACAAGAGAAGTGTAAGCTTGATGTTGTAAATTTGATAGTGTAAAATGCAAATATTGTTGTTTTAATTAATGGTTTTGTGCATGTGTTTGTGTAGAGATTCTTTGGGTGCTAAAAGAGGTGGTCTTTCATTGAACTCTAATGAGGATCCAAAAATTATAATTGGCCCTTGGATGATATTCTACACCAAAATATCGTTAGTGGAGTTTGATCCTTCCATTGCAAATCCTTTCCTTATTTTATAAATGTGATTGCTTTGCTTTCTCTACTAACAAAAAATATTCTATTTTATTAGCTAATCATTGTTCTTTGACAATATTTTTTATTTTATTAGGTTCCTATTGTTTTACTTAAAAAGGCTTTCTTAAGCCTTAAAAAAAGTATTGAAAGCCTTTATGTTATTAAAAAATACATTAAAAAGGGAAAAAAATAGATAACTATGATAAGAAATCAATTATTATCATCTATGATAGGTGACCAGACTCTATCATCTATCAATGACTTTAACTTCACTTGAGGTGACATTGTGTCACCTATCAGTGATATCAAGTCACTTTGGGTGACCCTGTAGAGGCCAAACAATGGCCAAACGTAAAAACTATGGAGGAGCCATAATTTAAAACTATAAATACACTACTCATATTGTAGTAGAGCCACCTCCCTGATACACTGGGTCTACCTCTGGGTCTACCACTGGGTCTACCTTTTCTATAAAATCATTGTAACATTTCATTCATTTTTTCCATTGTGTGATATTTGTCCATCCACAATCAACATGAATCTTGTTGGTCATTTTCTATTTGTACCAACAATTTGAAGGGGAGTGATTAGTACAACCACATATATCACGAGGATGTAGATTCCAACACCTAGTTTTTACATGTCTAGTTCTTCCACAATGACTGCAATAATTGATTCTTGAAGTTGTATGCAATGTTGATTTTACAAACATGGTCTTACTACTTCCTACTTGACCATCATAGATAAGGCCTTCATTATTAGGCCTGACATGTGATATTATAGGATTTCTTATACGTTACCCATTTTAACCCAATTCTTGACCATTATATCTCATTCTTTTTATTAGTTTAGAACCAATGCCTTTGGTATTTTTTCAAAACACCCAAGTTATTCATCTTAAATGCTTTTAAAAATATCGTATTTGTCACAATTGACAATATTATGGTGCTTATTTTTAGGATTATTAGTTTTTAAGTCACTAGTGTCATAGGCAAAATATTTTCTTATGATTAGGTCACTTGTGTCACAATTAATATCTTCAATTATAGGCATGAGGTCGTCTATGTCACAATAATTATTTGCCACCAAGGGCTTGAGGTCACTTGTATCACAACAAGCATCAATCACAATGGGCTTGACATTTGATTTCTCATTTAGTTTATTTTTCCTTTTAGGCTTATAGATGTCAAGGGTAATTAATAACATGTATACTGCCCTTACAACATCTATAGGAAATATAGCACCATTCATTTGAAGGTCTTCACAAGATTCAACATCTCTAAGAATGGCTCGTACACCACTTCATAGTGTGAGGAATTTTCCATCCTCATAAAGATCCATCCCTTATGGAAAATAAGGACCTTTATCTGATGTGGCACATTCATCAATTTTTTGGGGGGCATGTTTTTTATTGGATTTTCCCATGGTTTAAGGTGTCGATTTCCACTAAAAATACACCTTATACAATGTAATTTTGCAAAAGAAAAGATGAAATATCTACAAAATTTATTAAGGTGTTGGACTTTGCCAAAAATACACCTTACTACAACACAATTACAATATTCTTTATAATTTTGCAAAATATACCTTATATTCTTTGGCCTCATAGGGTAGAGATTATTAGAAACTACAATATTTTGACAGTTACATCGAGCTAATCATGATAGATGTAGGTAGCCAATGACATACTATGCTTGATGTTTTTGCTCAATAAAATTACGCATTGCTTTCATCCACCTCATGATGTTTGAAAATGCCTCAATGTAGGGTTACCAATCACATGGAAATACCATGCAAAACTCACAGTGTAACACTAGGATTGGAAAATATGGGGCTTATTGACAAAAAATATCTCCATCAAAAAATATCATGCATTGACTATCCACAATGATACAACATTATTTAACATGGAATAGTGTTCTCGTTGGCAGGATCTGATAATAGGTAAACATTGGTAACCTCCCACAAGGAATGTAGGGTCTAATAAAAAATAATTGCCTCCATAGAAAATCCAAAAAACTCCTCATCATAGCCTAGAAGGTGATGATATTTATTACCTAACGATAAAGATCTTCGATATGTGGAGAACCCAATCTTACGTAGTCTTCTTTGGAATGCACTTGGCATTGGTGTCCAACTATTCTATGCCAAACAATATCCTTCGTTACCATCGAATATTGCACTAAACTAGACTATAATATTTTATGGAAATAGAACCAATTAGATGAATTTAAAATTATCCCAATTCCAAGCATAAGCATTAAGATCTAATCCATGCTCAAACGATCAAAACTCAATGGTCTAGTACCCGTAGACCACGATCGAGCAATTTTCTAAAGGGTGAGCACTTGCATAGTGGAGGAATTCAATCTGTGTGGTGGAGGATGTCCATCTGCAACTTAGTTATACTTTCTATACCACCTGGTCTAGGTCTACCTACTAAATTAAATAAATCAATTATGATCTACCGATAGGATATGACCATGCAGATAAGCCTATGAATTATAGTAATCTAGGAGAACTCACGGATCTGCATCCTCGTGTGACTGCCTTCATTATCCTCACAAATCAATAAGGGACTCAAACCTAGGTGTTATTCAAGCAAGGTAACCTATGTACTTCCCTTATTTTAGATTGGATTGACACTACAAGATCTCTAAGAATTAGCCTACAACATCAATCAATTGCCTTAAAATTGTATGCATTCAAAACAGATCTGAAACAATTGTGATGTACCACATTTCACTAGCCAGTGTTTGTGTGCATCTGGAAAGGGACCTGAGAGCTTTGTTTATTATTGAAGCCTCCCATAATTGATAGAACAAACACCGCTCTGTGAAGGGTCCTCTCTAGGTGCCAATCACTCTTACAAATAATACACAAATTTTGGACCCCGAGGAGAGTGTAGTAATAATGGACCAAATATCTAACACTCTGATACCATATTGAAGAAAATAATTCATTATTCTATTCAAATTCATCTTAATTATATATATATTAACTGATAACTATCAATCTCAAATAACATGCAATCTGATTGTATACTCCTAAGTATAGATCACAATACTAACAATAATATATTCTATATTCTTTGTGAGCTTCTAGATACATAACTATAGGTTATCTATATAACTAAATAATGTATTAATATTTTTCTAATAGTTAAGGATTTTTCTTGGACTTATAAATTTCTATTGCCAGTTCCTTGAAATATAGCCAAAGTTGAGTTTTAATGAACAAAGTAACAAGCTCATGCCTTTAATAAATTGAAACACATACTATGTATAGCATCTATCCTAGCCTTTCTATATCTTGCCTAAGCTTTTGAGATAAATATAGATGCATCAAAGTTTACCCTTAGAGTCGTACTGAAGCAAATATCCATCCAATGGCCTATCATTCTAAGATATTATTGGCTACCAAGAAGAACTATTCCACGTACGATATAAAGTTGTATGATTTAATGCAACCTATCAAGTATTGGAGGTATTACTTTTTTTGAAAGAAAATAATTGTATATATTGATCATATATCCTTTAAGTTTCTTCAATCACAAAACAATATTGAGGAAGCTCATCACACGAAGTAGGCATCTTACTTACAATACTTTCACTTACTGATAAAATACAAGAAAGGGTAAAGTAACATAGTGGTAGATTGTTTGAGCCACCCTCCAACAACTCGATCCTTGACAGTTGTGACCACTTCCACATTGGTTTCTAAACATGGCTAGCATAGTATCTTGTTTATCCAGATTTTAGAAATCTTTACCAACAACTCTTACATCCTTATTCATCAAATCTAAGTCCTATTCAAGATTTATACCTTAAGGAAGGTTTTACTCTTCAGGATTAAACTACAAAATACTCTTCATCATCTATAATGGCTTTTCTACCATCCTCATATACAACAAGATATTCTTTGATTTCTAACGCAATGTGTATTTTGTAGCCATTCAAAGTTAGCTAACAAGAAATTGAGCATCAGTATTCCATTACCCATTCCTTATCATCCTTGGAAAATAATTTTCATAGACTTGTTATAAAAAATTCCAAAGATATTTAGACAACATGATTGTGTCTTTGTAGTTGTGGATAAATTTCACAAGCTAGCTAAGTTCATTGCTTGTCACGAGATCTTTTTTTCACCTGAATTAGCTTAGATATTCTTCAAAACATTATGGCACTCTTTAATCTTCCCAACAACATTGTTTGTGATTGAGGTCCTAATTTATGGGGAACTTTTGGTAATCTTTGTGGAAACTTTTTGGAGTATATATTAACTTCCCCACTGCCTATCATCCTCAGTCAAATGGGTATATGAAAGTAATTAATCAAACACTAGTGCAAAGTTTAAATATCTATAACCACTCTAGTCTAGCTAAATAGGATTTAAACCTCACTTATATAGAGCATGCATACAAAATAGTAGTTCATAGCTCCACTAGATATTTTTATTTTGAAGTTTGTCTTGGATTCCAACTCTATATGGATCAATTTTCTAATGTATGGAAGAACTATATGGGTTTGATCTTGTGCCATGTAACCTTTGATTTCCATAAAATAAAATTGACAAACTCATTTTGAATGTTGGAGGTACATGTACTACTATGATATCTTGAATTACTGTAAAATATGGAATTATATACAATAATATTGGTATTTTTTCTATTATCCCTACTGTTATGACTAGTTTTCATTAATTACATCAACCTAGGGTCAATATTTGTGTATTCTAAGTTCATAGTATCACAAAGTGCTTTGGATATAATAGTAATTTTAGCATTATAATCTATCAAGCAATTATATAACACCTAACCTTCTAAACACATTGATAAGTACCATAAGGAAAAATTATCTTTTTTCATATCATTGGTGTAGACACCAAAACAGCACCAATCTGATTATGTGATTGCAAACACTAATCGCATTGACACACACAGCCCCCAGGGTAGCCTTCAGAGGTCAAACAGTGGTCCTAACCACTCTCATAGCATTTTTGGAATGTCAGGAGTCAATTTGGCACCTTCAAGCACTCTGCTTCATACTCACCCCACCCAAGGATGATTATAAACTGGTATTCGCCCCACCCAGGGACGATTAGCAATATTCGCTCCAGGGTGGGGCGAATAGCAGGTTTGACTAGCAAAAAGACAAATCTTGACAAATGTCAGCTTAGATCCGCAACTTAATTATTCCTTAATTGCATGGGAGTGTGAGTGAGCATTTTTTAGCATTAGAGGCAGTTACAAGGGCAAACATGAAGCCCCTAATCAGGGAGGAATCTTCTTCCACTTGGAGAGGCATGATTTCCAAGTGGCACCTCTGCCTACTCACCCAAAGAGACCGTCAGGTCTATAAAATGGTGAGTCTTCTCACCCCAAAAAATATACAGAGAAGGAGCATTTTGTGCAATGAAGTGCTGTCATTTTACTTCCACACACACACCTTGTTGATTTGTGCCTTTCACATCCTTTATCTCTTTTGGAGAGGAGGTCATAGGGTGGCTACTGGAAGTTCAAATCCAGAACCAAGACCTGACATTTGGCCACTATATCCTACCAAATTTTTTGACAATACCCCACAAGAGATTTTGGACCCATCCCAAGTGGATTGGTGTCGAAATCAAAACCCAAACGAAGGGCGGCGCCCCCCACACTGTTGCAGTCCTAATCGCCCTGCACCGGAGTGATTAGAAATCTATGGTAGATTTTATTTCTATTATTTTTGCATTTGATTATATGCTACTTAGATAGGTTTTCATTCAAATTTCACGTCATTTTGAGCATTTTTTATCATGTTTCTATTTTTTTCTGCCTTCACTAACATGCAGGTAGCATCATCGAATTCCTAGTGATAGAGGCCAAATTGGGAAAATATGACCTTTTGGGTCTTCCCAAAATGCCCCCAATTAGCTAAAACCAACTTTGTAGGTGATTTGGAGCTTCATGGATGTGACATTTGGGACAATGCTTTTTGGCATTTTGTTGTAGGTATATTCGTCCCACCCCGGAGCGAATACGAATCTGTGGTGAATTTTTCAACTGTTCCATTTGCAGTGCCGTCCTGGTAATGTCCTCATGCCCCTATCAATTTTTTAGGTCATTTGGATCTATTTCAATTACCGTTTTATTCATTTTTTACACTCACTAATCGTAGGCTTGGGGATTGCATGTTTTATTTCATCTACAGGTGCTATTGACTATTTTCTATTTCCTTGAACATAGGGTCTTAACATCGGAGGAGCAGCAAGGAGTCAAGACTCATAAACACAAGTAGTGATGACGTTTGGTCCACCCACTTTACATGTGGGCACGCGAAAGAAGGAATGGCTATCCATGGATGTGACAAGAAACATATTTAACGCTCCTATCTATTAAAATGGAAGGAGACATATTATAACATGACTTTAAAAGCATATCAATAAAGAGGGTTGTATTTTATATTGCTTTTATCTCATGTTGATTCGTTTATGTTCTTTCCTTTCATGCAATTTTCAATACATAGGCTTTTAGCGTTAAGTTTGGTTTTACATGCATCGTACTTAGCATTTTCCTTTTTTTTGTTTTCATATCCTCGTGCTTTCAGTGGCGATAATTGTGGGACCCTTGTCCTCTATTTTCAATATCAAAAATCTGATCAAAACTTGATTGCTTTTTTTTGCTTGTAGGTACCAAGTTTTCAAATGCTGGACTGTTGTTCGTTCCAGCTTATGGCGAATACAGAGCTATAATTCATCTTACCCAGGGACATATGGGCATTTGCCCCACCCTGTGATGAATATGGTCCTATTATTTGTCCCACCCCTGGATGAATAGCTACCTCTGTAGTTTCAGGATAGAAACTCAAAACCAGTAGATTTGGGCAGAGAAGAGGTAAGGGTCTTGAACTCCTTCTGTCATTTCTTGTTTTTCTGGTTCTTTTCTTGCTTAGGAAAAGTTGCACTACATGTTTATTTTCTTTCATGCAAAATAAAAATAACCCCACACATCACGTGGCAACATAAACACCAAGGAGCTGGTCGTAAAACCCCAACCCTTGATCAAGACCAACGGTGGATTTCATCACCACCTTGGCTTGAATTTTGAATTCATAACCCCGATTGCTATTGTTGCTAGACGTAAATCCTGATGAAAGTTGATCGAGTGTAGTTGGGGTGATTCCCAGCGCATGAGGATAAGTCTTCTATGGAAGGTGTCAAAAATAGGGTGATTCCCCTTTCGTACCGCCTGTGTTCCACGTACCATCTGCTCTCATGTACCAATAGTTTCCCTCACATAAGGTCGGGTATATAGAGAGGTTGGTATATCATCCTGGCAATGGTATATTGAACAGGCGACCATTTTTGGGAGCCATAAGAGCCATCATATTGCATTTAAACGTTCTTTACAAAAGCTTTCAAAACAAAATCAAAACACACTAAACTAGGTTTAGGGCACACTTTTAATCTTTAAACGAGATAATCATTGCTTGCATGTGTGATATTTTCTGTTTAGTGTAACATAAAAATCATAAAAAGAAATAAAAATCTATGCACCTTGTAGGAAAGCACCACCATGGTGTACACCCGTAGCCAAGCCCAATCACGGGCAGGAGATGCAGAGAGTGTGCAAGGAGGCACAAGTCACCTCTGCTATAGCCCCAAGGACTTGGTCATACCGTATTGGCAGTCTGACCCACAAGAGAGTCCACATCATGCCATTTCAAAATGGGACTATAGAGGCACCCCTTTGAGGGACACTCTCGTCCAACATAGACCCTTTCAGGAGGAGTCCTCACACGTGGCACTCAATATAAATGGTAAGGCTCCCTTGGAAGCTCATTATGAGTGGCCACCGCACGATGAAGTGCTAGAATAGTAGAGGGTCCATGAGGAGTCATCCCTCCTTTACCACCCATCACTGTTAGGAACAATAGACAAAATCTAGAGCACATGGTGCTTCAAACAGGGTGAGCCAACTCTGCCTGCCCCTTTCATGTATATGAAAGGGAGCACGAGGAAGACCATTACATTCCTCAAGAGCAATACATAGTGCAGGAGCAATGCGTCTCTACACTTGCTATCTACCAAAATCACCTAATGAGGCCAAAGCCTCAAGTTAATGTCGCCAACCTCGATAGAGGGAAGTGACCTATAGAGATCTCGGATCATCGTGATCAAGATAAATGCGTAGGAGAGGCATCTAGGCCTCCTAGACTCAATATGGTGAAACAAATCAACCTGGCAGTCGCCAAACATGCCGCCTACCAAGCATAGATTACATAGCTTAAGCAATACCAATAGCAACTAGAGCATCTATATCGCCTTAGCAAAGAGCACATTCGATGCCAAACAGATGATCTGCTCCATAACATTGTGACTGAGAGGGTTCCAACCCCTCGCACCCAAAGAGCAGAACCATATGAGAGGTGCAACCCCTTGGTGTGAGACCGGTCTCCATGACCTTACCAAGTGTTGCCTCCGAGACCTCCTAGACCTGAGCGGGAGGCCACTCCCAGGAACAATGATGGGCTCCCTCCGTGGGGACCCACCCATGGTCATAGGTCTCGTCTAGAAACTCCTCAAGAATCCTATGAGGAGTATGAGCAAGAAGAAGAGTGGGCTGAAATGCCCTACCAATGCGAAGGGGCCGCTATCCGGCCACCCCTCCATAGGCCTCAAGTTTCCCACAACCCACAATGAGAGAAAACTAAGGAGGAAGGGATTAAATATTTTGATGCATATAAAGCGTTTCTAGAGCATTTGGATTCTATGGAGACCAAGACTTCTAGGACCCAAAATCCTACATTACGCCAACTCCGTAGTCATCTCGTGCATCCGTCAGTGCCAGATTGAGCAAGACCAACAGCAGCTAGAGCATCTATATCGCCTTAGCAAAGAGTGCATTCGGTGCCAGACAGATGAGCTACTCCATAACACTGTTCCTGAGAGGGTTCCAACCCCTCGCACCCAAAGAGCAGAACCATATGAGAGGCGCAACCCCTTGGTGCGAGACAGGTCTCCACGACCTTACCAAGTGCTGCCTCTGAGACCTCCTAGACCTGAGCGGGAGGCCACTCCCAGGAACAATGATGGGCTCCCTCCGTGGGGACCCACCCATGGTCATAGGTCTCATCCAGAAACTCCTCAAGAATCCTATGAGGAGTATGAGCAAGAATAAGAGCGGGCCGAAATGCCCTACCAAGGTGGAGGGGCTTCTATCCGGCCACCCCTCCATAGGCCTCAAGTTTCCCACAACCCACAACGAGAGCAAACTAAGGAGGAAGAGATTAAATCTTCCGATGCATATAAAGTGTTGCTAGAGCGCTTGGAGTCTATGGAGACCAAGACTTTTGGGCCCCAAAAGCCCACGTTACGCCAACTCCATAGTCATCCCATGCATCCATCAGTGCTAGCACCCCCTTACCCTGAACACTTTAAGTTGCCTCAGTTGGCAATCTTTAGAGGTGAGGAGGATGCCCAAGAGCATGTGACTAGATTCCTGAGCCAATGCTTTGGCATTTAGGATAATGATGCTTTTTTGTTGAGAACATTTATCACCACGTTCGTAGGCCCTACCTCGGATTGGTTTACTCAATTGCCAAAGCACAACATTAGCAACTTAGATCAGCTAGTGGATGCGTTCCTCGAACGCTTCGCCTTCAACACCAAGAAGAAGGCGTCACTAAGTGACCTAGCCAGCCTCAAGAAGTATGAGGAAGAAACCATGGTGGCCTATGGGAACCGGTGGAGGACTTTGCTTTCAAAGCTACCCTACCTCCCTCCTATGTCCGACCTCACACAAATGTTCTCAAAGAGTTGTTTGAGATCGATCTTAGTGCTATTGCAGCTGCAGCAATATGCCACCTTAGAGGAAGCTCTGACACAAGCCAGAATCATTGAAGAGATCAAGATTTAGGATGGCGAGATAGCCAAGCCAAAAAAGAAAGAATGGTCTAAGAACACCAAAATAGGGACCACGCAACAGAAACCCGTTGCGGTCAATCAGGTTGCTATCAACGTCCCCAAGCCTACACAAGCAACACAACCCCAAAAGGCTAACTATCAGGCGGTGCCTCTTAACAGTTATGACCGAGAAAATTAGAGGCAAGAACAAAATTAGCAGCGTCACCCTAGGCGACAATTCACACCTTACACAGAGTCCAGAGACTCCTTGTTTGACCACTTGTCAGCGGTAAACTTGATCAACCTGCACGAGATTCAACCCATAGATCCCAATGCACCAAAACCTAAGGGCTACAGGGAATATTTGTACTGTAGGTTCCATAGGCGGAAGGGACATGACCTTAATGCATGTTGGAAGTTTAAGGGCTTGGTGCAAGACCTAATTGATAACAAGACATTAGCGGTGGATAATCCCATGGCACCAAGCAACCAACAAATGGAGGTCTTTAAGGACCCCTTGCCTACCCATGATGCACAGGAAAAGACCCTACAAGTCAATGAGATCACATAGAACTGCCCCATGCAGGGGTATGTAGGGATGATCAGTATAGTGACTCGGAACAGGAGGTATCCGAGTGTAGCTGCCCTCGCGATAGCTATAGGAGAGGTGCCAACAACGTCACAACCACAACAACACCTTACACAACCTCCTCCACCTAGACCCATGGCCACAATTCGGACCAAACTCACTCAGATCTTGAGGACCATGTCGGCTAGGCTCTCCATATACGAGCTCATACAACAATCAACGCCCCATCGGGAGGCTCTAATGGAGATATTGAAAGCCATCGAGTTGCAGCCCCATGAAGTAAATTCCTTCAACAACTTTGTGGGACATGTCAAACGATGCACTGAGCCAATCATCACCTTTCGAGAAGATGAAGTGAAATCAGTGGTTGATGATATGGTGGATCCACCCCTGCACGTTATCGCACGGGTCAACGGGATTCCGTATAAGAGGGTGTTGGTAGACACTGGCTCGTCCAGTAATATCATCACAATAGCGGCATTGAAACATCTAAAGTTTCCAGCATCTCACATCACGGCTTCCACCTACACTCTGCGAGCATTCAATGATGCGATATGCTCGATAGTTGGCACAATTGTCCTACCCATCCAGGTGGGACAAAAGACTATACCTACATTGTGCCATATTTTGGAAGGTGAGATGGCCTATAACATCTTGCTAGGTCGGCCATGGATCAAGGACATGAAGTGTGTCCCTTCGATAGCTCATCAGTGCTTAAAGTATACATTTGAAGGGGAGGTGCATGTAGTCCCGATGGACTTAGAACCCTTCAAGTATTGCAATGCGATGCAGCTGATGCCGCAATCGACCCTTCCATCAATGCATTTGGATTTTCAGTTGAATCCATCTAAATAGGGTCCGATTCCATAGGCATCCCCATTGACAAGCCCATCAAAACCATAGCCGGGTCCATCTTCATCGGTTGGTCCTTCACCAACGATGCCACCTATGGTGGCCACATAGAAGGACAAAGGGAAGAAACCCCTGGAAGAGGCACCGCCATCAGTATCAACTATCTCTACTGAGGAGATGCCTAGCAGAATGGAATTCGAGGCTCCTAGTTCACCCGACATGGAGTGGACTCCGGAAGAACTTCCGTTCCCTCCCCCTCAATCACCAACAATCATCGTTGAAATGGCCAATACGGGCCTGGGGGAGTATCTAGTGTGGAATATTGTAGCAACACCCGCACTAGAGTCCATGCAGGACATGGGGAGACCTCGCCTCCCCATTGGTACTATTGTTCCTCTAGGCTACCCGCCGAACCAGAAAAACTTTGTGTATGGGGGCCTTGATCATGGTATTGAACCATACATGCAAGAGGACGAAGATGAAGAGCCCTTTGCAGAAGATGTCAACTATTTGTCCAACCCAAAATTTGCTTTGAGATACCTTGGCCAATGCAATTGGCATGGATATGGGTTAGGCAGATATGAGCAAGGAGTGCGTGTCCTTTGCCAACCAAGATACCAAATGCCATACGACAAGTCAGGAGTAGGGTTCAACCACCCCCTGCCCCTGGACATCTTGGTAGAGAACATGCAAGGCCTAGGGATAGGCAACAAGGGTGGATTGGCATTAGATCCCTATGCCAATCCTAATACAACATATACATTGGAGGATTATCTCCCATGGTCGACCACCAACCTTGTTAACCTCAACAACCCTTTCCCTTCGCTCGAGAGAGGAGAAAGTTTGAGAGCTCACCTACAAAGGGGATATAGACAAGGTCAAGAAGGATCTTCGGAAGATGAGTCGGAATATGAGGTAGCACCATGGGATCCCTTCGAATCAGATAGCAATCACTCACAAGTGACCCCCATGGATGATTATCAAGAAAGCCTCTTGGCAATGTTCCCTTTGGTGGCTCCCATCGAGCAAGTGCCACCACAAGACAATCAGGCCCCACCATAGAGAGCGAAACAACCCCAATGGGGCCAGATCAATTTTCTCGAGCAAGACGAGCCTCTAATGTCATGAACAATTGTTGGAGCCAATGAAGGCCTTTGGATCTTCGATAGTGATTATGAAGATGAAACTGAGATGGCCTATCTCAATCATATGCGACAACAACAATACCCCTTGGATATTAATGACATATTTGAACAACTAAACATAGTTCCAGGGCATGAGTGGTACGTAGACCCAGTGCGGTGGGACCAAGTGTTGAATCCGCCACTTTGGGCATACGGAGAACACCTTCCACCCAGAGACCCTATAGCGATATCAGTGTCGAGGGTAGACCCTATCTTCCTATCCACACATAGGGCCGATCCATTCATGCCAATACCTCCAGAGCCAGATCCAGAGCACAGAGAACATCCAGAATGTTCGAGTCACCACACCCATGGTAATGGAGACCAAAATCATTTCATCAACATGATCTCCATTGACTTAATCACCCCCATCCACAATCCGGCTGATCCAACATAGTCATTGTATCTAGACATAGATGCCATAGACTAGGATCATGTCAATTCACCACCATCCCCATCAGAGTACTGGCCTTTCGATGAAATGCTTCATTTCACCCCAAGGCCAACTCAGGATATCTTCCATGCTGAAGAGGAACCCGAGGTTCCCAACGATGATCTGAACTCAGCAAATGATATCCACTTGATCCCAACTCCACACCAGTTGGAGGACGGATCCCACATGTCGATCGAGGAGATGACTGACGTAGACATCGGCTTGGATCCAATGAATCCATAGATTATCAAGTTGGGGGTAAGCTTATCCCCCGAAGAGCAAGCCGACTACATTACCCTTCTCAAAGAGAAGAAGGAGGTTTTTGCATGGTCCTACAAAGACATGTCGGGGCTAGATCCACAGCTAGTCATGCATAATCTAATGCTTGATCCGAAATTCAAGCCAGTTAAGCAAAAACTACGTAAGATGCACCCAATAGTGGCCTTGATGGTCAAATATGAATTGCAAAAGTTGTTGGATGCACAGTTTGTCATCTGCGTGGATTACCCACCATGGTTGTCCAACATGGTGCCCATCAAAAAGCCTGACGGGAGGATTCACATATGCACTGATTTTTGAGATCTAAACAAAGCGAGTCCTAAGGATGATTTCCCCTTGCCAAGCATCGACGCATTGGTAGACGCTACAGCAGGTCACGAAATGCTATCCCTCATGGATGGTTTCTCGAGATACAATCAGATTCGTATCAATCCCGAGGACCAACTAAAAATGGCGTTCACAACGCCTTGGGGGACATTTTGTTATAAGGTCATGCCCTTTGGCCTTAAAAATGTTGGCACCACCTACCAACGTGCCATGACATACATCTTCCATGATTACATGCATAAAACTTTGGAAGATTACATGGATGATTTGTTGGCCAAATCTCTTTTGTGCCCAGATCATCTCGATGACTTAAGCAAGATCCTCGATCGCCTCATGGAACATAAAGTCAGATTGAATCCCAAGAAGTGCGTATTTGGCGTCACATCTGGAAAACTCTTGGGTTTCATAGTCTCAAAGCGAGGCATCGAGGTGGACCCAAACAAAGTCAAGGCAATCCTTGAAATGCTTCCCCCAACTACCATCAAGCAGCTCAGAAGCCTACAAGGAAAGGTCACATCAATCAAGCGCTTCATAGCACAGCTATCTGACAAGTGCCGACCCATGAATAAATTATTGCACAAGGGGGTAGCATTTCACTGGGATGACGAGTGCCAGTCAACCTTTGATGACATTAAACAATACTTGGCTTCACCGCCAGTATTGGCACCACCTAGACCAGGAGTGTCATTCTACTTATACATCTCAGCTACTGAGGTGGCACTGGGTGCCATGCTAGCCCAGAAAAATGAACTTCACAAAGAATAGGCTACTTACTATCTTAGCCGCACCCTGGTCAGTTATGAACTTAACTATGCATACGTTGAGAAGCTCTGCTTGGCAGTGGTGTTTGCTACCAAAAAGTTATGCCATTACATGCTGAGCAACACGACGTATGTTGTGTCTAAGGAGAATCCATTGTGGTACATGATGAGTCACACTTATCATAGTAGCCACACGGTGAAATGGATCATGTTGTTGATGGAGTTTGACATAGAGTTTATTGGACAAAAATCCATCAAAGGTCAAGTCATAGCCGATCAACTAGCAGAGGCTCCCCTCGAAGACGATCAACCTCTGGTCATAGAACTACCCGATGATGGGGTCTTCCATGTCTCAGAATCACCAGATTCTGATGAGCCTGAGTCATAGGATGACATAACCCTATTTTTTGATGGTTCTAAATGTGAGCAAGGGGGTGGCACAGGAATTGTATTCTTCACATCGCAAGGGGCTCCAATGCCTCTATCATTTAAATTAGACTTCCCGTGCACCAACAACAATGCAGAATACGAAGCCTTGCTCATAGGTCTTCAGACAACAATCACCATGAACATCAAATGATTGAACATCTTTGGTGATTCGCTGCTAATTGTCAACCAAGTTAAAGGGGTATTCCAATGTAAATGCCCAGTTCTGCAGGCCTACAAAGCCCTTGTGGACAAATTCCTGGAAAAGCTTGAATGGTACGACATCGAGGCACTCCCTCGGTCATCGAATCATTTTGCGAACACTATGGCCTCCTTGGGGTCACTAATCCCGCAAGACATTTTTGGTGATATGACAACCATTCAAGTCAAAACACTATCGCAATCCATGATGGAGCGTGCAAGCTCTGACTTAATGCCAAGAATCCACCTGATCCAGATTGAACCATCCCCGGACACGTTCTCTCGAATCCACGATTGTCTGAATCATGCCAACTAGGGGTCCTTGTTCTCCCCTACTCCCATTAATAGCAACACAATGCTATTCTTACAAGTTCTTTCCCGCTCAGCTTTTGCTAGGGATGAACTTCAAGAGGGATTGGTTGTTCATACCATCGAGGCTTCTGATCAATAGGATTGGTATTCACCCATAAGGGACTACCTCAAGTTAGGTAACCTCCCACTTGGATTGACGCATGCCGCAAAATGAGCATTCAAGCAGAAAGTGGCAAAGTATGTCTTGTTAGGAGACATTTTGTACCGTCATAGCTACGAAGGAATCCTCCTTCATTGCTTGGACCAGCAGGAGTCCACTTGGGCGATCACCCAAGCGCACGATGGTACATGCGGTGGCCACTTCAATGGTATGGCCATCACAAAGCGCATTCTCTGCATGGGCTATTACTGGCCATATTTAGAGCGAGATTGTTGCACGTATGTAAGGAAGTGCATGAAGTGTCAACACCATGCCAATTTGACACACGTACCTTCCCAGGCCTTGCAGTCGATCCAATCGGCTTGGCCATTTTCGTAGTGGGGTTTAGATCTAATCGAAAATATCTCCCTTGCATCGTTCGACCATCACACATTTATCATAATGGCCACAGAGTACTTCACCAAATGGGTGGAAGCAATTCCGCTTACCTCTACGACTGGAACCCGCATTTCGGAGTTCATTTTACATAATATCATATGTCATTTTGGTATTCCATCCAAGATAATCTCGGATAATGGGACGTCATTCAAGAACAAAGACGTGCATGCTTTGACCACAAAGTACAAAATTTAGCACAATTTTTTGACACCCTATTATCCGCAGGCAAATGGGCAAGCAGAGGCGTCAAACAAAATGCTAGTTGCCATCCTCAAAAAGACAGTCATGAGACAATCATAAGGATTGGCACATTCAGATCCCACTTGCCCTATGGGCTTATCGCACTAGCATTCGGACGCCCACTGGGGCAACTCCATTTTTGCTCGTGTATGGCTCCGAGGTAGTCATGCCTCTCGAGTTGGAAATTCCTTCCCTGCGCATATCAATGCAAGAGTTCATCGATGATGACACTGCATGGTAGGCCCGGTTAGACCAGCTTACGTTGCTCGATGAACGACGCGTTAATGCTCTCGAGCATTTACGTATCTATCAAGAGCGACTTAAGAAAGCATACAACATGAAGGTTCACCTGAGGGACTTTCAGGTTGGTGACTTGGTCTTAAAAGAGAACCAGCAAAATTCTAACTTGCCACCCCATCTAAGGGACAAGTTCACGACAAACTGGTTAGGTCCTTATGTCATCCATAGTAAAATAGGACCTGGAACATACCGGCTCGCCTCTCTTGATGGAATCAAGGAACTAGAACCCTTGAACATCAGTCATTTGAGGCCATTCCATATTTAAAAGAGCCATAGCCCAAACCAAAAGCTCCAAGGATTCTCATAATCGCTTGGTCAATCCCAAAAGCTCCAAGGATTCTCATAATCACTTGGTCAATCCTCAAAATGCTCCAAGGATTCCCATAATCGCTTGGTCAACCCCTAAATGCCTCAAAGGTACCCATAATCCCTTTGGTCAAACCAAAAGCTCCAAGGATTCCCATGATCGCTTGGTCAACCCTCAAAAGCTCCAAGGATTCCCACAATCGCTTGGTCAACCCCTAAATGCCCCAAAGGTACCCATAATCCCTTTGGTCAAACCCAAAATGCTCCAAGGATTCCCATGATCGCTTGGTCAACCAAAAAGCTCCAAGGATTCCCGCAATCGCTTGGTCCAATCCCAAAATGCCCCAAAGGTGCCCATTACCCCTTTGGTCAAGACAAAAAGCTCCAAGGATTCCCACAATCGCTTGGTCAATAATAAGAAAGTTCAAAACAATAAAATCATCAAAAATAACAAAAATTTGCATCTCATCTCCATACATGCTCAAAATCATCACAACAATAAAGAGCTCTTTTTGCATTCATCTCCATACTCACCCAAATAAATCCATCAAAAACACAAAAATAATAGCCGCATTAAGCATCACATCCATACATTACATATTTGTGGTCATAAAGGTCAAAGGCACCATAGACTGTAATTATTCGGCAAATCCATCTTCCTCCACATTTCTCCACTCTATAAACAGTCCATCAAAAATAAACGCCATGCACATCCTTTTCGCCATATCATAGTCGGTTGTCTTCTAATGTATTAAGAGTTTTCGTCATTCAGCTGTCATTTAGCTTTCTAGCCACGTACTGTACAAAGTCAGATAGATTTTACAAAGGTAGAGTTCTACTTGGATCACACCTTGTTACGTACCATCCCAACACAAATAAAACACATAAAATAATTCCCAAGTTGTGTGAATGAAGGATGAAACCTGCAAAGCAATCCAGGTCACCATAAGCGAAATGGTTATCTTGCTCATCCCCCTATGCGAATGACCCCAAGAATGCTGAGAGTTGGCAAAAGGACAAGCATCTTCCCTACCCAATTCCCCAAGAATCCCAAGTTCTCAAAAAGTTGCAAAACATCACAAATTTGCAAAAGTCAAAACTCCAAAAATTTGACATCACCACCAAAGTGCATACATCAAAAGGCACATACAATAGTGATTCTCATCACTCAATATTCAAATCCCTTGCTCAAAAGAAAAAACAAAAATAAACAGTGATTTTTATCACTACAAAAGAGCAAGTATCCCAATACAATTGAAGAAAAGAAGGGAGTCGAACTTGAATCCCTGGAACTCTCAGCATTCAGAAGGTCATGAAGTAAACCTCAGTATCGGTTTGGTGGATAACCTATCGGTCACTGGTGGCAAACCTCCCGCATGACGATATATCTATCACATTAACTCGTGTGCAGATCAATGTTTGCATGTGGATGAGCTAGCTTATGGTATCCTAGATAGCACCGTAGATTAATCCGACTAAATACAACAAAGGAGTTAGTGGAGCTAATTAGGTGATCCTCAGTACAGGTTTGGTTGATAGCCTATCTAGCATTGGCGGTATCCTGACAAATACCACATAAACAAACTCAATTGCACACACAGGGATGTGAAATAACTTGGTCAAAAACAAGTCCAATTCATACCTTGTTCAAAAGTCTTGTAAGATAAAGTACAATCGTGGCTAGTTAGTTAAAACATCTGAGTCTCAGAAAACCTTAACTACATTCCAAACCAACCGGGCTATCTTTCATCCTCGCATCGCCATCAAAAAATACAAAAATAAATAACATGTATACATAGAAAGTCCTTTACCACAACAATCGCATAGGACAAAAAGCCATAAGTTCTAAACAGTCTATGGTGCCACCACCAAAAATCACAAATTCAATTCATCCATTCCATTTGCATATCATAGCAATTAGAAACATTTGCATCCATCATAACCTATGCATCCATCAAAAGTAAATTAACATGCATACATACACATTCATCAATCATTGTGCATAACATCAAATCACGACACATGGATAAATAAAATAAAGTCATCTATATATATATATCATCAAAAAATGCACCAAAATGCACAAAAACAAGCAATAAAATTGCCCAATGAGAGTGCTTTTGCACTTGACATTCCGGGCATGCAAAATAGACGTCGAGGTCACAAATCCTCACTATCCTATTCCCTAAGAAGGCTACCATATCCGGACCGCTCCACGGGAGGACGGATTGCCGAGAATTTCATCCCCAAAATGGTGTCCCAAAAATGGGTCCAAACCCACCCAAAAATAGCAATAACATTGCGAACAAAGGTGCCTTTGCGCCCATTCTTGGCATGCAAAATGACGTTGGGGTCACAAATTCTCACTATCCTACTCCCTAAGAAGGCTACCATAGCTGGACCGCTCCACGGGAAGACGGATTGTCGCCAATTTCATCCCCAAATAGCGTCACAAAAAGGGTTCACACCCACCAAAAATAGGTCTAAATGTCGAAAAACTGCACACACATTCAACGATAAAACATCTGAAAGGCACCCTTACACAAGTCATCTTGGGTCAAGCGACTCATCACTTTTCTCATGTAGGTCATTCCCTCATCGATTCGTCGCTTGAGGGGGTAGTCACACTTAGTCACCAATCAACAAATACACACCCAATCATGAAAATGGCATGCATTCAAAGAATCATTGACAAAGACAATCACGCTCCTGCTTGGGGCAGCAAACAAGCAATAATCACAAGCTGATCAAACACTTGGCATTCGTGAATCATGAACTCAAGGTTCCCACAGACAAAAGGTTGCGCCCTTTGCCTATTCATGACTGATCAATGTCCAAGATCAAGTAACACCTCACCAAAAAAGGTTAACACTTGAATTGAGTTCCTTCGCTCGTCAGAAGCAAGGATTCAAGAATGCATGCCCTTTCCATACTTGGGGCATCAAAAGTTGGTTAGGTTACTGAGAAACCCTAATCATTAGTGCTTTGGTTATCTATTTTTGCTCAGCACTGCGCCATGCACAGCGCATCCCAAAAAGGGGCATTTGTAGACACCAAAACAACACCAATCCGATTATGTGACTGCAAACACTGATCGCATTGACACACATAGCCCCCAGGGCAGCCCCTAGAGGTTAAACAATGGTCCTAACCACTCTCACAGTAGTTTTGGAAGGTCAGGAGTCAATTTGGCACCTTCAGGCACTCTGCTTCATACTCGTTCCACCCAGGGACGATTACAAACTGGTATTCGCCCCACCCAGGGACGATTAGCAGTATTCGCTCCAGGGTGGGGCGAATAGTAGGTTTGATGGGAAAAAGTCAAATCTTGACAAATGGCAGCTCAGATCCGCCACTTAATTCTTCCTTCATTGCATGGGAGTGTGAGTGAGCATTTTCGAGTGTTAGAGGCAGATTACAAGGGCAATCATGAAGCCCCTAATCAGGGAGGAATCTTCTCCCCCCTAGGAAGGCATGATTGCCAAGTGGCGCCTCTGCATGCTCATCCAAAGAGACCGTCAGGTCTATAAAATGGTGAGTCTTCTCACCCCAAAAAATATACAGAGAAGGAGCATTTTGAGCAACGAAGTGTTGTCATTTTACTTCCACACACACACCTTTTGATTTGTGCCTTTCACATCCTTGATCTCTTTTGGAAGAGAGGTCATAGGGTGGTTATTGGAAGCGCAAATCCGGAACCAAAACCCAAAATTTGGCCACAATATCCTACCAAATTTTCCGACAACACCCCACAAGAGGTTTTGGACCCATCCCAAGTGGATTGGTGCCAAAATCGGGCCCCAAACGATGGGCGTCCTGCCCCCGGGTGCCCCCCACACTGCTGCAGTCCTAATCGCCCCGCCCCGAAGTGATTAGAAATATATGGTAGATTTCCTTTCTGTTATTTTTGCATTTGATTCTATGCTGCTTAGATAGGTTGTCATTCAAATTTCACATCGTTTTGAGCATTTTTGATCATGTTTCTATTATTTCTCGCCTTTACTAACATGCAGGTAGCATCATCAAATTCCCGGTGATAGAGGCCAAATTGGGAAAATCTGACCTTCTGGGTCTTCCCAAAATACCCCCAATTAGCTAAACCCAACTTTGCAGGTGATTTGGAGCTTCTCGGATGTGACATTTGGGACAGTGCTTTTTGGCATTTTGTTGTAGGTCTATTCGTCCCACCCCGGAGCGAATACGAATCTGTGGTGAATTTTTTGACTGTTCCATTTGTAGTGCCCTCTTGGTAATGTCCTCATGCCCCTGTCAAATTTTTAGTTCATTTGGATCTATTTTAGTTATCGTTTTATTCATTTTTTACACTCACTAATCGTAGGCTTGGGGATTGCATGTTTTATTTCATCTACAGGTGCTATTGACTGTTTTCTGTTTCCTTGAACGTAGGGTCTTGACATTAGAGGAGCAGCAAGGAGTCAAGACTCATCAACACAAGCGGCGGTGATGTTTGGTCCACCCATTTTACATGTGGGCACGCGGAAGAAGGAATAGCATCCATGGGTGTAACAAGAACACATATTTAATGCTCCTAGCCCTTAAAAGGGGAGGAGGCGGATTGTAACCGAGTTCTGAAACATATCAATAAAAAGAGCTATCTTCCTTATTGGCTTTTTATTTGGTTTTGATTCATTCATGCTTTCTCTCCTTTCATGCACTTTCAATTCATAGGATTTAGCGTTAAGTTTGGTTTTACATGCATCGCACTTGGCATTTTCATTTTTTTTTTTCGTATCCTCGTGCTTTCAATGGGATGGTTGCTTGTACACTAGTTTGAAATTTGGATGAGAAATAGTGGTTGTTATCAATATTTCCAGAGCTATTTCGACCATATTAACTTGTTTTTAAACAACCATATATTCTTCCAATAATTCCTCTTCTATTTGAGTGTTAATTGTTAGTTTTTGCACTAATTCTATTATCTTGAGCATTAGCCTTCGATAAGGTTCCAATATATCTTCTTTTTTTCTTCATAGCATAGCTAGGACATACAAATTTTGGTAAGCTTATTTATTCTCACAATGTAGGCATAAATTTTTTAACAACCACCTTTTGCACATGAACCTGACCTTACATATTCTAGGATGACCCTTTGTGAACACAAAGCTCTATCTAGCTCATATTTTTAGATTCTTATTTCTTGACTTGCACCATATGGTGTGTGTTCTCAATATTTTTTTCTATTGGATTCCTATTATTTGAGTATAGCAACTAAATATTGGAACAATAACTGGTTTCATTGACATGGTTGTAAAATATTTTAATTTTTAGGGCAGATAATGTTGAAAACCACTTTTATTGCAACGGTTATCAAACATTGAGTATTTAGTCTTGACCATATTTATTTTTTGAACATGACCTCTAGCTATGATGGTGCATTCTCTATCTTCCTTCCTAATGTTTAGAACCTATATGTCTAAAGAATAAAATTATTGAGAAGAAGTTTGTGTTAGCTTTTTATGTTTAATACTTAAATAAAAATATCCACAAGATCTAATATAAAGTTGTTGTAATAAATATAAGTAAATGGAAATATTCTAAACATATAAAATTCATAAATAAATTCTGCAGCAACTCATAAAAATGGCATTAAAAGATACTCGTAAAAATAGTATCTTGATAGAATAAAGATCTCCAATACACCATACTTCCACACACTCTTACTTTACATTGTGTATCTCTTACACACACATAGACACATATAATATAATGTGACTCTTAATATAGAGTACTCTTGGCCTTTACTCCTCTTGAGACTCTTCACTTTTCTACTCTATGGACTCATGTGCACATAGACTACTATGCACATTTACATTATTGAATACTTTGCACATTCTAATAATACTTATGTGTTTATTACATTGTATAAAGTAACACTCACACTCTAATATAAGGTACACTCATAATCTAAATATGTACCCAAGGTGGTACATTAGCAAGTACCAATTAATGTAATATATTCCAACACCCCCTTGTATTACATTATTTTGTTATAGAAGACTTTAATATTCAATATAGTCTTCGACCTGGTTCTAGAACTTGTGTTGTTCTTTTTTGCTTTCTTCATTGTGCTTGTTGTTTGTATCTTGGTCAATTAAATTATTAGTATCTTTACAGAATACTATAGTTTCTAAAAATACTTTAACTTCATGTTATTCCATAGGTACACCAATTCTTAAATTTTCTAAATCTCTTGAGCTAAATGCACCTTTTTATTTCCTTCTCTATATTGTAGTTGAGGTTTATTGTACTAATGCTAAAATTGTTTTTGATGTGGTCTATATTGATTATGATATTATCTTGGTTGAAATGATATATTTAACTGGCTTCTAGAATATTTTTTATTCCCTTGATATTGATTTCTTGGATTGAATTTTATAATAATTTATACTATGTCCTCTTTTCTGCATACTTGATAATATCTATTATTCTATTTTGATTTATTCCTTGATAATGAAGCAACATTTCCTTATGGATTATCTTTTGAGACTAAGGCATTGTTAATTATTTCATCTTTGACTAAATTTTCCACCTCATACTCTTGTAGTATATTGACTAACTCATCAAATGATGTATCTTTACTTAGAATGTGTAAATATGTGACTATATGCTTGTAGCTTTCTACAAGTGTTGTTAGAATCACTTGAATAATAAAATTGTATTTTACATTTTCTCCTAAGGTTAATAATTTTCCTATTATATCTGCCACTTTTCTTAGAAACAATTCTATACTTTCAATACTATTAAATTTTAGAGAATGCAATTGGGTTTGAAGATTCAATATAGTGGCTTTATTATTTATTCCAAATATATTGGCTAAAGTATTCTAAGTTGTAGACACCCAAACCTAGCCACTCCATAAAACCCACCCACACCACCAAACCTACATAATAAAATAATATACCTAAGTTCTAACTTAGGCATAATTTCTTGCACATTATCCTATTTTCTAGATTTTAAAAAATCTAGAAAACATCCCCTCGTATTCCTTATCTATCCTTTTGACATGTGTCCTAACCACCACTAACCCCCATTTTACCACATCTCTCACATATCACTCCACTCCCACATACCCACTTACCCCATATTCCTAGTTAAATGAGACACCCTGGGTGACTCACTCTAACTACACAAGATAGGTGGTTACCCAATCCCTACCACTTGGCAACCCTGGCTTACCACCTATAATTCCCCCCTCATCTCCAAAAATACTATAAATACACTCCATTTTATTAAGTAAAGAGGTTAAAAAACATACTTTCATACTACCAAAATTGCTATAGGAGGTCATCAGCTTTTGTAGAGATTGATTCCTCAATGTCCTAGATTTAACCCTAGCATTTGTGCATCTCAACTACAAATACAAAGGTGTATTTATATAAAGGAAGTACAACTCTACATTTGTACAAACACAACTTCGTGTTTAACCATCCCCAAATGTAACCCTACATTTTCCCAAGAACAGTTTCATCGATCGAGCAGATATAAATCAAAGGAGTTAAACAACAAGGTACCATTTTTATGGTTTTCTATATTTTGTATTATTTTACGTATTCTACGAACATTTAATTCTAAGGTTTTGTAGTATCTTTCATGTGTGTTAAATAGGTCCTACTAACCCCTTTTGTTTGTAAGCTTATGTGTGTAGGAGATAGGTTCTTGGAGAGCTGTTGAAGCTAGGACAACCCACAAAGGATACTCAAGCCCATCTAAAAATTTTATTGGAGTAAAGGATATTAAACAAACCCACTTCCAATTGAATTTTCCAAAGGAGATTTTGTCCCCTTTGTACTCATTGTAATCTCAAAGAAAGCATATTTTGTAACACCTACAAATTATGGATAATATTGTAAAGAGAGGAGATAAAAACTCCTATATTAATACAAAAAACATTTTGTTTACTGTAAATTGTTTGTTTTATCATTTGTTTTATTTGGTGCACATATATTTTTCTTACACAAGGTTCTATAGAAGTTACTGCTGAACTAATGTATGGTTGTATATAACTTGTAATTGCAAATGTTATTATCATGAGTGCTTTTGCTTCATCTTCCTTATACTTTTTAATTTCCCTATCATCTTAGGTAGGTTTATGTTTTGCTCCTTTAACAATATCCCAAAGCTTTTATACTATCAATAATCATCTCAAGTTGTTTTTCCATGAAGTGTAATTAGTATTTTTAAGAAGTTGGGATTCTAAAAGAAAGAATTTATTTGTTGTTATGATAACACTTGTAGACTACCTTATATCTCCCTAATGTTTTAATGATAATTTCAATATAAAATTCAACTATTATTCTTCAATTCATGTAGTATACCTTATATTCCTAATGTTTGGATAATGATCAAACAATAGTTTTGATAAAGGTTTCAATTCTTCAAGTCTCTAGGTTGAATTCCTTTTATCTCCTAAATTTCAATAATATGGTTTCTAAATTTCACAAACTATGTTGGTGTTGAATTCCTTATAAATCCCCAATTAGAATTTTATAAAACAAAGGTATTTGCAAATTTAATATTTCTATTTTTATTTATAAATCCTTATTCCTCCAAGTTAAAATATTTGCAAATATTTAAATGCAACTTGAATTTCAAAATAGAATAGAGTAATTTCAAAAACTTTCAAATTAAATACTTCTTAATTCAAGAATATTCCAGCTCTTTCAATAAACTTATATGGTTATAATTTGTCAATTCATTAGGTTATTTATCCATTCATTAAATTAATCTCAAGTATAATAGATTAACTAACCCTAAACATAATAATATTATTTTTTATACCTCCTTAATCTTTGCAAAGGATTAAATCAAATTAAATATTTTATACCTCCTTATATATGGTATGCTAAATTTGGGTCTTCAAATATTTGACCTCCTACATATTTGTTGGCCTTTCTATCCTTCAATTTTGGGTCTTCATGTCTTTGACCTCCTGCATATTTATTGGCCTCTCTATCCTCCAATATTATTTTATTTATGACACGCTCCATGTTATTAAAGAAATTTGAAATTTGTCACGCACAAAACTTGGTTCTCATGCATTAATTGTGCATAAAAAAAAAAAATTATTCTCCTTAGTGATGGTTGACACTCTTGTTTGAGAAATGACAAGTATCACTCAGAATTTTGGTATGCACAAAATATATTACATCTTCCTTTGGCGCTCCTCCTCGCAAATGGATCTTTTTCTTCAACACTTCCTCAATGGCATATGGTTTAGTAATATCTCTTCTTTATCAATGTTTTCTCTTCAATACTTCCCTCGGATTTCTTCTCAACACTCAATTTTATTAATAATGCTCAACTTTCTTCTCAACACTTTGGCTTCCTCCTCAATGTTTAGCTTCCTCAATAATGCTTTATTTGTATTCCTTCCTACTATATGACTATTATAAACTTATATTTTCAACCTCCTTTATGGTTCTTCATCTGCATCTCTTATATTTCTTCAAATATCCCTTCAAATCCTTTTAGGTAGTTCTTAGTCTTGGTGCAAATGCTAACTTAAATGGTGATTCAAATCCTTCTATCAATGTTCCTCCTCCTTGCTTGATGGCTCTTCTCCCTTGCATAGTAGCTCTCCTTCTTTGTATGGTGGCTCTTCCTAGGAAAATCTTGAATTCTTGCTCCCCTATGCTATGGTTGTTCATTTTCGTTCTAACAAAACCTTGGATTCTCTCCTATGGTACTCAAACTTCACTTTCCAGTAGCCCTTCCTTCAATACAATGGTGCCTCCACTTGTGCTTGGCGGTTCTACTACTCATTTGATGACTTCTATTCACCAATTTTTTTACAACTTTTAGTTGTACTTTATGGTGTCTTTGGACACTCTAACTCTACCTTGCACTATTCGATATATTTATTTTCTTAAATAAGACTTATAAATAATTATGCACTTTCTTGGATTATAAAAATAACATATATATTAAATTTTCCTTCTCCTTATTACTCCCTTTCAAGTAATCTTTAACTTTATTTTTTGTTGTTGTGTTTTGCATATTCTAGGATGATAATGATACCTTCTTCCTTATCTTGGAGACACTTAGCTTAGACTACCTTTTTCTAGCTATAATAACTCTAATATGGTTCTTTCAAAAAACTTTATAATAATTTGGTTCAAATGCTTGAATAATGAAATTTTATAGCACTAATATTACAAACCTATTTTTCCTCCTTTTGTAGCTAATCTCCTTGGTGATTTGATTCATCTTTTTGTTATATTGAATTTAGAAAATTTTCAGCTTCACTTACTTTTAATTTGCTGCTCCAAAATATGTTTTTTTCAACTTCAAATTTTGCCAAATATTCCTTCACTTTGTTGTCAAAATCTCTCCTAAATATGCTCCAAAAATATTCAAAACTCAGCTCTACTATCCCCTTATAATGCTGCCCAATTTTACAGTCCTAAAACTCTTTAACGGGCAGTTTGGGGTTGAAATTCAAATTTTAATATTTTATCTTTTTACTAATGTTTTAACCATGCCAATTTTAGGGTGCTACATTTTGCCCCCTCTTTAGCGAATTTTTGAAGAAAATGCGTTAAAGACGAGTTTTTCCCGTTTTACGAGAAAGCAAAAATATACTCAATTTTTTAGACGACGATTCTTGGTCGAATCGTACGAATGCTGACTATGGTGCCCCCTCCGTGTTTTTACCCAAATTGAACGTTTGAGGTAAAAACACGAAAAAGCAAAAATTTAAAATGTGGATTTTTAAATAAATTAAAGAAAATAGGGAAAACCCTAATTCATTTGTACTATTCACTTTCATTGTTTCAGAGTTCTGCAGAGAGAAAAAAATGGTGGAGACAGTGCACAGAGCGACAGAGGTCCGGCGCGAGCTACGGGTAAGGATCTAATCCTAGTAGATTAGGTTTAATGTAACTTTGTGCAAGTTTTTTAAATTTTATTGTTTGGGGCATTGCGGCCATTTTTAGGCCGTCGATGTCATCGAGACAAAATCGTCCTTAGATCATCGATTTCGTCTGACGGCAAAATCGAAAAATTAGGGGCGATTTCGTCCAACAAGGGGTGATTCCCAAGTTGTGAAATCGTAGACGATTTTGTCCTCACAAAGGACGATTTTTCCCAATTGGGGACGATATCATCCAATGGTGGACGATATCATTTTAAACTTGATTTTAAGTTGTTTAATTTGATGTTAATGATTGGTTGATTAATGATTTTGTTGTTTTATTGTTTATTTTGTAGAAGGGATTACTAAAGAGCTAGGAATGGAAATACGACGGGCTAAGAGATGACATAGTCGCGCTTGACCAGGCAGAGTGTGACCGACTTGGACAGGTCGGTCTACAGCATGTGGCAAAGATGCCACAAGTATCAACTGACATAGGGCTACTAACAGCCCTAGTAGAGAGGTGGTATCCGGGGTCGTCCTGCTTCTAGTTATCGAAAAGGGAGATGGCTCCCACTCTAAAGGATGTATGGAGGATCATGATGATCCCCATACAGGGACGGTTGATGATGCCTACGACCAATCAAGGTCAGGCGATGATGAGGCTCACTGGAGACCCGAGCTTCACCCTGGAGAAGGGTGAAGTGAACATCGAATCTCTGAGGCAGATGCCTGAGGCATCTAGGCTTACTCGGGTTTTGGTAGGAGTTTTCGGTGGCTTACTGCTGTGCCACCAGAGTGGATGCAGACTACCATGGGTGCTCTCAAACATAGTCTGCGACATGAGAGACCACGGGTATAGATTTGCATGGGGCAGCTTTGTTCTATACCGCTTGTATAGGATCCTACATGGGGTCGTATACAAGGGAGGTCGATGTCTGGTCTTGACATCGCTACTGTAGGTTTGGTGATGGGAGCACATTGCAGTGCGGAGGCCGATAGGGCTCCCATTGACAGGGGTTGACCGAGAGAGGCCCCAGGTTTTCTATTGGTGGCTACAAAGGGGGTCATAGTGACGGATAGATCTGCCGATGTCACAGAGGTTGCTAGACGACCTCATCCCAAAGCAGATCACTTGGAGGCCATGGTGAGAGCACCCTAAGTGGGCAGAGGATGGGCAGGAGCTAGCTCATATCAGGCGAGTTTGTTGGCTGAGGATGGAGCGGGGAGAGGTAGAGCTCCAACGCTATGATCGAGTACTATGACAGTTTGGTCTATAGCAGGGGATCCCTTCTCTTAGGGATTACGAGTACTCCCGGACTATTTGGGATAATACTACACTGAGCGGGGCTCCAGATATGCAATGATTATGGAGTCAAGATACAGACGATGCCCCCATCCAGCCAGTGGATGGTGATGACATCGAGGTTGTGGATGGCTACGATGCCTGGCACGTAGGAATTCGCCCTCCTCGCATGATGAGGGCATAGGGTCCAGTACACACTATGGTGCACCAAATGGGGAGATGATGACAGGCTGCTATTGAGGTAGCACGAGGGCATGGAGGGAGAGAGCAGCGATGGATCCCATAGGAGAGATGCCAGAGGATGGCACGGGCTCCATAGAGGCCATGGGAGACAGAGCGGAGGGAGGAGAGGCTCCCTTCGTAGCAGGGGGAGAGACCACCATCGCCTGATAAGGGCAAGGGTGTTGACATAGGGGAGAGCAACGAGACAACGACTCTCCGGGCTGAGGTTGCCCGCCTCCGAGCTCAGGTGTAGACATTGCAGGATGAGGCTACATGGCTCAAAGCTCAGGGCGGAGGGGTGAGTAGGGATGATCTATCATGGTCTATTGCTCAGATCGCATTCTACCAGGGGCTATACTATCACATGGTTCCAGAGAACCAGAGGGTACCACTGCCAGCCCCTATTGCAGAGCCGATCATGATGGGATCATCGAGGACATCCTCACGATCGATGATGAGGACCCGAGATACAACTCGAACCTCTATGGGACCACCTCCTCCACGTTAGGGTGGGGGGAGGAGATGAGGCTGAGAGCTTGAGGGCTTCTCGAGGCTAGGTGTCTATGGACTATAGATTTTGTAGAGATTGTTGAGAGGATTGAGTATGCCAGAGTATAGATTGTGGCATACCAATCCAGTTTTGATATGATGTATATAATTTTTGGATATATATATATATATATATATATATATATATATATATATATATATATATATATATATATATATATATATATATATATTTGATCTTATTGCTGATGATATGACTTGTTCATATGTTTTTATGATGCTTTAATGTTTGAATTGTTTGCTTATTGGATTGATGATTCATGTGATTATGTCGTGTTTGAAATATTATAATTTGATGTCATGCTGTAAGATTTTAAATGAAATAATCTGATGTAAACAATTGGTTGTTGTGGTGTGATTTGATGAAAAAAATAAAAAGAGACTTCTAACAATAATTTCAAAGGACATTGTCGTTGTTATAGACCATTTCATGGAGTCGTCGCTCACTCGGTCGTCAAGCTAATCCCAGTATAGAAATATTGTTAAAAGTAAAAGAGTGCTTAAGAGACTGTCTTAAGACTTTGTGTTGTAATGATGGAGATAATGATGGTTTGATGATTTGTTTTCAGATTTTCATAAAAATAGTATGCATGAGATACTGAAAATATGATTTTGCTAGGCATAAATTCCTAAGTGTGATAAAATTTTGAACAATTCCTTAGAATTTATACCATGGTTGCAAAATTGAATTTGAACATAATGACATGAAATAGAATAGGTGTTCGTTTGTTTGTAAAGCATAATTGTGTAACATAATGATGCAAGTCATATGTTTTGATGAATTTGTTTTTTAAAATAAATGGAAAATAAAATTAGAACAATGGTTTGCGCTAGGCATAGAATTATAGGTATAGACTTATACCATCATCGCGAAATCCAAAGAAGAAAATAGATTGTTGGTTTTATTGCAAGATGAATTTTTGACCTTTGATAAATAGAAAAATAATAATATGAAAATTTTGTTTGAAATTATTTTTAAGATTTTGTGAGAAGATGTATGTAATTGCTCTTATAGAAAACAAGAATTCTGAAATAAAAGGATAAAATTATTCCAAAAAGAGTTACAGAAATATTTTAAATTATCTCAAAGAGAAATGTAGATTTATAAGGAATCCTCATGTGCAAATGTGAGTTCATTACCGATCTTGATTTATCATAATGATACAAAATCTCTCAAATACAAATGTGTGTGCGATTGTATTGTTCATTCACCAATTTTGAGCAAGATAATTTGATACAAGTAATTTGCCTTGACCAAATGAATGTTCGTTGACCATGATTTATATGCATGTAACCGTACCAGACTACTATGTAAGTTAGGTTATCAAGAGCTAGCTAATCCATAAGCTGACATAGGTCTATACAAAAGAAGGTCGCTAATGTGACAGACATATCACCACGCTAGGGATTACCCAAGGCCAAGCGGGTTGGGCACAAACCACCTGTTATGGGGCTTACCTCACAGTTTTCGAATAATTGAGAATTCCAGGGATTCAAGCTCATTCACCCTTATTTTCTTTTCAAGGGGTAGGGAAAGGATTTTATTGCATTTTGCTTTTGCGTTTCTCTTTTGCTTCTTTTTTTCTTTTCTTTTTTTGTACTTTTGTATTTTTGCTTGATATTTGAGATAATGCTGAAATATTGTTGTGATGATACAAAATAACATTTTTCTTTTTCTCTTTTTCTTGAACTTTTCTTTTCTTCCTATGCTAGGGATACTTGCTCGGATTAGCTTTAGAGCAAGGGATTTTTATTCCGGGTAGGGGTGAGCTTGTCCTTTTGTCAATTCTCAAAGATTCTAGACCATGTGCATGATAGGATAGCAGGGGAAACTTTTCGCTCAGGAAACCATTTCTACTATGTAGCATCATATCGAATTTGCAATGAAATCATTTTAATGTGAAAAGATATACTTGGTTCAAGTAAATAACAAGATCAGTTCTCTATGCTCAAAACTTTATTTAATTCAACTGTGGACTTTGATATAAGAGAGATGAATAATCATACCAAATAAAATCAAGATATTTATTCATGTGAATGTGAAAGTGCGGGATTCCAAATAAATGCTAATTTATCCAAAATAACTAAAAATATAACTGCAATACTTCACAATTTGAGAGGTACAAAAATAAAAGATGTTTTTGAAGATTTTGATGATTTGGATGTTTTTAATTTTAAGTTATGAATTGAAAGAAATACAAGATAATTGTGTTTTTGAAATGTTTTAAATAAGTGACTAAAAAGGAAATAATATGCAAAACAAATATATACAATGATGAAATGACCAATTTTTATGCATAGTAACGTTTAAGATGCATAATGTTCATAGGTTCTTTAAGTTCTTTACCATCTAAGGTAGATAATTTGTATGCTCCCGATCCAAATTTAGCAGTGATGACATATGGTCCAAGCCAGTTGGGCTCAAATTTACCTTTAAGGTTTTTAGTTGCATTAGTATTTTTTTGAAGATTTTGAGGATTTTGATTTTTTTTTTTATATTTTGGTTTTGATTTATGATGGAATTGGTGGTATATACAAGATGATCTATATACACTATACAAGGTTATTTGAGTATAGCATGTCTAAGGTTGCTTCAAAATCAAAGGAGGTTTTGAAGGATAATTTGGTTGTGGTGAAGGTAAGAACAAAAGGTGATGAATAAAAGGTAGCGATAACAAAAGCTTTGTTATAATGTAAAATAATGTAGCAAAAGATTTGACTTTTATATGTGGAAAATTGATCATGTTACAAAATAAAATGTAAGAAGGATAAGAAGGTTCTTCATTCTTATCACTATCTTCCAAGTCTTGATAAGATGGAGGGAGCATATGTGAAAGATATGCATGGGTGTTATTTGGTAAACAAGGATGATCATATATGGATGAAGAAAAGTGATGGATAGAAGATAATTGTGATAATAGAGAATGTATAGAACTTGATGTTTCAACCATTAAATATTCTTCAAATGGTTTTGGGTCACCATGTATGGTAACAATTTTATTTGCAATTTCAAACTTCAAACATTGGTGAAGAGTGGAAGGGACAACCCTCATCGTATGAATCCAAGGACTTCTGAGAAGTAGGTTGTAAGGTGAAGGGCAATATGCTACATAAAACAAAGTATCTAGGATCTTGGATCCAATATTGAGGGGAAGAATTATAGTACCTTGAGCTTCTTGAATTTCATTGTTAAAATATTTTATAATAACATTTGATTCATTAATATGTTCTTCCTTTAATTTGAGTTTTTGGAATAATTGATAAGTGCATAAATTAAGAGAGGAGCCATTATCTACCATGATAGTTTTAACAGGTGTTTCTTTACTAGATCCTGTAATGTAAAGATAGTAGTCTTCTTGTGGAGTAGAGGAAGGAATCTCCTCATCATAGAATGAAATATGGTTAACCTCAAGAGGGTTTACACCATTAATTATGTTCTTAGAGAAAATATGATGAGGAACAAATTGTTGGCTAGGTATCTTGAACAAAGTTTCCTTATGAGAACTTTGTAATACTTCTAAAAGGGATATCTTTGCTTGAGGATTAATCACTTGTTGTTGGCTATCAAAGTGGATTTCAGATTGAGATTTTGATTCTAAAGATGAGCTTTCTATGCTTACATTCCATTTTGGATCATTCTCTAGAGCCAAAGATAGTTTTGAAGGTTGGTCAAATGAGGAACCCATATCTTGAATATCGGATTGAGTTGATTGAACTTGAGGTTGCTCATTTGTAGTTTCTGTTACAATATTAGTAATATCATCATGATGGGACACATTAACATGCAATATTTGATTGGTTTCCTGTTGTTGATAATTGAATAGGGGTTCTTGGGAGATCCCCATGTCTTGATTGATTATTGGTATTTGTTGTGTAGGAGTTTGATTGTTTAATGGAGATTTATAATCAGTTGTAGATTGTAATTCCTTTATATTAAAAAGACCCTCATCAATCAAATCTTGAATTGCACATCTTAAATCTTTACAATTTTGTGTCATATGTCCATCTACTCTATGATATTCACAATGTAGCTCAGTTTTAAACCAATCTACTGTGGTATCAAGTTGTCTTATGGAAGGTAGTTCAATCCTATTTGTATCAAGTAAATGCTTGAGAATTATATCCATTGGTTGATTGAGCTTTGTAAATGTACGTGATGAAGGTTTTTGAGAGGTTTTTGATATGTGCCTTAGGATTTCAGTCATAAAAGGACCTAATGGTTTCTTACCTCTCTTTTCTTTGTTATGGGTAGAATGATGATAGGAAGATTGTGAAGTATGATGTGAGTGCATGGTAGGATTGGAAGAATAAGTATTTTCTTGTTGAAATGGATGTGTTGTATTGAAAGAAGAATATTGAAAGGATGGAGGAGGATTATATGTGGGTTGATAGACATAATATGGATATATGGGAGAATAGATAATATCATTATGAAGAGGATTGGAAAAGGGATTGTCCTGTTGGGTTATGGATGAAAAATGAGAAAAGTGTGATGGAGGTGATGTTGAATAGGGATGAGGTTGGTCATAATCAACAAATGTATTTGGCTGAATTCTTCCAACATTACCGATGGGCTCATATTGATTTGAGTAAAAACTCATGGTTTCTTTAGTACTTCTAAAAGTAATATTTAATATCTACTATTTAGAATTGAATCTAAAACATACAAACTTGAAATGATGATTTTGTTATATATTTTTTTTTGTATACATATACATTTATATATATTTTTTTGTTTTCAAAAGGTTTTTAGTTTTCACGTCGGGTTCACCAAAATGTATCGCTCCAAATTTTTTGCACCCTTACCTTCAAGCTATAGGATCCGCGCCCGAAAGGGGGATGTGAAAAGGATGGGACAATACCTCAGACTGAGAGGCCCTTTGAAGGTCCCGCCTCTCGGGGGAGGTGTATAAGGGTGAATTTTTGACGGATGGTGGGTTCACCAGGAAAATTTTGAATGGCAGTTTCCACGCCTAGGTTGATAGTGTGTTTGATGTGTTCATTTTTATGCTTGATCATTCAACTCCTAGGTTTGGCCGATATGAATCTAAACTATTCTATATGCCAATGCTGATTTAAATGAATACAAAAAATAGAAATGGATGCAAATAACAGAGAATATGCTAACTAGAAGGTATCATACCTGATCTCGGATGTCTGATGGAGATTCTGAGTCTTGTAGCAATTTAGATCGTCTCAGTTTGTACGTAATCGTCTGATATTTCTTGGGATCATCCCAAATCATAGAAGGTCATCTGAAATCAGACAGAATCATCTGAAATCTGACGAATTCGTCAGACGAATTCATCAGAAACCTACAATCACAAAAACAGACACAAAATACCAAATATGCAAATGCAGAAGCAAGGGGTAATGGTAGAAATAACAACAAACATGCCTAAATAATAGATTCTAATAATAAATAAGGAAATGCAGTAGATTTAATGATTGATTTTAACTTTATCATGCAATTATGCTAAATGAGGTGAACTCCAAGATGCATAAAACATAATAACTTAAAATAGTGCAGAGATATGATATGAAAAATGCAAAAAAGCTAAGAAAATGCAAACTCTAAACTCGAGATGCCCCCAATCTGGACTACAGTCAAGATCACCTCCAATCGTACGAGATCGTTCAAAATCGTCCGAGATCATCCGCGATGATCCAAGCTAGCTTCGATTGAAAAATAGTAGAGTTCCTACAATAAAAAATGCAAAAATACCAAATGCAAGCAATAATGCGAGGGAATAAGGAGCTAACTCTGCAATGAAATCCCGTCAACAAAGGGGTTAGGGGTTCAGGGAGAATCATCGGGGGAATCGGGGGATTCGGGGGATAAACTAGAAAAATCCTAGTTTATATAGGATTAGGAAGAGGTTTGGGAGGTTGGGGATCATCCCAATCTGGGAGATCTCCAACAAGGAAATCTCCAACTACGCAGACACGCTTCTGCCCGAGTTGGAGAGGCTGTTGAAACAGAAGCTAATTATGAAAATTTGGTTTTGGGACGAAATCGTCTGGACGTTCTGTTCCAGACGAATTCATCAGATCGGGGACGATTTCGTCTAATCTACGACGATATCGTCCAACGGTCAAAACAAATCCTAAAAATGGTGCAAAAAATGGGGAAAGTGGGTAAAAGGCGGTTTAACGGGCAGTTTGGGGTTGAAATTCAAATTTTAATATTTTATCTTTTTACTAATGTTTTAACCGTGCCAATTTTAGGGTGCTACACTTTTAAACAACCCTATTTGGTAATCAATAGGCAAAATTTTAGACTTCAGTTTGATTACAAACTTATCATAAGTTAGAATTTTATCCTTTCCTCTTCATTACCTCTCTATTTGGATATGAACCCACAATAAGGACGTATGCCCCTTCAACTTTGTATAGGTGAATTTATCCTCTTGGGATCTTCTACTGATTCAAATTGAAAATAATTCTCCATATTTATGATCTAGTCTATGAGCTCCTCTAGATTTAAGCTTTCATTGTATGGTGATTTATCTATATTTGACTTTTGATCCATATAATCTTCTTCACTATCACTTATGTCTTCTAATTTAACACCCCTTCTTTGGGTAGTTTTATTTGCATCAATTCAAGGAGTAATTCCTCTTAGCATCTGTGTTATATCTATGACTTAAGGGCCTTGTGGTCTTCTTCTTCCCCATTGTGTCATCATTCAATCCTTAAAGGTCTTCTAGATTTGATACACAAATGATGTAGTAGCAACAACCATACACCTCTCCTAATCCTACAAATAAAACTTTGTACTATTTAATCCTACAACTGTATGATTTAAATTTACAATCATATAATTTATCTCCCAATTGTACACATGTATGGTTACACCTCCAAACATGTGATTGTATGATTTCACTTCCATTGTCTAGGCCCTTGCATAGTTTATTTATATTGTATGATCATGCAAGCCCTCTGCAACCATATAACCCCTTTGCAATTATACAACCTCTGTACAATCGTACAACCCCTTTGCAACCATAGACTTGTATGATTCTGTTTAGGTTTGAACACTCTATCTTTTTTGTGCAATTGAATATGTAAATGAAATTCTTCAAAGATCTCTCCATCATACGATTACTTCCACTATATCGATAAAAATCAAATCGTCTTGTGCAAAGGGTAATATTATTCTTTCCTTCTAAAAAGGATTTGTTTGAATTAATACTATTATTTCCTCGAAAATTCTCAACACCTACAACCTTCGAGAACCATAAGCATTTGTTTTTCTATCCGTCTTCAAATCTTCAATATACTTCCTACAACCTATACAAAAAAAAATATAACAAAACATACAAACTTTATTATAAAATAACTAAAATATCACTTACAAAAATAACATGAAACTCTCATATAATAAACTTTATAAACAATTTTTTTTAACAAAATAATCTCTATGTTCACTTCTCTTCTCTGTATGCTCCTACATATGCCCTACCTTTCATTTCTTATTTATACGCATAAAAAAAGCAATGACTTAATGGCTATGTATGCTGGTTGAACTGCCAATGTCAGCTAAGCATTTTTTATCTATTTTTTCTTCAATATTTCGCATGCATTTTTACATTCGAGGCATAAAGTTTCTTAACGCCATAAATTAATATAATCTAACTTTTTTTGTTTTTCTTAACCAAAAAAATCTTGGTATCAATTTGTCGCGTGAATCCTCCCGCATCACGGATGTCATTATACTCCCTGAGAATTGGACTTTTGAAGTAGACTCTTCTTATGCTTTCACGTTCCCACGCAAAGCCCTCTTTCTGCGGTGGACATTAAGGCCGTTGCAATTGAGTGCAGACCCTTTAAAGAAAATAGTCGTATATCTTAATAATTAAGTTTTTAAGATTTAAAAAGCTCAACTGTTCCAAAGTATTTAATGTTTAAATTTATTATAATAATTTGTTTTTGGTTTTCACGCTCCATGCTCAAAGTCCGTTTATGGCATCCAAAGCACACGGGCAAACCCCCAATTTTCATTACCCTGCTCAAATGTCAACCTCGTGCAGTCGAAAGGTCAATACACGTGGGCCAAGGATTCAACGAGTTGGTAGCTTTCACTTTAATTTGTCCCTCAATCTTTGAAATTATTGTCATTTCGATGTCAACGTCAAAAATTTCATTCTACAAGTCGTCTCGAAGTCGTTTTATATTCAATTTTAACGGCCCAAGGCAGAGATACCCCTGATATTTAAATGGCAATTTGGTTCTATATTACAAATTCTAACTATATTGACAGTGACCCAACTACAAGTTAAATGGAAGTGCATCTGAACTCATTTTAGGAGCATTTATAGTGTTCATCTGACTTCACGATTTTTTTTTAATCTTTAAAGATAAGGATGAACATACGTGTGTTTGAATAAGTTATTATAATCTGTTGACTAGTTGTATGTGTTTGAATAAATTATTATAATGTGTTTGAATAAGTTATTGTCATTTCGACGTCCACGTCAAAAATTTCATGCTACAAGTCGTCTCGAAGTCGTTTTATATTCAATTTTAGCGGCCCAAGGCAGAGATACCCCTGATATTTAAATGGCAATTTGGTTCTATATTACAAATTCTAACTATATTGACAGTGACCCAACTAGAAGTTAAATGGAAGTGCATCTGAACTCATTTTAGGAGCATTTATAGTGTTCAACTGAAGTATGGAATCAGTCAATACTTCACGATTTTTTTTTAATCTTTAAAGATAAGGATGAACATACGTAATCCAACTGAAGTTATTATAATCTGTTGACTAGTTTTATGTTTTTTAATAGTAATCCAACTAAAAATTAAAAAGGATTATTTATTTTGAAGAGTTGCACTTCCTAAAATAGAAATGGACTATGAATTAGACTGCTGTTGTTCAGTAACTATAGCAAATATTGAAAAAAAACAATTATTAAATTGTGAAAAAAAAATTATAGTAATATAAAACATAACATAAACTAATTTTGTAGATTTTTTTACTTTTATATATTGTAAAATAAAATAAAAAATAAAAATATAAAATATATAGTTTATTGTCATTTCGACGTCGACGTCAAAAATTGCATTCTACAAGTCGTCTCGAAGTCTTTTATATTCAATTTTCCGAGCGGCCCGAGGCAGGGATACTCATATTTAAATGGCAATTTGTTTCTATATTACAAATTCTAACTATATTGGCAGCGACCCAACTAGAAGTTAAATGGAAGAGCATCTGAACTCATTTTAGGAGCATTTATAGTGTTCAACTGAAGTATGGAATCAGTCAATGCTTCACTATATTGTTGAGTGATTTTTTTTTCAATCCTTAAAGATAATGAAAATACTTGTTTTTTTAGTAAGTTATTATAATTTGTTGAGTAGTTGTTTTTTAATGCTCAAAATAAGGATGAGCATGTATGTTTTTGGATAGAAATCCAGCTAAAATTTTTATCAGGATTGCTCATTTTGAAAGAGTTGCACTTCGACTGCTGTTGCTGAGTAACTCTATCAAAGACTAAAAAAAAAAAAATTATTAAATTGTAAAAATAAAATTATATAAATATAAAATATAGTATAAACCAATTGTATAGATTTCTTTACTTTTTGTAAATAAAAAAAATAAAAAATAAAAACTGTAGAATATATAGTTTTGATTCTTCTAAAAAATAAATAAAAATACAAAAAAATTATTTTTAATAATTAAACATTAAAATCTATAACTTGACTGACCACTATTAACTTTTAAAATCCATAACTTAATTCTTATTTATTTAAAACAAAGTCAAATTTATTAACCACTACTAACTTTTTTAATTGGTTACATTTACTTCACTTACTCTTATAACATCACCCTTTCTCTAATATTTATACCTGTCCCATAGTATTAACTTTATAACTACCCAGTATTGTGCTGTACAACTAAAACTTCCCAGTATTGTGCAGTACAACTGTTTCCAACATATTATAAGAGCATTAGAAACTTTGCAATCAGTTCCAACACATTATAAAAGCATTTGAAGGTTTCGACTCAACATCACATACTATCAAAATTTATAACTGCCCACTAGTAAACATTAACTTTGTAATCAGTTCCAAACATAAGCGTTCAATTCAAGATCACTGACTCTCATATTAACTTTATAACTTCCCAATACTAAATTTTAACGGTTGTAAGCAGTCAATATCGTAACGCGTTTAGAGCTTTACTATATTATATCTAAATCTGTATATGTCCTGTTTTCAATATCTTTGGAGACGACTGCTTCAACTCTAAATGACGCACTTTAGAAGCTTCTTGGTTTACTTCTCATACATTGGAATCTAGATAAATTGTTGTTTAATAATCTGGGATTGGTACAAATAGGGAAATTACATGTTTTTTTTTTTCTAGTTGGTCACAACTATTTTAAGTAACTGATAAGTGCAGGGTTCAAACTACAAGGGCTCTTCGTTATTGTTGACCCGGCATGAAGGGGACCACCGAGTCGCTCATCGTCATCGTCGGTTTGACATGCACTCGGAGAATTCAAATCAAACTACTACCTTTGCAAACAGGCTGCTCCCGAGATTTGAACCTTGGTGTCTTCTTGGTAAATGCCTGGCCAAACAAGCACTTACCAATCCACCTAACCCTCAGGTGCTAAACCCTTTGTTGAGGAAAACCATTCCCCATATCCCCTAGGGGCAGGAATTTCCGTTCCACGGGACCTGTCCCATCCAAGTATACCCCTCAGGCTAGCTGGAGGGTTTTTTGTATGGGCATAGGCCGTTAGGCTTGAACCGCGGACCTCCTTCCAGGACTTTCCATTCCACAAGACCTGTCCCATCCGGGTATACCCCTCAGGCTAGCCAGAGGGTTTTTTGTATGGGCATAGGCCGTTAGGCTTGAACCCCGGACCTCCTTCGAGGATTGAAGAAACTCCTTCCATGACTTTCTTGCTACAAGTTTTTTTTTGATTACATAGAAGAGTTTGTCACAACCACACTATTTTCTTAAGTTGATTACATGTGTATTTTCTAAATAACTCATCTTATTCAGTATTTCTATGTTGCATGTTCTCCCTTAGGATCTGACAAACAAGTCCAAACCTGAAGTCTCCTATATGTGTCTCCCATAACTAATCTTTGTTAAGCATATTAGTAACAATTAGCATGTCTTCAGAGATTCCAAGATGAACATCCAACTCACTGATGCGGGAGCATCCTGACAATACCCAAAATATGAACAGTCGTTGACTGGAAAGGTCAACCGTTCGCCTCTTGTGTAACCATGGTTACAAATTGTTTGTTTTTATTGCTGGCAGAGAGGATAATAGATATTTCCAATTGGCTTGTAACTCCAATGAAAAAATAATACTTTTAATCCATTTACCTTTGTGAATTTGATGCTCTAAATTGTGTATTCGGAATTACGAGTGTTCTGTGTTCCATTGTGTAGGATTTTGAGTATTTTTAGATAAGTTGCATCATGGTCTATGTTTCATTGTGCAATTTCTTAGGGATAATTGGATAAGTTGTAGCCCGGTAAGGAAGCACTTCGATGTGGGTATTTAAATTTTGTAAAAATCCTCGAATGAGAGGATAAAGGAATGCATTGAGGAAAACCACCAACAATAGAGGATAGTAATCCCTTAGGAAATCATCATTTGATAAAGCAATGCGAATAAGATTTGGTGAACTTGTTCCAAATAATAGTGTAGACATATTGATATGCGGAATGGAGTTGCTACTCACTTTGCAGCTATATAGGAAGAAAAAATTGTATGCAATATGGTTACGCAACTAACCTAATAAGGTCCAACTCCAATTTTCCATTGCGAGTAAAGTCCAACTACTCGAATTTATGGAGAAGGAAAATGTTGTTAGGGTTCAGGATAGAAGTGTACAATTGTGTTGTCTCAACCAAGAAATCCTTATACAATTGATTGATTTGATTTTAGGATGAACAGTTGCTCGAATCACATGACAACCTAGGGTTGAACGATTGCTATTAAGATTGAATGATTGTAATGTATAATGTATGACCTCCCAAAGTTGTATGATTGTAGTGTGAATGGTACTATTTCCTATTGTGGTTTAGATTGAACTATTATAGTGTGAAGTGTACAATTTCCAAGAGTGAATGATTGCAATATAAATTGTATAATTTCTAGGATGTATGATTGTAGTGTGAATGGGTTGTACGATTGCAGTGTGAGTTGTACGATTTTCAAACTTATACGATTTTGTGAGTTGAACGATTGTAATGTGAGTTGTACAATTTCTAGGGTTGTATGATTGTAGTGTGAGTTGTGTGATTTTCCAAAGTTGGACAATCTCAGTTTGAATTGTACGATTGTCATTTGGATTGGTTTATTTTCTAACTATTCTACGGTTACCCAAGCTGAATGGTTTTCCCTACTATTCTATCGTACCATGATGCAAATTGAATGATTTTCTAGCCTAAACATTTTCTCATTGATTGCATAAGTGTCATTGCTAGATTATTGAAGAAGAATATTTTAGCTTGATTGAGGCTTCTTAGAGGTGTTGTTCTTGTTTCTGCATCATTTGGTATCAAATCCATAATATCTCTAAGGATCAAGGGGTGATACGTGTCTAAGGAGAGATGGCACAGTAAGGAAGATGGAGACCTTGAGGGAATCAAACTACAAATTTGGTGGATATGATGAGAGGAATCATTACTCTGTTGGATGCATTAGAAATCACCTAAAGGAGGGGCATCCAAGATGAAAATGTGAGTGATAATAAAAAGAAGAAGAAGAATAAGAAGGAGAAAACCAAGTAGGAGTTCACAATGAAGAAGAAGAATACCTAGGCAAAATGTTAATTCGGGTAATTTCTAACATGGGTAGAAAGCCAAATTTAGAAACTTCGTCATATTATGGAAATTTAAACCCTGAAGAACTCATCAATTGGATTGCAAATATGGAAAAATATTTTGATATTGAATCAATTGTAGATCCCAAGAGAGTGAAATTTACTTGTACAAAGTTGAAAGGGCACACATCCTGGTGGTGAGACCATGCTCAAACTAAAAGGTAAAGAAATGGAAAAAAGAAGATAAAGACATCGGAGAAAATCATCAGTAGGTTGAAGGTCAAATTCTTCCCATTAGATTACCAATTGGGTCTTTTTAGGAAGAAAAATTTGAGATAAAAAAAATGACTATGAAAGGTTACACATAGGAATTCTATAAGCTCACCATTTGGGCTGACCATGTGGAAGGTGATGAGGAGAGGGTTTCAAAGTATATCAATGTACTACGGCTGTCCATATAAGATAAAGTTAGCATGATAAAGATAAGGATGGTAGAGGAATCCTACCAATATGCCTTGAAGGTTGAAGAAAAATTCTTGTGAAGACAACAAAATAATAAAAGAGGAAGAGGGTAGTCTTCATGAGGATGAGGGCAAGTAAGAAGTGGAAGAGGAAAACACAAATATGAAGAAGGTGGTACTTCTCATGGATTTAGCCAAAATGCTATAGGAGGAAGATATTTCTCAAGGGGAAGAGGTAGCTTTGGTAGGTGAAGGGATAGAGGATTCTCTAGAAGGAGTTATAGGTGTAGGGATGATGGTCATTGAGCATTTGAATGTCCAAATGCATAAGAAAGTGGTAGTAAAGGAAAGGAGATTAGGAACCATATTGTAGTAGCATATGAGGAAAGTGTTGCTTTCCCAAGACACATGGAAGAGCCAAAACAAGGAGAACCCCTCATGATGAAGAGATTTATTCTAAAACAGGAAAACAAAGAATGTGAACTTGCTCAAAGGAGAAGTCCTTTTAGAACAACGTATAAATTAGGGGGTAAATATTACAAGTTTATTGTAGATAGTGGGAGTATGAATGATCGCGTGTCCAATGAAATGGTAGAGAAACTAGGGTTGAGTTGGATAGAGCACCCCAATCCATACAAGGTCTCTTGGCTACAAAAAGAACACCAAATTTAAGTCAGTGAACAATGTTGGGTGAAATTCCAAATTGGATCTTACATAGATGAGGTCATGTGTGATATTATGCCTATGGATAATTGCCATGTGTTGTTGGTAAGACCTTGGCAATTTTATGGAAAGGTTGTACATGATGTTAGGGAAAACACCTACACAATTATGAAGGATGGTAAGAAGTATGTGTTGGGTCCCTTGAAGGACAAGGATGAAAGAGAGGACAACGATCCAAAGATATGTTTGATTTTTGGAAAGAGGTTTTTAAAAGAAATAACAAGGAAGAAAGTGTGTTTCACATTGATTTCCAAATGCACAAAGGATGGGATAGTAAACAAAAAGGATAAGGTTCTAGGTGAAGTCAAGGAGTTGTTAGAAGAGTATGCAAAAATATTATCAAAATAATTTCCATATGAATTACCCCCGATGAGGAGTATTAGACATCACATTGATTTGATTCCAATATTGAGTTTGAAAAATAAGGTAGCATATAAATTGACACCAATGGTGAATGACAAAATAAATAGACAAGTCCAAGAGATATTGGACAAGGGACTAAGTAAGGAGAGTTTGAGCCCATGTGAAGTACCAACTGTACATGCACCAAATAAATATGAATAATGGTGAATGTGTACAATTTCTAGGACTATCAATAAGATAAACATAAATTATAGATTTCCATTGCTACGCACATATGATTTGATGGATTGCTTGAGTTGATCAAAGTACTTCACGAAGATAGATTTGAAGAATGGTTTTCATCAGATCTAAATCAGGCAAGGGGAGGAGTGGAAAATTGTATTCAAAACAAAGGATGAATTGTATGAGTGGCTTGTCATGCCATTCAGATTGAAAAATGCACCCAATACCTTTATGTGGTTAATGAATGAAATTCTTAAGGCATTTCGTGGTAAATTTGTGGTTGTCTATTTGGATGATATTTTGATATTTATTAAGAGAAATGAAGAGCATTTGACACATTTGAGACTGGTCTTATAGAGACTGAAGGAAGAGAAGTTGGTCAACTTGAAGAAGTGTAGTTTCATGAAAGAAGAATTGGTGTACTTAGGTTTTATCATTTCTACAAAAGGATTGAGAATGGATCCCAATAAGGTTAAGACCATTTTGAATTGGCCATCACCAAGAAGTAACTTTTTGGCAAGGATCTTTCATGGGCTAGCAAGTTTATATGGGAAGTTTATCAACATATTTAATGGGATTTGTACACCGATTATAGAAAACATGTAAGGAGGGAGGTATGAATTTAACTGGACAAGTGTAGTGGAAAGAAGTTTTTGAGTCCTAAAGGGAAATATAACAAAGCAACCAATTCTATCCTTGCTAGATTTTAATAAGTATTTTTAGGTGGAATGAGATGCAAGTGGGACATAAATAGGAGGAGTTCTAAGCCATGAGGGTAAGCCTATTTCCTATCTCAACAATAAGCTAAATTAAGCAAAGATAAAATACTCGATCTATGACATAAATTTTTATGTTGTCATTCAAGCCCTAAAAAAGTGGAGGCACTATTTACTACCAAAGGAATTTGTCTTGTTCATAGATAATCATGCTTTGTAGTTTATTAACAATCAAAGTAAGTTGAATCAAAGGCATATGAAGTGGTTTGAAATCCCTACAAAGGTACTCATTTATCTTAAAACATAGAAGTGGAAAATCAAATCAAGCAGTTAATGCCTTAAGCAGGAAAAATTTGTTGGTGAATATGATGAGATTATAAGTTGTTGGTTTTGATACCTGTAGAAGCTTTATAATGATTATGAATATTTCAAGGAAGCTTGGGTAGAAAGGAGTTATCATACTATAGAAAATAGGACACCATGGCTTGAATATTTCATCCAAGAAGGGATGTTATTCAAGAGGCATTGACAATGCATGCCACAAAGTTTAAAGAGAGAAAATATAATAAGGGAAAAACATTATGGGGGAGTTGTAGGATATTTTGGGATGGAAAATACAATGAAACAACTTGAAGAAGTCTACTATTACCTTGGAATGAATACATATGTAAGAAAATTTGTGCAAGGTTACCAGGTATGCCAACATGCAAAAGGAATGAGCCAAAATACTAGATTATATCAACCATTACCCATTCTAGAGATATTGTGGGAAGATATAAGCATGAATTTTATCCTTGGATTGCTGAGAACACAAAGGAGAAATAAATCTATTTTTTTGTGGTTGATAGATTCTCAAATATGGCACATTTCATACATTTCAAGAAGATGTATGATGTGATGCATATTGCTACTTTATTATTTACAAGGAGACCTATTGCTCCTTATATCTCTCAATAAGAAGAAGGAGACCTAGGCAAAAGGTTAATTCACATAATTTATAACATGGGTAGAAAGAAAAATTTAGAAACCCCATCACATGATGGAAATTTAAACCTTGAAGAACTCATCGATTGGATTGCATATATGGAAAATTATTTTGATTTTGAATCAATTGTAGACCCCAAGAGAGTGAAATGTACTTGTACAAAGTTGAAAGGGTACACATCCTAGTGGTGATACCATGCTCAAACTAAAAGGTAAATAAATGGAAAATAAAAGATAAAGAAATCAGAGAAAATCATCAGTAGGTTGAAGGTCAAATTCTTCCCATTAGATTACCAATTGGGTCTTTTTAGGAAGTTGCAAAATTTGAGATAAAAAAATGACTATGAAAGGTTACACATAGGAATTCTATAAGCTCACCATTTGGGTTGACCATGTGGAAGGTGATGAGGAGAGGGTTTCAAAGTATATCAATGGACTACGGTTGTCCATATAAGATGAAGTTAGCATGATAAAGATAAGGATGGTAGAGGAAGCCTACCAATATGCCTTGAAGGCTGAAGAGAAATTCTTGTGAAAACAAAAAAATAATCAAAGAGGAAGAGGGTAGTCTTCATGAGGATGAGGGCAAGCAAGCAATGGAAGAGGACAACACAAATATGAAGAAGTTGGTACTTCTCATGGCTTTAGCAAAAATTCTATAGGAGGAAGACATTTCTCAAGGATAAGAGATAGCTTTGGTAGATGAAGGGATAGAGGATTCTCTAGAAGGTGTTATAGGTGTAGGGATGATAGTCATTGAGCATTTGAATGTCTAAATATACAAGAAAGTAGTAGTAAAGGTAAGGATATTAGGAACCATATTGTAGTAGCATATGAGGAAAGTGTTGCTTTTCCAAGACACATGGAAGAGCCAAAACAAGGAGAACCCCTCATGATGAAGAGATTTATTCTAAAATAGGAAAATAGAGAATGTGAACTTGCTCAAAGGAGAAGTCCTTTTAGAATAATGTATAAATCAGGGGGTAAATATTGCAAGTTTATTATAGATAGTGGGAGTATGGATGATCGTGTGTCCAATGAAATGGTAGAGAAAATAGGGTTGAGTTGGATAGAGCACCCCAATCCATACAAGGTCTCTTGGCTACAAAAAGAACACCAAATTTTAGTCAGTGAATAATGTTGGGTGAAATTTCAAATTGGATTTTACATAGATGAGGTCATGTGTGATATTATGCCTATGGATAATTGCCATGTGTTGTTGGTAAGACCTTGGCAATTTTATGGAAAGGTTGTACATGATGTTAGGGAAAACACCTACACAATTATGAAGGATGGTAAGAAGTATGTGTGGGTCCCTTGAAGGACAAGGATGAAAGAGAGGACAATGATCCAAAGATATGTTTGATTTTTGGAAAGCAATTTTTAAAAGAAATAACAAGGAAGAAAGTGTGTTTAGCATTGATTGCCAAACCCACAAAGGGTGGGATAGTAAAAATATAGGATAAGGTTCTAGGTGAAGTCAACGAGTTGTTAGAATATTATGCAAAAATATTATCAAAATAATTTCTAGATAAATTACCCCCGATGAGGAGTATTAGCCATCACATTGATTTGATTCCAAGATTGAGTTTGAAAAATAAGGTAGCATATAAACTGACACCAATGGTGAATGACAAAATAAATAGAGAAGTCCAAGAGATATTTGGACAAGGGACTAAGTAGGGAGAGTTTGAGCCCATGTGCAGTACCAATTGTACATGCACCAAAGAAATATGAAAAATGGTGAATGTGTACAAATTCTAGGACTATCAATAAGATAACCATAAATTATAGATTTCCATTGCTACGCACGGATGATTTGATGTATTTCTTGAGTTGATCAAAATACTTCACGAAGATAGATTTGAAGAATGGTTATCATCATATCTAAATCAGGGAAGGGGATGAGTGGAAAATTGTATTCAAAACAAAACAAAGGATGAATTGTATGAGTGGCTTGTCATGCCATTCAAATTGAAAAATGCACCCAGTACCTTTATGTGGTTAATGAATGAAGTGCTTAAGGCATTTTGTGGCAAATTTATGGTTCTCTATTTGGATGATATTTTGATATTTATTCAGATAAAATAAGAGAATTTGACACATTTGAGACTGGTCTTATAGATACTGAAGGAAGATAAGTTGGTCAACTTGAATAAGTGTAGTTTCATGAAAGAAGAATTGGTGTAATTGGGGTTTATCATTTCTACAGAAGGATTGAGAATGGATCCCAATAAGTCTAAGACCATTTTGAATTGGCCATCACCAAGAAGTGATTTTTAGGCAAGGAGCTTTCATGGGCTAGCAAGTTTATATAGGAAGTTTATCAACATATTTAGTGGGATTTGTACACCGATTATAGAAAACATGTAAGGAGGGAGGTATGAATTTAAGTGGACAAGTGTAGTGGAAAGAATTTTTTGAGTCCTAAAGGAAAATATAACAAAGCAACCAATTCTATCCTTGCTATATTTTAATAAGTATTTTTAGGTGGAATGCGATGCAAGTGGGACATAAATAGGAGGATTTCTAATCCATGAGGGTAAGCCTATTTCCTATCTCAACAATAATCTAAATGAAACAAAGAAAAAATACTCGATCTATGACCATAAATTTTATGCTATCATTTAAGCCCTAAAAAAGTGGAGGCATTATTTGCTACCAAAGGAATTTGTCTTTTTCATAGATAATCATGCTTTTTAGTTTATTAAAAATCAAAGTAAGTTGAATCAAAGGCATATGAAGTGGGTTGAAATCCCTACAAGGGTACTCATTTATCTTAAAACATAGAAATGGAAAATCAAATCAAGTAGTTAATGCCTTAAGAAGGAAAAAATTGTTGGTGAATATGATGAGAGTATAAGTTGTTGGTTTTGATACCTGTAGAAGCTTTATAATGATGATGAATATTTCAAGGAAGCTTGGGTAGCAAGGAGTTATCCTACTATAGAAAATAGGGCACCATGACTTGAATATTTCATACAAGAAGGGATGTTATTCAAGAGGCATCGACTATGCATACCATGAAATTTAATGAGAGAAAATCTAATAAGGGAAAAACATTTTGGGAGACTTGTAGGATATTTTGGGATGGAAAAACAATGAAACAACTTGAAGTCTGCTATTTCCCTGGAATACAAATGTAAGATAATTTTTACAAGGTTACCATGTATGCCAACATGCAAAAGGAAGGAGCCAAAATACTAGATTATATCAACCATTACCCATTCTAGAGAGATTGTGGGAAGATATAAGCATGGATTTTATCCTTGGATTGTTGAGAATACAAAGGAGAAATAACTCTATTTTTTGTGGTTGATAGATTCTCAAATATGGCACATTTCATATATTTCAAGAAGATGTATGATGTGATATATATTGCTACTTTATTCTTTACAAAAGTAGTGATATTACATGGTTTACCAAATATGATTGTTTCAAATAGGGATGGCAAATTTGTGGGTCATTTTTTGAGGACATTGTGGAAGAAGTTGGGTACTAAGTTGGCATTTAGTTCGCCTTATCATCCATGGATCGATGGAAAAACTGACATTGTGAATAGGAGTCTTGGAAATTTGCTGAGATGCTTCGTCAACAAGAATGTGAATCTTTGAGATATTGTTTTGGCACATGTAGATTTTGCATAAAACAATGATACATAGGTAAAATTCAATTCCAGATTGTTTATGGAATATTTCTACATGGATTAGATGAGTTACAAAAGATAGTTTTTTTGTAGAGGCCAAGTGCTATTGTGGAGTATTTTGTTGACTATATTCATGATTTACATAATGAGGTGCGAAGTGATTTAGAAAGGAGTGTCATGAAGTATAAACAACACTTTGATTGTAAGAGAAGAGTGCTAGAATTTTAGGTTGAATATTTGGTTATAGCATATTTATGAGAGGAGTTATTCCCAAAAGGTACTTCCAATAAGTTAAACTGGAATAATATTGGACTTTGTAAGGTCTAGATGAATTTTACCATCAATGCTTACAAAATAGAACTACCAGAAGGAGTGGATATATCACCCATTTTCAATGTAGCAGATTTATACCCATACCATGAAGGATCAACGTGTGAACAAGAGGATAGCTACTAGAAAATGAATGTGATGAAATTAAGATGATCATAGATTCCAAAGTTACCAAAAATATGGGATATAAGGAATGCCATGAATACTTAGTCAAATAGAAAAATTGAGAAATTTAGGAAACCAAATGGATGAACGCATCTAAGATTTCTAAATATGAGGTTTAGATTGAAAAATTATTGAATGTTCATGAACCATTTCTTTACCGAGTGAGTATTATGTAGGAGAATCTTAACAATACCCAAAATATGAACAACCGTGGAGCTAAAAAGCCAACAATTTGCCTCTTGTGTAACTGCGACTATAAATTGTTTATTTTTGTCTAAGTGTTGACTAGAAGAAATATGAAAAGAGAGATTTCCAATTGTCTTGTAACTCCAATGAATAAATAAAAATATTCATCATTTACCTTTGTTAATTTGGTGTTGTAAATTGTGTATTTGCAATTGTGTGTGTTATGTGTTCCATTGTGTAGGTTTTTGGGGATCGTTGGATAAGTTGAAGCCTGATCTATGTTCCATTGTGTAGGTTCTTATGGATTGTTGGATAAGTTGCAATCCAATAAGGAAGAACCATGGTGTGGGTATTTAAATTTTGTAAAAACCCTTGAATGAGAGGAGAAATGAATGTATTGAAGATAAACACCATCAATAGAGGATAGTAGAGTTTTTGAAATGCAATCCTATTAGAAAAATATCATTTGATAAAGCAATGCAAATAAGATTTGGTGAACTTGTTCCAAATGGTAGTGTAGATGGATTAATACATATAAGGGAGTTGGTAATCACTTTGGAGCTATATAGGAAGAAATATATTATACGCAATATGGTTACAGAACTAACCTACTAAGGTTCAAATCCAATTTACCCCTATGATTAAAAGGCAACTACTAAGTTTTATGGAAGAGTAAAACACTATTAGGGTTCAGGATAGAAGTGTATAATTATGTTATCTTAACAAAGGAATCCTTGTACAATTGAATAATTTAATTTTAGGATGAATAGTTGCTTGAATCACATGACAGCCTAGGGTTGAACAAATGTAATGTGAAATGTATGATTTTCTAAAGTTATAGGATTGTAGTGTGAATGGTATGATTTATCATGGTGTTTTAGATCGAACGTTTATAGTGTGTACAATTTCCAGGAGTGAATGATTGCAATATGAATTGTATGATTTCTAAGGTGTACAATTATAGTGTGAATGCGTTGTACGATTGTAGTGTGAGTTGTACGATTTCCAAACTTGTATGATTTTGTGGGTTGAATGATTTTCTCATAGTTGGACGGTTGTAGTGTGAGTTGTACAATTTCTAGGTTTGTACGATTGCAGTGTGAGTTATGTGATTTCCCAAAGTTGTACAATCTCAATTCAAATTGTATGATTACCATTTGGGCTGATTTATTTTCTAACTATTCTATGGTTATCCAAGTTGAACAATTTTTTGCACTATAGAATAATTGCTTATATTGTACTGTGATGTGAATTGAATGGTTTTCTAGCTTAAAAAAATTTCCATTGATTGATTGCATAAGTTTCATCATCAAATTATTGAAGAAGAAGATTTTTGCTTGATTGAGACTAGCATCACCCAAAAAAAAGGCACGTAAAACAAAATAGAAAATATGAATTCAATTTAGGGGATCTTGTACCTTCAAATGATGAGTATTCATAGGATGATGATATGCCTCACTCCGTAGAATATTTCTCTAACCAAAAATTGGTTTCCTCTATGTTGAATCACCTTAGTTCAAATGCAAGACCTCATATGAATAGAATTATGGATTATCCAAATAACACAGGGACAAGTCCCAAGATTCATCAAGTAGTAGATACTGTGGTGCTTGCCATGCGCAATACAAGAGGATCCAATTCTATAGTAGTAACTCATAATGCCCGACTGTAGCTCTGGTGTTTGACTAACATGGAAATATTTATGGGTGATAATTTCAAATCTAATGGGAGGCAATAAAACACTTTTACAATTACTTATTGGCTACGCCCAACCTAGATAGATGGAGGCTATCATGGGTCTTTCTAGTTTTGGAAAGTCCACCCTTCTTGATATGCTTGTAGGTATTTGATTTATTCTTTCAGTATTGTATTCATGTGAATTGAAAGAAATATTAGATATTATATTTAACCGGTGTTATCATGAATATAGGGAGATTGGGGGTACGATAAGACAAGTAGTAAATATCTTAGTAAATGACCGAATGCAGGAAATTTCTTATGGCACATCAACATGTTTTTGCTAGCAAAGAATTTGTTGATTTCTTGTAATGATTTCAATATATAATCAAGTTTCTAAATGTTGTGAGTGATAATAATACATTCTTATATCACTCAAGATGACATAATGATGACAATATTGATCATCATGGAAGTAGTATTTTATTTGGCCCAGCTACAATTGCCAATGGAATGTCTACCACCCAAAAGAGAGAAAGAGTTGAGATGACTATTAAATAAATGGGTCTAAAGTATTCAGTGGGGGAGATAAACTGTGTATGAGCATTTCCATTGAGATCCTCACACAATCAAAATTGTTATTTTTGGATGAACCAACAAGTGGTTTGCACACCCAAGGCCTTAATTATTTGGATTTATCTCTTGCATTATGAATATTTTCATAATTTTTCCATATATTCCCAATCCTTTATTATTGTAATCCATTATTCTCATCAACATGGAGCTAATACCTCTTGTGTGCCTTTCAATGCACTCAAACTCTTCATCCCCACTCTACCTTTGGTCATCATCATAATTTCCTTCACCACACTTTAAAGTACCATTTTCACTATCAACTATGACAAAATGGACTTCGTCATGATCCATAATGACCTTATGGATTTCATCTTCTACCATCTCTTTATCACTTTGTCTCTCTTCCTCTTTCATCTTATTTGTCATAGGAGTCATTTCATGATTGTCTGTATCATCACCATGAGTGTGGGCCTAGATGAATTACTTCTTCCCCATGCTTATTCTCTTGCGTGTGTTTACACTTTCTTCCTCATTTATCATTGGTTTCACCTTATGATGTAAGCTCTATTTGAGACTAGAGTCTATATGATGACCTATGCTTCTTATCGATGGCAACCCATTTGTTGAAATAATATTTACGATTTCTTCTAGCCTATCCTTCATCTCATGTGGGGTTTCACTCATCTTGTCTACTATCATTTATTTTGTAGGTTTAGTTATGAAATCAAAGCATGCTTCCTTCTTATTTTCCTTCATGGATTGTTTTTATATACCCTAGCTCACTACAAGACTATTGTCTACTTTTTTACCTTTGTCCTTCAATGGAATTAATGTGTACCTTTTACCATTCTTCTCAATTGTGTAGGTGTTCTCCCTACCCTCATTCACTTCCTTTTTATTAAACTTCCATGGCATTTCCAACAAGACATGACACACATCCATGAATACATTATCACATAGAATCTCATCCTTATAAGAGTCAATTTGGAGATTTACTCTACATTGTTGTATTACCAAAATTTAATTTTCCTTTTGCAACCATGACGCATTATATGGATTTGGGTATTTCCTTCTGTTCAACCCAAGTGTCTCCACCATGTTTTTTTATATCATGGTATATGTGCTACCGCAATCCACAATCACCTTGAAACATTTACCCCTTGATTTGCAAAACATCCTAAATAGGTCCCTTCTTTACTTAGGTTCATGCAACTTCTTTGTAGATTTCAATAATACCTATTTATCATAAGCAATTCTCCTTGTTTTGGTTCTTCTGCATGCTTTAGGGAAGTGCTACTTTTTTCTTCTACTTGCACAATATGGTTTTTGATCTCCTTTCTCTTATCGATGTTATATTACATGGTTGGACATTCAAATTCTCGATGTCCATCTTCTCTACATTTATAGTACTAATTTCTAGCAAAACCATATCCTATTCCTTTGCTAAATCCACCTCATCCTCTTAATGATTCACCCTTTTTCCAAGTACCTTGGTTGAGTACAAACTTTCCCTTCTTGAAAATACTCCATGGTTTGATTATTCTCTTCCTCAAGAGGATCTTACTCTTGCTCTTGCATTATTTTATTGCTTATGAAACAACTTTTCATTTACCTTGATCACATATTGGTATACCTATTCAACCTTCCTCATTCTCATCATGTTAACTTCATCTTGTATAGATAATCTTAGTCCATTTATATATCTGGCCATCTTTTCTTCATCATCCTCAATATGACCAACCCTAATGGTCAATTCATTAAACTCCTCTATGTACTCTTTCACTCCCAACTCCTTTTGCTTGAGGCTTTGAAGTATTTTAAACAACCCTCTTTGGTAATCAACAAGAAAAACATTAGACTTCAATTTGATTACAAACTTATCCTAAGTTTAAATTTTATCCTTCTCTCTTTGTTGCCTCTCTATTTGGATATGATGCCACCATAAACATGTATGCCCCTTCAACTTTATATAGGTGAATTTTACCCTCTTAGGTTATTCTACTGATTCAAATTCAAAATAATTCTCCATATTTATGATCTAGTCTATGAGCTCCTTTAGATTTAAGCTTCCATTGTATGGTGATGTATCTATCTTTGAATTTTGACCCATATTAAAAGAATTTTAGATCAATATTTCTTTTGGGTCTCCCTATTATTATTCATCTCAAGATTTTGCCTGACTAATATACTCTTATTTACTATCACTTATGTATTCTACTTTAACACCCCTCCTTTGGGTAGTTTCAATTGCATCAAGTCGAGCAGTAATTACTCTTAGCGTCTTAGCTATATCTACGGCTTAAGGGCTTTGTGGTCTTCTTCTTTCCCATTTTGTCATCATTCAACCCTCAAAGGTCGTCTAGCTTTGATACAATAATGATGTAGTAGCAACAACCATACACCTCTCCTAATCCTACAATAATACTTTCTACTATCCAATCCTACTACTGTGTGATTTAAATTTACAATCATATGATTTCTATCCCAATCGTACACATGTACGATTGCACCTCCAAACATGTGATTGTATGATTTCACTTCCAATGTCTAAGCCTTTGCATAGTTTATTTATATTGTACGATCATGCAAGACCTCTGCAACCATATAACCCCTTTGCAACTATACAATCCATCTACAACCGTACAATCCCTTTGCAACCATACAAAATTGTATGATCCTATTTAGGTTTGAAAATTTTGTTTTTTTTGTGTAATTGAATAGGTAAATGAAATTCGTCAAGGATTTCTTCCATCATATGATCTCTTCATCGTATAATTACTTCCACTATGTTGATAACAACCAAATCATCTTGTGCAAGGGGTAATATTATTCTATCCTTCTAAAAAGAGCTTATTTTGAGTAATAATATTATTTCCTTGAGAATTCTGAACACCTACAACCTTTCTCAACCATAAGCATTTATTTTTTTATTTGGTCTTCAAATAGTCAATATGCTTCCTACAACCTATACATGAAAAAATAAAAAGAACAAGGCATACAAGCTTGTTATAAAATAACTAAAATTCACTTACAAAAATAATATAAGACTCTCAAATAATAAACTTTATAAACAATTGTTTTGACAAAATAATTTATTTGTTCACCTCTCTTCTTATGCTCCTACCCATGCTCTACCTTTCTGCACATTTAAAAAAAAAGCAATAACTTGGCAGCTATGTATGCTGGTTGAACTGCCAATATCAGCTAAGCATTCTTATCTATTTTGCCAATGTCAACTAAACATGTTTTTTTTCTATTTTCTTGCCGTTTTACATTGAACCATAAAGTTTTTCACTTTTGTTTTTTAAGTAATGAACAACAATAATACCATAATGGTCCAATTACTAAATTAATATAATCTTAGCCTTTTCCCAACGAAAAGGTTTCTAGTTTTTTAACTGAAACGCCCAACTATCGCTCTCTTATCAGTTTGCCGCGTGAATGCTCCCGCATCACGGATGTCATTATACTGGTTGAGATTGGATTTTCGAAGTAAACTCTTCTTACGCTTCCCACGCAAAGACCTGTTTCTGCAGTCCGTTGCATTTAAGTACAGACCCTTTAAAGAAAATTGTCGTATATCTTAATAATTGAACCATATAAGTTTTTAAGATTTAGAAAGACTAAACTGTTGCAAAGTATTTAATGTTTAATATTATTATAATAAATATTTTTGGTTTTCACGCTCCATGTTTAATAATTTAATGTTTAATTTTATGGCATCCAATAGACACGGGCAAACCCCCAAATTTCATTACCCCGCTTAAATGTCAACCCCGTACAGTCGAAAGGTCAATGTACGTGGCCCAAGGATTCAACGAGTTGTTAGCTTGCACTTTAATTTGTCCCTCAATCTTTGAAATTATTGTCATTTCAACGTCGACGTCTAAAATAGCTCAATCTTTGAAATTATTGTCATTTCAACGTCGACGTCAAAAATAGCTCAATCTTTGAAATTATTGTTATTTCGACGCGACTACAAAAATTGCATTCTACAAGTCGTCTCCAAGTCGTTTTATATTCAATTTTAGCGGCCCAAGGCAGAGATATCCCTGATATTTAAATGGCAATTTGGTTCTATATTACATACTCTAACTATACTGACAGTGGCCCAACTAGAAGTTAAATGGAAGAGCATCTGAACTCATTTTAATTTTAGGAGCATTTATAGTGTTCAACTGAATTATGGAATCAGTCAATGCTTCAAGATTTTTTTTAATCTTTAAAAGGATGAACATACGTGTTTTTAAATAAGTTATTATATTAGTTGTATGTTTTTTTTTATAACAATCCAATTAAAAATTAAAAAAATATATATTTATTTTTGAAAGAGTACAAATGAATTACGAATTAGACTGCTGTTCCTCAGTAACTATAGAAAATATTGAGTAAAAAAAATATTAAATTGTAAAAATAAAATTATAAAAATATAAAAAATAATAAATTGTGTGTAATTTAAAAAAAAAAAAATTGATTGATAATAGAAGGGGTTTTAAAAGGGTTCCCAAACTTATTACAAGTAAGGTTTTGAAAGTCATCTCCAAACCTTAGATCTAACAATAACATGTTAAGAAATATTGAACTGTATTGAATCAAACTTGAAAATCCAATGAAACAACTTCCTAACAAATAAGCCGTAAATTTTTAGCATGTAAATACAAGAGATTGTCCCATGGTCAAACTGTCGTGTGCTTTGAATCTAAAGCAACAGATAAAAGCATAGAATAATGAAAATGCTATGGGCTAAAAATATATTTGCAATTAAAAATTGCCCAAACCGAAGCATTTGCCACCTAACATGAAAGGAGAACGAAGGAATCATGTCATCACAATCAAAAAATCTATCCAACAAAGCACATAACAGGATAACCCCTCATGAGAATAGTAAGAATAAGAAAACAACACTAGAAATAACGGTAAACAGAAGCCATAGCCTAAAAAAAATCCACGAGATCTGCATAAGAAATTCCATGAAACCTGCAAATCTCCCTGGAACCAACAATTTTTTTTTTAAGAAAAATCGCTCTTAGTACAAGATAAAGGATATAGCAACAGTCCACATCGTGAGAGGTAGAAGGGTAAGATCCTAAAAAAATAAGCCTTAGATCCTTGGGGTCAAACATACCACCATTAAGGGTAAGAGATCTTTGCAGATCGTCGAAGCTAGGAAACCCACCAGAGACATGGGGTCAAAAGCCAAAAACCACCGCAACATAACAACCCACTTTCATCCGAACTAGTTTGGGTTGGTATTTGGTCCTGTCTCCCCAGAACAACTAGAAGAAAGCGACACAAACCAGCCATGAACCCACTACTGGTAGAGAACCCTAGCAACAGAGCCATCGAAGCACCATCTAACCAAACCATCAAAGCTGAAGCCAGCCAAGGGAACATCATTAGATTTTTGTAGCCAAGCACCATACCAAGCTCTCCCCAACAGGTTTGGGTTGGTAGATGGCCCTTTCATCTCCTTAGAAAGTCAGAAAAAACATGAAACTATCAAACCCAGAACAAATGTTGCACAATCCAACCAAGTCCCCAAAATTAGCAAACCACCAATGAAATGTAACCACTCAACACACCCACCAACTAGAGTGAGAGCCAACCAAGGGGTCAATAGCCAAAAATTTTCACTGCATTATAACGACCCAGGATCACCCCTACAAGTTTGGATCAGCATTTGGCCCTATGCCCCATATAAGAGTGATAATGCCAAACCCATAAGAGAGCAGAACATACCAACAAGACCCCCAACAAGCAAAACACTTTGATCACGAACCACAACAAATAAACTATGCATGACTAAAAACCAAATTCAAAATGATAGAAAGAAGACCTTGCACTCAAAGAAATCCAAAGCATTGAATCTGAAACGAAAGTAAAACCCTTGTGAAAGCGGGCTCTCTACCATAGTGAGATTCAAGCCCTCTCTTCCATACCATTTGACGACGTCAAAAATTGCATTTTATATGTCGTCTCAAAGTCGTTTTACATTCAATTTTCTTAACGACCCGAGGCAAAGATACCCTGATATTTAAATGGCAATTTGTTTCGATATTACAAATTCTAAGTATATTGACACTGACCCAACTAAAAATTAAATGGAAGAGCATCTGAACTCATTTTTACGAGCATTTATAGTATGGAATCAGTAAATGCTTCACTATATTGTTGAGTGATGATTAAAGATAAAGATGAACATACTTGTTTTAGAATAAGTTATTATAATCTGTGGAGTAGTTGTTTTTTAATCTTAAAAATAAGGATGAGCATGTATGTTTTTAGATAACAATTCAACTAAAAATTTAAAAATTTGTTCATTTTGAAAAAGTTGCACTTCTAAAAATACACGTGGGTTATGTATTAGACTGCTGTTGCACTGGAAGATTTTTTTAAATAATATTTTTTATATACATCCATCGTGGGATTGAACTCGATCACATCACCGATAATTTAAGTGATGTCCTTGCCAATAAACCACACTCATGGGCTTAGTTATCAAATTCGACATTGTTGAAGTTCCAAAAAAATAAGCCAAATTAAAAAATTTGAGCGCACATATTTTAAAATAATTTTATTTTTTATTTTTATATAAATTAAAAAAATAAAAAATACAAAATTATAATATTTAATTTTAATATATATATTTTTAAATATATACTTTAAAATATTTTTTAAAATATAAACATTTTATAAATGTATCTAACGGATCAAGATGGGTGATAATTGCTCCAGAGCACGGGAATGAGGAAAGATGAAGAATAAGGCTGGGAAAGGATGAGAAAGAAAGAAATCCATTAACGAGAGAAATGGGCGCTAATGGAGCTTCCAACGATAGGTCATGGAATTTGAAGAAGTTCTTGTGCTCTTGGCCTTTCTTCTGGAGACTTTTCCTCGTAATTTTTGTTGTGTTTTATACTCCCCTGCTATTCTGGTTCGCAGATTTCTCGCAGCGCAGGACTCTGCAATACCAAAAACTGAAGAGACAATTAGCATTGCATCAAGTTCGATAATAACAAGATCTGCTATGTACAAAGCTCGGATCCCGTTTTCAATATCTTTGGTTTCAAAGACGTAAGATTCCAGACGACTGCTTCAACTCTAAATGACGCAATTTAGAAGCTTCTGGGTTTACTTGTCGTACATTGGAATCTAGATAAATTGTCGTTTAATAATCTGGGGATTGCTACAAATAGGTAGGTTCCATGGCTTTCTTGCTGCACCTTGATTACATGGGTCTTTTCTAAATAACTCGTCCTATTCAGTATTTCCGTGCCCTATGTTCTCCCTTAGGATCCGACAAACAAGTCCAAATCCGAAGTCTCCTGTCTGTCTCCCATAACTAATCTCTGTTAAGCAGATTAGTAAATACAATATTGTATGAATAAATACAATGTAAAGATTTTATTTTTTTAAATGTAAATAAAAATAATTGTAATTTATTTTTAAAAGTATAATATAACCAATAAAATACATATTATGTCAAGATTTAATTAATTAGAAAACAATATTTACAAATTAAAAGTTATTTTATTAAAGTAAAACATAAGAAAATTAAATTCTATTAAATTAAGAATACATTTTTGAAATGACACTAAGCTATTCCATTTAATTAAATTTTATTTCATATATCATCAAAATTATTTGTATATATAAAATGGATTTCATTTTCATCACTTATAATTTTATTATTGATTAAAGTTATAATAGCTTAAATACTATATAGTAAATAAATATGTTCCTTATCTAAAAAATTTCTGGCCCTTGTGTTCAATTTAATTTAATTAAAATTTATTATTTATTTTATTGGTTGCATAGCATTTTATATACTTGATATAAATAATTTCATTTATAACTAAATAAATTTAACATTTAAATTAAATATATTTAATAATATATATATATATATATATATATATATATATTTATTTATTTATTGAGTAAATACTTCTTATACATATACATTTTAATTAAAATAAAATTTATTAAGTTAAGTTTGAGTGATTGGGATATGTCTTCTTATATGGAGAATGTTATTGTAAAGAATTAATATGTATGAGCATAGGATACTTGAATCTATTTGAGATATCTTGATATCATAATTACTGTAAAATAGAATGAGAGAAAACCTATTAAAGTAGTATATAAATTTAATTTATAAAATTAATAATGTAATTAATAAGTGTTTATTTTCTAATGCAAAGTACAATAGGAGGTAAAACTAGGGGCTACACTCCCAAGGTCTAAGAAGAAAAGGGTCTCCCTCCCCATAATTCAAACTAAGATAATTGAGATGAAGCACCAACAACATATTATTGAGGTGTCTCAACAAAGTGTTAAATATATATTTATTTATTTAAAAATAATTTTATATATAATAGTATGTAAAGAAGGATGTCAAAAAAGAATGGGATAATTGATAGAAAATCAATGTTCCATACCATAAGGTAATAATTTAATCCTATGTGTAAATTCAAAAGGACACATGAAGGTAAGCATTGAGATTATGATAATATATGGATATAGTTTTGAGTGTATTCATGTTATGACTACAACTCCATTTTTTTAATCATTATGAGATTTAGACTAAAGTTATTTTATTGGGCTACCACACATTTTATTTATAAGATCAAAAATCTATGGCTAACATAGAATTTTTGTGTTGCATATCAAGACTTAAGCATGCTCCTTCTCCTTGAAAGAAATTCTATCTTAATCACTTAATATTTGACCAAATTTTAACCTTCATATTTTAATTGATATAAGCCTTAGGTTAATATCTTGGCTAAACTATTATTTTCAACATATCTAAGGTTATTTCCCCAACAAGTATGACAAAATTAGTTGCAAGCTAGGATTTGTGTACCATTACTCAAGGTTCTATACCATAGACAAAGTACTATATAAATTCATGAACTAAGATATAGAGCTCAAAGTTATGGTAATGCACGTAATGAAGGTTGAGTGAGTTATATTGTAAATCTGGGCTAATATTAACTTTATGATTTAAAATTTTTTATTGAGCTATATTCAAGTTTCTAAGTCAAGTTATTTTCTAAAATTAATGCTCAAGTTTGAGTGTCAATAATTATTATTTTATAGTTATATATCCTAAGATATAAATGTTTGCATTTTGTAAAATCTGCCTCATGGATGCTTTAATAAATAAGTATTCAAGAGAGTGGATTAGATTGGATCCCATGTATTCATTAAGCTAAAATGCAAGTGCAACTCTACATTTTTGAATAATGGTTGGAGTCCCCATGTCCTCCAATATTTTCATAATAAAGTATGTCTTATTTCACAAATATTTGTAGTCATTGTTAGCAAAGACCTAAATCAAAGGTGGCAAATTATTAAATATTGATTAAGTGAGAAAGATTCCTTTGTTATAGTCATTGAAAAAGCTAATAGTACCACAACTACATGTGAAAAGTGATTGAATATTGAAAATATAAAGAACATTTCTTATTAAAATAATTATTGGCATTCTAAGGCTTCCAATGAATTTGTGATGGCTTAGGAAAACTATGTTGTAGCCTTCTATGTCACTAGAGTGCTTGTCTATTTGATCATATGGCCTGCTACATTTTAAACATTATTTTTAATCTCTTTATTGCTACAATAGATATAGAATTTGTTTCTCTATTATTTGGATAGATGATGGAATTACTTAGCAACAAAATCAAAATATACAAATGGTCTATAAAATTTTTAGTGATGTTATTGTAAGTAGAAAATAAATCTAACTTTAAACACTCATTGTATTAAGGATCCCCATTTTAGGGGTTGTATTTTATGCATGGGGATGAGGCTAATTATTCCTATTATAGATTGCAATGTATACCTTAAATTCACCATCTTCAATAAACCATATTTTTTTACCTATATTTCTACAACCTATATAATAGAAAGGTATGACCAAAATAATTCTCACATGGTTGTGATATAAGGAAAAATTTCAATGTCCTTAAGTCTTGATATGCCAGGAAAATACTCCTAATATTTTATACTAAAAAATACTAGAGATGATACCATGGTTGTGGCTAATAGGTTTACCAAGGAGATATTTTTGGCTTCATGGGTTTCTAGAGGTAATTATTTTGAATAGAGACTTGAGGTTTATTTTTGAGTTTTGGTAAGCCTTACATTGCACCATTGGTACTAGACTAAATATCAATTCTCATTATCATCCAAAAATTGATGAAAAAACTAAAAGAGTTAATCAGGTGTTAGAGGACATGCTTCATATGTATTGTATGGATTAGAAGACCCATTGGAAGGATTACATGCACCTAGTAGAATTTTCCTACAATAATTTGCATCATTCAACTCTAGGCATTGCTCCTTTTGAGGCACTATATGGTAGGAGACGTAGAACACCATTATCATGGGATAATCTAGAGGATTATATCATGTTTGGTCTAGACATGGTCAAGGAGATGGAGGAACAATTAAGAATAATTAGAAAACAACTAAAAGAATTTGTAGATCAAGAAAAGCATTATGTAAATATTAATAGATCATCACAAGAGTTTTTGGTAGGTGATAAGGTATTTATGAGGGTGAGACCAAGAAAAGATACTATAATATTCACAAAACTTGACTCGTATTTTGTAGGACCCTTTGAAATTTTAGAAAATATTAGTCCTATGGCATATCAACTTGTCTTAACACCCATCTTATCCAACATTCACATTTCCTTACTTAGAAAATATGTTGCTAACCCTGAACATGTGCGGGACTTTTCAAATCTAAAAATGGTGAACCAAGAGGCTATCGAAGTTTGACTAGTAATAATCCTTGATTTTCATTACAAATCAATGAGGAAAAGGATTCTAGAGAAATGTAATATTCATTGGGATCGCTATTTTGAGAGGAATGCAATATGAAAAGAACTGGAAGTTATGCAAAAATAATTTTCATTTATGTTTGAAAATAATGTGTAATTTTCTTTTTGTATTAATGTGTTAGGACTTTCTGAAACACAATGGACTATGCTAAACCTAAGGAGGGGATTATGTCATGACCCTCCCAAGGTAAACTTATTCATGAGATAGACTTATGCTTTTTGGATGTGTTATTTGATGATGGAATGGTTGACTATTCCATATTTATTGGTTTTGTAATTATTTAATGAAAATAATTTGAAGTGATTGATAAATTATTACCCTTGCAGGAATAGGTTCTCCATAGTAGGAGAAGAGTATAACCACTAGAAATCTGTAAGTGAAACATTGTGATGATTTTTTTTTATATTATCATGTTCTTGGGTAAAATGCACTAAATCTTAGGTGAAAGTTTAGTTGCTAACAACAATTTTCTTCTTGTTGTATTTTCAGCTTATGGCCACTTTAAGGAGATTCAATAGGTCTAAAAGAAGCTTAGAATAAATGAGTATATTTATGTTTATAATACAAATGTTGTTTTCTTGTTCTTTTATATATAAGATAAAATAAAGATAAATCATTAATAATAGAGTTTTATTTAGAACAATGATTTATTATATATATAACAATGATATATAGAACAATGATATATATATATATATATATATATATATATATATATATATATATATATATTTTATACACACATGCTCTTTTCTAAGGCACTCAATATCAAAGTACATCATGGTACTTTCTTAATTTTAGTTCCCATGAGAACATTGTTTGTGTTGAACAGTTATGCTATCTTGCTCATGGTGAAAAAGTGAAGTTTACTCATGCTAAAGTTTAGGGTTATGGAACTTCCTATTTGGTAAATTTATACCCACTCTTGTACATCGAACAAAGGGAGGACATGAGAGCTAAATTGATTGCTACAATTGTTGCTTGATGTAAACTTCAAGAAGTGGATCTTGGAGGGATCAAATGGAAGTGATTGATGAAGTTTGGAGTGTTAGGGTGAGATAGGAAAGAAGACAAAAGAGATTAAAAAATAAGCCAATGGGAAGAAATAAAGTGGATGAAAGATTTTGCAACCCTTAAAATTCATGTAGAGTCTTCACTGTTGAAACCAGGTATGTATTATTGAGGTTTTTTGTTCACCAAAAGTCTTAAGATGCTAAAATATCTTTAGTTGAATTCTATTTTTGAAAAAAACCCAAAAAAAATGTATTTTGTGTTAAGGACAAATCCTTTTCTCCACTTAAAATCCATAGCTCTAATGAGACAAGAGACAACTTATGTTCTTTATTTTGGAAACTAAGTAACTCTATTTTCATCGCACTATTATTATTTCTTCTTGAATTAGAGTAGTTGGAAAACCTCTATAGAAGAAAAATAATAGGAAACAACTTACATAGATAGTGCAGGAGTTGTATGACGAACACAAGCTTATATTGAGAGGGGGGGTGAATAGTATAAGATCAAATTTTACTTTTCTTTCCCAAATAATAGTATCCAATGTTATCAATTGCAATATCAATAGCAGTAATCAAAACAATACACAAATAATCATACACATGAGAGAAACAAATTTAATGTGGTTCACCCAATATGGGTTACATCCACGAAGAACATAATTCTTCTAAATCTTCTCAATAAATCTCTTGGAAATCAATTCCCTATTACAATATTTATGGACCTTTGTCCAAAGGAGATCTCAATCCCCAATACTCTAGTTTATGGATCTCTTTCTATATGATAACTCTATCCCCTTTGCCCTGGTTTGTGGATCTCTCTCCATAGGATAAATCTATCCTATCTGCTCTAGTTTGTGGATCTCTCTACAAGATAACTCTATCCAATTTACTCTCATTTGTGGATATCTCTCCATAGGAGAAATCTATCCTCTCTACTCTAGTTTATGGATATCTCTCTATAGAATAACTATATCCCCTTCTACTTTAGTTTGTGGATCTCTCTCCGTAGGATCTCTATCTACTCTACTTTATTTTTTGGATCTCTCTCCATAGGAGAACTCTATCCCCTTTGTTATAGTTTGTGGATATCTCTCCATAGGAGAACTCTATCCCCTATGTTCTGGATTGTGGATCTCTCTCCGTAGGAGAACTCTATCCCCTATACTTTGGTTTATGGATCTCTCTCTACAAGAGAAATTTATCCTCTTCACTATAGTTTATGGATCTCTCTTCATAGGATAACTCTATCCCCTCTACTCTAGTTTATGGATCTCTCTCCATAGGAGAATTATGTCCTCTATGCTCTAGTTTATGGATCTTTCTCCACAAGAGAACTATATCCCCTCTGATCTAGTTTGTGGATCTCTCTCCATAGAAGAACTCTATTCCCTATGCTCTGGTTTATGGATCTCTCTCCATAAGAGACAATTTTCCCTTCATCTAATTCTTAGACCTTTATCCATAGGAGAACTCTATACCCTATATTGTTTTGTGGATCTTTATCCACTAGATAACTTTATAACCTCTCTGGTTCATGGATATCTATCCATAGGATACCTCTCTCTTTTATTCTTTGGTCATCTCCGAAGCCTGCTCAAATATATGATCCAATATACCTCAAGCCTTCACACAAGGCTTGCTCAAATTAGCAACCAAACCTGCTCTTAATTTTATCTTAAATCTACCTCAAACCTTAAAACAAAGACCTCATAACTATAACCAAACCTACTCTCAATATTATCCCAAATTTGCACCAACCCTTATCATAAGGCTAGCACAAATCTGCTCCAACTCTACTCACAAAACTATCTCAAATATACACACATTACATGCACAAATCTACTTCAAGCCTGCTCTCTATCTCTACCCAAGTTTCCACCAAATCTCATTACAAGTCTAGCACAAGTCTAATCTCTATTACTACCCAAATTTGCTTCAATTCTTTTCACAAGACATGCTTAAATTTACTTTAAGTATTCTTCAAGTCTTCTCACAAGACTTGCTCAAAACTGCCTTAAGTCTTCTCATAAGACTTACTCAAATTTACCTCAATAGTACTTCCTAAACCTACTCAAGTATTTCTAAATATTATATATAAACAATGCTTATATCTCTTTCAAAAATGCTTTCTTCAACTAGGAAAATTAAACATATTCTATTTAGAATTCGTTTAACCTCCGAAACATATAGAGAATTATATGCACTATCAAATACCCAATATGTTCTTTACATTCATAAATATTGCATTCATCTAATCCAATTTCTACCTCTTGAAAAATTCCCTTTCAAATCAAATCAAACTAGTGTGTCACATCTCGTCTTGATCGAATACTTATGCTTGATGATTATGGGACTAATGCTTAGTTTTATAAGACTCTAAGGGGTATTGGTAATTTATAGAAATTTTTAAATGTTTATGATATATTTGTTGTTTTAGAAAATATACACTTTAGAATAGAAACTAAATAGGTTGCTTTTACACAAAGATGAATCTTTTTCTAAGTGTAATGAATTAGGCCTAGTTAACCTAATTCAACTCAGCCAAATACTCACAAGACTTATCAAAGTCCTATTGGACCAAGAGGGGCACTAACTTTCTAGAATAATAAAAAGAAATATTTTATTATTCACCCTCTTATATGATTTCATTTTATTATTTAGAAGATGTCCCTCAAAAGGGATAAGTGGGCATCCCACTATGTCCACCTTGTAATAATAATTTAATAAGCCACCTATGGGCTAGTGACAGAGTATAAAAATAATACCTTTAGCACTTTAGCCACTTATGGATAAATGGCATGTTATAAAAGTAATACTACTATTACTTTAAACTCCTTGTATGTGGTGGCATATTATAAAATGAATCCACTAAGGTAGTGTATTCTGAATTTAGAATTTAATTATAATATCTTTGTCACTTTAGCTTCTTATGGATAAGTGGCATGTTAATAAAATAATAACCACTTGTAGCTCATGAGAGAGGATGCTCTCCTATAAATTGAAAGCTTATGGGAAGGAAAGGGGACATTCTTGAGAAGGAAAAACTTTGTCTTAGGGATTATGCTCTTCACCCTTTGGTGAAATAGAAACCATAAAACTTAAGTTTTAATAGGCATTTGGCCAAGACATTGATTGTGGGAATTTTGGAGGAAACACAAGCTCAAAGAGTACAACAAAGGAAAGCTTTAGGATACAAGGAGAATATTGAATTGGTACGCGATTTAAGTTCAGGAACCTTCACCTTTTTATTTTTGAGTGTATGTATAGACTCTATGTAACAAATACTGTAAAATAATTATGTTCAAATATTTGTACATAAAGATCATATGAATAGTTTTCATGGATGACTGATTTTTATTTAAAAGGATTTGGATTGTGTACTATCGTATGGGTTGAAACCCATTTTAAATATGTAATTACTCCTGGCCATAGCTTACCTTGGCTCGAGGAGAGCTGACATATTATATAAGACATTTTGACTAATATATTTGGTATGTCTCTTGTGCGCAATTGGGATGAGTAGCCAAAATAATTTTTAGGGTTAAATTTAAATCATCGTCATTTATATTGGTCCCTTGAGGGATTTTAAACTTTTAGACAACCTATAAACCATAGATATTCTACTTTGCATACTCCTATATATTGACATTGGACTGATATAGAACCTAAGGTTAGAAACCTCTCTACTCCTCATATTTAATCATTGTGTAGTCTTTTATAGAAAACTTGTGATTTACCAAAAGAAAGGATTAGATCTATAAATAATTTTATGACCATCTGTGAAAATTTGGAACCTTCCAAATTAACATCTATATAACATGAGTAGGCTACTGTATTTTCCCTATATTCCCAAGATTTAAACCAGACAATCTATGCTTAAATTAATATTAGAGGAAAGGAATAATATATGACTTATGGTATTCATGATCGAATGAATCCAGTTGACCAAAGAATCCGTTGGTAGGATGTTGGAAATGGTGTGGCATGCAAGGAGACGCCATTGTGTGATTATAACACTCAGCTATCTCCCTTCATTAGAGACTCATTCGGTGATAAAGATTACAGTAGATTGGATTTAGACCAACATTGTTCAAACCAGTGAATGTAACATTAATTAAGAAACCTTATATCCATGTTTGAACTAGGTGTCTTATGTTATGCATGCAAAGGATATCAAAAGTAGTCAATCAGATGTTTATAACTTTCAAAAAGATCTCACATTTGATAGAAGTATTATGAATGCCTAACATATACCAACGATATACGTTGATTGAATGCATAGCCAATGAAAACGTTGGGTCATATACCAATGGTGTAGATGATTAAATACTATCAAATTTGTGAGTGTTGTTCCACTTGGAACGTGTTCGAGGTCAAGAAAATTCAATAAAAATGAACTATCATAATAGCTCGACCACTAGGTGACTCAAGGCAATCAGTTGTGTGAGATGGAGGTTATACATTTACACATGGTCAAACCATATTTTAATCCATCGTGATTTTACATGGTTTATACTGGTTTCATCGGTTTTTATGTTACCATCGATGGGTCGGTCGTGAACTAGAGCACTAGACAGCGGTTGCTTTGGGAATATAAAAACTTTTAGTATTATTTTTTTTCTTATTAGCATTGACCTCATAGGCGTTCATACTAGCTAAAAGGTTAGATATCATTAGGTAATTTCTAGCCGTAGGATGCATGTCCAACTAACCATTGGATAAAACTAAAATAAGATAACCATAGAGGTTATGACTATTATTACCTTTATCAAGGATTAACTAATTCATTGTGAAAACATTAAAAAATCCTTGACTATAATATATGTTGAAACTCGTGCATCTTCAAAATATTTTAAAATAGAAGTTTTGGGGAATATGTGATTCAAAAAAGTAGACTATGTCTATAAATAGAATGATAAATGAACACCTTATTAAGGTGAAAGAATTGTGGTTTATTTTGTAAATTAAAGGTATGGGAATTTAATTTATAAAATAAAAGAACATTATGATTATGCTAAAAAGAAACAATTGAACTAGATTAACTAAAGATAAAGAACTTTAGCTAGTTAGTAAATAAATTTATATTTTGGAATAATATCTCTTAAAAACTATAGATATCTTTGGAAATTAGTTGTTAGTCTTATTTGCTAAAAGTATTTGGGTATCCATAGTATACTTCCTAGAATAAATTAAGGTACAAGCTTGTAACCTATAGTGTAATCTTATGTGATAGATTATGGGAGATTTGTAGCTAAATTTTAAGTAATTTTGTTTGTAGATTACAAGAGATATGTTAGCTAAACCCTTGGAACTATAGAATGGTCTTATGGATAGACCTTGAGACAATTTGGTAGCCAAATTTGTGGAAGAACTATAGATTTCAAGATAAACTAGCAAATATATTTGTTAAAGAACTATAGTGAAAACATAATGATGGATTGTAGAGTAAATACAGTTTGGCATATAGTAGTGGATTACGTCTAAGCCCTTGGAAGTATTTGAAGATCTACAACTGAATCCATTTTTTTGAATGACATGTTTAAACACTATTTCTAGATGATATAAATATGAGTTACTCGAGAGAGTATGTTTTGTTTAATTGCTATTTCTAATTGAGAAAAAAATGAGTTACGAAAAGAATGCATTTTTTTTAAATGTTAATGAAAGAATTAATTGTGAGAGTATGATTTATTTAAATGTTATTTCTAGTATAAAGAAATATAAGATACTTGTGAAAGTACGAAAGGATAAGGACGTTCTTTTAAAAAGGGTTGTTTCAAAGGTATATTTTTGTGGAAAATATATAAGAAGAAAATATGGTTTTCAATCTTAGGAAAGTATGATATTTACTTCCTTTGAATGATTGAATGCTTTAGACATCTACATTATGAGAAATATATTGTGTTTAGTTGTATTCATATGGAAAGAATTATTACTGCTATTGCTTACCTATAATGCACTTTCATATACATGCTATGGGTTGTCCTAATCCCGAAAACCTTTTAATCAAGTACTAGTGGTTCGAATGGAGTCAAATGAAGATTGGATCTACTCGATTTATGTTGTAATTGGTTATTGACTGGAACAAGACCTCTTGAGAAAATGTCTCTATTATTGTAAAGTATCTCTTTGAGATCAATTTGTAATTGGTTTGTATCACTCTTTAAGAGGATTGTAAGCAATGTAGTTCTCATTGTAAATGGTCATGGAAAGTAATGCAAAGTTGTATCATGACATAAATATATTGTATTTTTGTATCTAGATCTTTAAATGAGAGTTAAAGATGGTTTTTGAGTGACCTAGAGTATTCCTAATACTAAATATAATGAGTAAACCATGCAAGATGTTGATCAGAAGTCAAACCAAGTTGCATTGTCGCCCATTGTGGCCCCGAAAAGGTTGATTTATCCCATTTTTGGGTGAAATTGATTCCTTGGAATTAAAATTTTAGGCGCATTGCTTTCAAAGGTATGATTTTGGAGATTAGTCTGGAAAGAGGTGAAATATAAAATTTACTTTCTAGAGCAATCCAAGTAGTGCTTCCAAGATTTTTGCTTGAACGTTGCAAGACCAGAGGCAATTTTAATTTATTTCCAATGCACATCCTATCAACCTTGTCATTTTTCAAAGCATATTTAATGCTCAATGGGCTATACTGGTGAAAATTGGATTTCCAAGGCACAAAGGTGAATTAAATTCAACGACCAAGCTTCCTATTTCTAGGTGATTTTGTTGCATCCCAACACACCAATGTCCAAGGTTGCTTCTTAGCATTTAATCATGCTAGTTTCTTTGTGTGATTCTCCCATAAAAGCTAGATTATAGTTTCTATGAAAGATATTTTGACTAGAACATCATTGATGCCAAGGAGGGAATTATTCTCATTGGTATTTGATGTACCATGATTTTGTTGTAAACTCATTAAATGAAATAGATTCAATCCTCTATAAATACTAGTCATTTTAATGTAAAAGAGGATAGACACTCTCTTGAAAAACACTTCAAGTTTTTTACATCAATAGAAACACTTTGGCATCTGGTTCTTCAAGTGGTTTCACATTTGATAATTCCATGTGTGTAATTTATGAATGCTTTCTTTACCATTATTTGTTGTGTTTAAATTTTGCTTCTAAACTTAATTTTTGCTGATAAGGAAGTGAACATTGAAATATCATGTGGGAATTATTTTTGCATAACTGCTAGAAGTTTATGTGCTGGTATTTTTATTGCATGTTTCTAATTGTTTCTTGGTGGAATTTTATCTATTAGTCTATCCCCATCATGTACAGATGGGTTATAGCTATAATCCCCTATTTATTTTATGTTACCCTAAGATTTCAACCAAATTAGATTGGGAAGGGGGCCATCCCTCTCTAAATATTGGCCCAGAAGATATCTATTTCTTCCAACCTTTTAATGTTGGTTGGGTATAGGATGCACAAGGCATAGACTTTGTAACTAGATGGATTTGTGACCAACACTACTCTTTATGCTGGTTTTGGACTGATGAGGATATCTTGCAATTCAAAACTCTCAAGTGATTGGTCTACAATTTCTCTAATGGTGGGCTATCTTATTCATATTTCAAATCATGAAGAAAATTTTAAAATGAAATTAATGAAACAATGGATTTAAGAAAACATCATTCTTACATATGTAAATGACCTTGTTTAAGATTATTCATGTGGGATTTATGGTTAGGCATGCAGTACTTGCATCATATATTCATGCATTCAACATCTTTGTTTCTTGGTTGGAGAGCTCAGTATATACATTGCTTATATATTTTTCCAATATTGATTCACATTAAAGCTTTTAAAATTTCTCTAAATTTTCCAAAAAATATTGATATGGCCATTTTTGTTTTTAGAATCCTTTTTAATCTTTATGGTGTATTGAAAATATCATGAAGTCTTTATTAATTGATATGTGTTCCAATGTAGTTTAGTTTTGTACAAATACATGTTATTAGTCACATGTCAATATTCATAGTGTCAACTTACAAAAAAATATTTTTCTTTTATATTTTAGTTAATGGAGAGATTGTGTTATCCTAGATATGACATTTACATAACTTTATTTCTTATTTTTTTATCAAATATCTGCAAAATTATGGGTATAAAAATTATCATGAGGAATGGTTAATGCCATTTTAAGGTCAAGATGAGTTAAATGCTTTGACAGGCTTGCAAGCCTCACATTCTTCTATTGTTGGGGTTGGAATGTTTTACTAAAGGAATTCAATTTGACATCATCACTTGAAGCTATAATGACAAAGATAAAAATTTGGAAGTAATTGGTTTTGAATTTTACAATGTTACTATTTTTTATGTTGTATTTGGACTGAAGAATATATCTTACAATTCAAGAGTGATTGGTCTACAATTGCTCTAAAGGTGGGCTATTTTATTCATATTTCAAGTCATGAAGAAAAGTTTAAAATAAAATTAATGAAAAACAATTGGTTTCAAAAAACATCATTCTTTCATATGCCAATGACCCTATTTAAGATTCTTCATGTGGGCTTTGTTGTTAGGCATGTAGTACTTGCATCATCTATTCCTGGATTCAACATCTTTCTTTCTTTGGTGAAGATCTCATTTCTTGGGTGGAGAGCTTAGCCTATACATTGCTTACACTTGTTTTCCAACACTGATTCACCTTAAAGCTTTTAAAATTTCCTTAAAATTTTCCAAATCCAATCCAAATAAGTTACAATGGAAACTTTAACTACATGCGGCTACACTTAAACAACCAAAACACTTCATTTTTCCTCAGTATTTGTAAACCATAATTTTATTAAAATATGGTCATATGAGTCATAAGAAAAATAAAATTTGGATTAGTCACCTATTTATCTAAAAAACGTTTGTAATAATAAATAATTATTGATGATAAACTACTAAGATTCTCATGTAATAATAAAACTAGCGGGGAACCCGATCCCTTCTTGTCTTGGTAAAGCCCCCTCCCACTCTGGAAAATAGAAAGACTAAACTGAATGGATACTGGATCTCATTCGGATGCTCCGAAGGGATATTGAAACCACCTTGACCAAAGGAAGGCTTACTTCCCCCTCCCGTGAAATTTCCTTTTCTATATTTATATCTAGATGTTAAGAGGGCTAAATCATCGAGATTGTTAATACGTATATAAAATATCAAACCCGGTTCAGGGTTGGCATTGGTGGGCGGGAAACGAAGATTCCATTTCCAAATGCCACCCACATGGTTCGTCTATATATATATAGATGTACATATATATGTATGTATGTATATACATACATACATACATACATACATACATACATACATACATATATATATATATATATATATATATATATATATATATATATATATATATATATATATATATATATATATATATATATATATATATATATATATATGTATGTATATATATAAGAGGATAGTTTTAAAATGCCTTCATAATTATAATCTAAGGAATTTTTTGAGGTGGTTTTTAATCGCTCTAATAGACCCTAGGAGGGTAATTATTTGAGGCTTCAACCGTCATCATAGCACTCAAAATTTTTATGATGCCCTCATAAACAATGAGTGAGTAATCACACTTAAAGGTCTTTAAGGGTGTTTAAAAACCACATTTAAAGATCCTTTTTGGTGTAGTGCAAGAGTGACTATCTATCAAAATAGCATCATAGAAAAAAAAAATGAATATTTGAAGGAAATGGTATAATATGTTATTCATAAGAATCTAGAATGTGGAAGGAACATTCATTAAGCCAAAAGGCATAACGAAGTATTCATGGTCCTCATGAGTTTGGAATGATATTTTAGGAATATCCTCCTCCTTGAGCCTTATCTAATAATAGTTCGATTGAATATCTAACTTCGAGAAAAACATAGCACCATGTAGCTCATCCACCGATTCATCTACCACTAAAATAGAGAATTTATCCTTAATGGTGGGCTTATTGAGCTCACAAAAATATATACACAAATGCTAGAACCTATCTTACTTTCAAACCAAACTAATGACTATTAGTAGGTCTAATGACTCTTGCTTGTAACAATTATTTTACTAATTTCTTGATTATTTACTTAAGTGCATAAGGATACCAATAAGGTCTAATTTTAGGTGGCACACTGCTATGTATCAATGAGATCAACATGGTGATAATTCTACCAGTTTTACAAAAACTACATCATGCTTAGTTAAAAACAAGTTACAAATCCTTTAAGGGTTTATCCTAAACTAAATTTTTTGATTGAATTGAAAATATATGAGCTACTACCCCTTTTCATAAATTCTCCATATTATTTTAACTAATAATCTTGGGATATCCTATTGGCAAATCACAAAGAGTTTAGGAACTACCATTCTATGAAAACTATATATATAACTCTACAAAGTTTTAGGCTATGGTTCTTAAAGTACCTATCCATTGAGATATTAGCACAACATCACATCCTCACAGTTAAAGAGAAAATATATCGATTTTAAATTTATAATCCCCTATATTCAACTTAATATTGTAGCATTTACCTTTACAAGACAATGTTCCTCCATTTGCCACCATAACCTCAAAGGATTTGTAAGCATGTATATAACAATTGGTTTGCTTGGCAACTCAAGGATCAATAAATTTGTGTATACTTCCTAAATAAATGAGAATTTTAAGACGTTGACCTTTTAAAAATCCTACTACTTTCATTGTCTAAGGGGTAGTAATTCCTACAAAGGCATAGATAGAAATTTTTGGCTATGGTTCTTCTTGTGTTTCACCCTCATCTTGAAGTGGTTCCTCTATTGGTTCTATTTCATCATCAATTTGTTAACTTCTTATTGACTCCTCCACATCCAACAAAAATAACCTATTTTGGATGCATTTATTCCTTGGTGAACACTTCTCATTGTAATTATAACATAAGCCTTGTGCACTTCAGGAATCCATCTCTTCCATAGTCAAGCACTTATAAGGGTAGATTTATTACTAGTATTGGGTGTGAACTTGGAAGGAAATTTGGGGTTGGTTTGTGGAAATTTAAATGACCTCCTTTAAGCCAAAAAAAATCTTCGACCAATCTTGTCAATCCTATGGTCTGCATCATATATTGTAGTTTAAACATATTGACCTCAATCTTACTATCATATTTCAAGCCACTAATAAAATAACTTTGAAAAATAATTCATTCAACCCCTTGGTCCTGTTATCTAGTTTCTCAAAGTGGGTCTAATAGTCATGAACCATTGAGGTTTTTTTTTTTTTTTTTGGTTAATGCTCTTAAAATTCCTTATACTCACTAGGGTCAGAATTAATGAGTTTTACTTTGCAACCATTGATACCATTGTAAGGCTTTAAGTTCCAATTTAAAATATGCCATAGTGACCCACAAATATTTAGAGGTATTATGAAGTTTGAAGAACTGATCTAATCAACAGAAACACTCATTAGTGTCCATGCCATTAAATTTAGGAAAGTCTAATTTAGGCTATAAAATGGAGTATCATTGTCAAAAAGAGAATGTAGCCTTCCTTCCCTTATGGATTTTCTCTCTATTGGTAGTAATAGCACCTAGTTGGTCAATATTATGATGCTCAAACACCTTTGAGCCATCCCTAAATTTTCCTCAAAGTCTATGATTTTTTCTTCAAATGAAGCTTTGGATCTCATGTGTTCACCTCTAAAAAGTGTTACTTCTTCCCTCATCTATTTAAAGTCACTAAGAAGGGTATTAAATACTATATGCATTTTCTCCAAAAAATATTGTGTTCTATCTCCTTTTGGTGTCCTCTAGTTCTACTAGCCATTTTAGTACAATGTGAACTACTCCTATTGACTTACTAAAAATAGGAGTATGGTTCCAAGAGTTATTATTTTTAGTAATAATCTAGGAAAAGTGTCTAGGTTCTATATATCAAAATGCGTAGCTTGAAAATATGATCGTAATGGACTAAGTCCCAAAATGATGTTTTTAGAATCCCAAAAGTGCATGGAGGCTATATACCAAACTGATTAGCTCAACAAGATGATCACAATGAGCTATATATCACAACACTATTTTATGTGATTTTTTATAGGGTAGGTGGTCTCCAAGTGTTGGTCTTTTTCTTGGATCCTTGTTTCATTAAAAAAATTGGTTTCTTTTCTGATAACTCCTTACAACACTATTATATAATTAACACTACAATTCACTATTCTAATGACTATCTGGTCTAAATCTATTACTAATAACTTATTGTTATGAATTTTGAATGTCACTAGCAATTGTTACTGACATTGGCAAATTTTATCATGGTTGGTATTGATTCTGACTAAATTTATACTCGACTATTACTGAAAATTCTTAATAGAACCTATATTTACTGTTATATTTGTCACCAACTTCTTTCATTTATTTCATGCAATAAATCTAGGATAGTAAAGTCTCCTCATTATTCTCAAATTTTATGGTAGGATTTTTGGTTGTAGGTCTAAAATTCAACAAAATAGGGTACTTTATGTTAGGGTGTATGTACTACCCATAGGCCCTCTATTATACCACAATGATGAATGATAGTTCTTGGATCAATATTTCATACCACTACTCAAAGAGGATTCCATGCATACCCTTCAACACACTAATTGCCTCTTTGACAATATGATAGGATGATATTTTTAGAATTTTCTAGTGTACTATGGATAATACAAGTCCAAAAATATCACTAGGGATAAATATTTATCCTAACCTAGGGGGTATCCTGATATACCCAAATATACATAAAATTTTAATTCTATATACAAGTGTTGTCTAAGGCCTAGGCATTGGATCCTGATTATCCCTCACTTCACTAGAATATTTAATGGCAATATAACTTAGCAAATAATGACATATCCATGATATTTTAAAATCCCTAATATAGGGTTTCTAGCCTAATAAAAAAATGCAAAAAAAAGGCTTTTCAAGTAAAAAAATGATAGGAAAAAAAAATTATACCTAGCAATCAAAATGGAAGGGCAAGAATTGTGACAATCACAATAAAACTCAACAAAGCACTCTGATACCACTTTTTATAAATCTTATAATAAAAATGTACTCATTCACATAAATATTGCAATAAAAATAGAGTTTCATGAAATAAAACTATATTATAATACTAAATGTAAATGCAAAATTATAACAATCTCATAAATCACAACATAGAATTGCAAGCTTCTTCAAGGGGGCAACCTCCTTCAATACTTTTATAAATATACAAAAAATATACATCCATTTATGGACCCTTATATTTTAAAGATACACTTCATACAACCCTAACGTAATGCTTACGGGTTGACTTACATCCAAGGTGCCACTCGAGCTAGAATCTTCTACCAAGATTCAATTACAATCTTGATAATGGTTATATGAAATGGTCCCACTTATCTAGGTGCCTCACTTTCCACATACCATTATAAAATATCATTATAAATGGGTCCCCACATTGTAAAGGGGTCATTACATAATAATATGAGAATTATAAAATTAGTGTTAGGATGGGGTCCTAACACCCTACCTATGCTCTACCATTCACTTGTTATGTATAAGCATAAGAAAAAGTAATGGCTTGCTAGTTATAAATGTTGGTTGAACTACCAATGCCAACTAAACATTCTTATATATTTTTTCTTCTCCAATATTTCACATGTATTTTCCAACCTTTTTACATGGAATACATGAAGTTTTCCACTTTCTACATGGAACTTCCAACCATTGTTCTATTAAAGGTTTGCCATATGGTTCTCACATCATACTCACTAGGTAACAAAAAAAATCATGAGCTCCATCTCATGAAGTGATCATCCAAGCTATTAGCACTCTATCCTAGATGTAGAGAAAAGGCCTTCCTCTAAGGATCAAATCTTCTCATATAGAATGCACTTAGCATTATCTTCACCTATGCTCATTGTATCATATCCACCCAATCATAATCAACATGCACTTTTTTGGTGACTTTCTCTTGGTGCCAACACTCATGTGTGGAGTGATTACATACTCCATAACTCTTGCAAGGATGTAGGTTCCAATATCTAGTTTCTACATATCTAGAACTTCCATACTAATGACAACAACCCATTTTGAAACCTTCATTCCTTGTACTACTCTCTCCTCTCACAAATTTAGTCTTATTTCTTCCTACTGGAATTGCATACCCAAGGTCTTCATTCTATGGCCTTATCTCTTGCATTATGAATATTGTCATATCTTTTCCAATTTTCCTAATACTTTACCATTGTATCTCATTATTATCATCAAAATGGAGCCAATTCCTTTTGTGTACCTTTCAAAGCACTCAACTCTTCATCCTACTCTACCCTTGGTAATCATCATAATATACTTCACCAAAATTTAAAGTACCATTATCACTATCAACTATGACAACATGATCCTTGTCATGATCCATAATGACTTGATGGAAGTCATGTTCTGCCATCTCTTTATCACTTTGTCTTTGTTCCTCTTTTATATTATCTATAATAGGATTCATTGCATGATTGTCTATATCATCACTACTAGTGGGGGCCTAGGTCAACTACTTATTCCCCATACTTATTCTCTTACTTGTGTCTATCCTTTCTTACTCATTTATCATTGGTGTCAGCTTATGATGTAAGCTCAATCTAAGACTATAAACTATATGATGACCCATGCTTCTTATCAATGGCAACCCATTTGTTGAAAAAATCTCTAGAAATTATTCTAGCCTATCCTTCACCTCATGTGGGGTTTCATTCATATTGTCCACTATCCCTTATTTTGTGGGTTTATTGATGAAAGAAGAGCATGTTTCCTTCTTCTTTCCTATCATGGAATGTTTCTCTATACCCTAGCTCACTAGAGGATTGCTATCTACCTATTTACCTATTTCCTTCAATGGACTTAATGTGTACCTTTTACCATCCTTCGCAATGGTGTGGGTGTTCTCCCTACCCTCACACACTTCCATTTTATCAAACTACCATGGTATTTCCAACAAGTCATGACACATATCCATCAACATGATGTCACATAGAATCGCATCCTTAGAAGATTCAATTTGGAGGTTTACCCTAAATTGTTCTATTACAAAAATTTGATGTTCCTTTTGCAAACATAACACCTCATATGAATTTGGGTGTTTCATTCTCTTCAACCCAAGTATCTCCACCATCTCTGTTGACACCATGTTATATGTGCTATTGCTATCCACCATCACCTTGCAATATTTTACCCCTAATTTGCAAAATATCTTGAATAGAGTCCTTTTTTACTTAGGTACATGCACCTTCCTTGTAGATTTCAACAATACCTATTTATCATAAACAATTCTCCTTGTTCTGGTTCTTCTACATGCTTTGGGTAAGCACTACTTTTTCTTCTACTTGCACAATATAGTTTTTGATATCCTTTATCTTATTGTTGTTATATTACATTGTTGGAAATTCAAATGCTCTATGTCCATCTTCCTTGCATCTACAATATTTTCTAGTAAAACCATATCCTTTTCCTTTGCTAAATCTACCTCATCCTCTTGACGATTCACCCTTTTTCCAACTACCTTGGTTGAAATGACTTTGAGAAGTACAAAATTTCCCTTCTTGCAAATTCTCCATGGTTTGATTGTTCTCTCCCTCAAGAGGATATTCATCTTCTTCTTGCATTATTTTATTGCTTATAAAATAAATTTTCCTTTGCCTTGAGCACATATTAGTATACCTATTCAATATTTTTTATTCTCATCATGTAAACTTCATGTTGCATAGATAATGTTAGTCCATTTATATATCTGACCACATTTTCTTCATCATCATCAATATGACCAACCCTAATGATCAATTCATAGAACTCCTCTATGTACTCTTTCACTTCCAAATCCTTTTACTTGAGGTTTTGAAGCAAGGGTATGCATAAGCATGAAATATCGTAAATTGGCTCTATTTAGGATTTTCAAGATTTTAAATTGGCTAATTTTGGATCCTTTCGTAGGTCCCATTCACCCAAAATTTATGAGGTGGATTTTTTTGGGGTAAATTCGCCCATCATTGATAATAATTAACATATTTTTATTTTAATTTGTCGACCTCAAATTATAAATGATTTTGATTTTCCCACCAAATTCGCCTTCAAATTATAAATGATTTTGATTTTCTCATCCAATTCGCCTTCAAATTATAAATGATTTTATTTTTCCTACCCAAATCGCCTCATATACTACCTATATTTATACTATAGTCGGTACCGATAAACATACATCTAAAATACTCTAACTCAAAAATAGCTCTGAATCAATGAAAAACATGACAAGGTTGTAGAGGAGTGTCTGTCGATATAAGTCGATCGGTTTCAAAGGAGTGTCGATCGACACAAGATGATTGACATAAGTCGATCGATTATAGAGCTATGTCTGTTGGCATAAGCCGATAGGTTGCAAATCCATGTTGATCGACATAAGATGATCGATTATAGAGTTGTACTTGTCAAGTATAAGTCGATCGATTGCAGAGTCGTGTCGATCGACATAAGATGATCAATTGCAAAGCCACATTTATTAGTTGTAAAAGTGACAATCAAAATTAGACTATCGATTGTAAGGATGTGTCGATCAGAATTAGTTGATCTATTGTAGAGATGTCGATTGGCATAAGCCTATCAGTTTTACGGACTATCAATCGTCATTTATCTATCAGTTGTAGAGGAGTCGATAGGAATTATTCTATTAGTTGTAGGGATGTGTTGATTAGTATTAGTCTATCAATTATAGAGGCATTTTTTGGCATAAGCTGATCGATTGCAGGGTTGTATCAATCAGTATAAGCTATTCAATTATAGAGAAGTCTTCGTTGGCATAAGTTGATCGATTGTAGAGAAATTTCTATCAACACAAGGTTGCAAAGACACATTAATTAGCCTAAGCCCATCATCATGCCTACAACTAATCATCATACCTATAACTTATCATCATGCTTACAACTAAACATTATTCCTACAGTCGATCATCATGCTTGCAATTGATCATCATGCCTGTAGTCGATCGTCATGACTAAAATTGATCATCATGCCTGCAACCGATTGGTATACCTGTAATTGATTGGCATTCCTATAGTCGGTCATCATACCTACAACCAATCAACATTTTTGTAACTAATTGACATACCTACAATCGATCGTCATGCCTACAATCGATCGTCATGCATGCCTAAAGTATTTCATGTTGGCCTAAAGCTTTTAAATTTGTCGTACATTTTTAGATTTTGCAAAATGATATTCATAGCCCCCAACATAGAAAAATTTGCCATAGTTTGAAAACTTTTAGAGATAAATTAATGAAATTTGCCATGGTTTGAAAATTTTTGGAGATAAATAAATGAAATTCCCCATGTATACTTCTACATAATTTGCCAAGAATCCAAGATAATTTGCCTTGATTTTATAAATATATTTTGGGACCGACCCCTTATGTATAACCCTGTTTTGACGTCTTTGAAACAACCCTATTTGACAATCAACAGACAAATTTAGACTTCAGTTTGATTATAAACTTATCCTAAGTTTGAATTTTATTCTTCCCTCTTTGTTGCCTCTCTATTTGAACTTGATCCCACCATAAAGACGTATGCCCCTTTAGCTTTGTATAGGTGAATTTTACTCTCTTGGGGTCTTCTATTGATTCAAATTCAAAATACTTCTCCATATTTATGATCTAGTCTATGAGCTTCTCTAGATCCATTTTATGGTCATATATCTATATTTGACTTTTGACCCATATCCTCTTCTTCACTATCACTTACGTATTCTACTTTAACACCCCTTATTTGGGTAGTTTCAATTGCATCAATTCGAGCAGTAATTCCTCTTAGCATCTTGGTTATATCTACGACTTGAGGACCTTGTGGTCTTCTTATTCCCCATTGTGTCATCATTCAATCCTCAAAGGTCTTCTAGCTTTGATACCAAAATGATGTAGTAGCAACAACCACACACCTCTCCTAATCCTACAATAATAATTTGTACTATCCAATCCTACAATTGTATGATTTAAGTTTACAATTGTACGATTTCTCTCCCAATCGTTCACATGTATGGTTGCACCTTAAAACATGTGATTGTATGATTTCACTTCCAATGTCTAAACCCTTGCATAGATTATTTATATTATAGAATCATGCAAGTCCTCTGCAACCATATAACCCCTTTACAACTACTCAACCCCTCTACAACCGTACAACCCCTTTGCAACCATACAATTGTATGATCCTATTTATGTTTGAACAATCTGTTTTTTTGTGCAATTGAATAGGTAAATGAAATTCTTCAAAGATTTCTTCCATATAATCTCTCCATCATATAATTACTTCCACTATGTTAATAATAACCAAATCATCTTATGCAAAGGATAATATTATTAAAAAGGTTTCTTTGAAGTAATAGTATTATTTCCTTGAAAATTCTCAACACCGATAATCTTCTCAACTATAAGCATATGTTTTTTATTCTTCCTACGACCTATACATAGAAAACAAACATACAAACTTCGCTATAAAATAACTAAAATTCACTTACAAAAATAAAATAAGGCTATGAAATAATAAACTTAATAAATAAAATTATCTTTTTATTCACCTCTCTTTTTAACGTATTCTTGCATAAGCTCCACCTTTCACTTCTTATTTATACGCATACAAAAAAATGCAATAACGGTTGAACTGCCATTGTCAGCTAAGCAATCTTATCTATTTTTTCTTCTTCAATATTTCGTATGCATTTTCCAACCTTGTTACATTGAAGGTATAAAGTTTTTCGCTTTTGTTTTTTAAGGTGGTGAATTGTATTCAGGTTATTAAATTAATATAATTTAACTTTTTCTAAATTAAAAAATTGACGCATCATGGATGTCATTATACTGGCTGAGATCGGACTTTCGAAGTAAACTCTTCTTACGCTTTCACGTTACCAGGCAAAGCCCTGTTTCTGCGGTGCACATAACGGCCGTTGCATTTGAGTTCAGACCCTTTACAGAAAACAGTCGTATATCTTACTAATTGAACCATACAGGCTAAACTGTTTCAAAGTATTTAATGTTTAATTTTATTATAACAGAAATTTATGGTTTTGACGCTCTATGCTCAAAGTCCGTTTATGGCATCCAATAGACACGGGCAAACCCCAAAATTTCATTACCCCGCTCAAATGTCAACCTCGTGCAGTCGAAGTCAATACACGTGGCCCAAGCATTCAACGAGTTGGTAGCTTTCACTTTAATTTGTTCCTCAATCTTTGAAATTATTGTCATTTTAACGTCGACGTCCAAAATAGCTCAATTTTTCAAATAATTTTTTTATTCTAGTTGGGTCGACGGCAAAAATTGCATTCTACAAGTCGTCTCGAAGTCGTTTTAGGAACATTTATAGTGTTCAACTGAAGTAAGTATGGAATCAGTCAATGCTTCATTATATTGTAGAGTGATTGTTTTCTGTAATCCTTAAATATAAGGATGAACATACTTGTTTTTAAATAAGTTATTATAATATGTTGAGTAGTTTTTTTTAATGTTCAAAAATAAGGGTGAGTATGTATGTTTTTAAATAGCAATCCAACTAAAAATTGAAAATATTATTCATTTTGAAAGAATTGCACTTCCTAAAATACAGATTGGTTATGAATTAGACTGCTGTTGCTCAGTAACTATAGCAAATATTGAGCTAAAAAAAATTATAGAAATATAAAACATAACATAAATCAATTGGGTAGTTTTCTTTTATATTGTAAAATAAAAATAAAAATATTAAAAATAAAAATAAAATTATTAAAAAATATATTTTTTAATAATAAAAATTTACAATTTATAACTTGACTTGTATTTTTTTATTAATTTTTTAAATCTATAACTTAATTTTTATTTATTTAAAACAAAATAAAATTGGTTAACCAATACTAACTTTTTAATTGATTATATTTATTTATTTTTTTATTTTTTTACATTCACTTACTCTTATAACATTATATTCTTTAATATTTAAAGCTGTTCCATAGTAAATCACCTTATAACTACCCACTTTCCCAATATTAACTTTATAACCACCCAATTGTACTGTACACCTCCTTCCAACATATTATAAGAGCATTAGAAGCGTTCAACTCAACATCAATTACTCTGATATTAACTTTTAACTGCTTAGTACTATATGTTAACTTTATAATCAGTTCCAACATTTGAAGGTTTCCACTCAATATTACTTACGCTGAAGGTTTCCACTAAAGGGTTTCCTTACTCTGATATTAACTTTATAACTGCTCACTAGTAAACATTAACTTTGTAGCCAGTTCCAAAAATTATAAGCGTTCAATTCAACATCACTAAAGGTTTCCACTAAAGGGTTTCCTTACTCTGATATTAACTTTATAACTGCTCACTAGTAAACATTAACTTTGTAGCCAGTTCCAAAAATTATAAGCGTTCAATTCAACATCACTGACTGACTCTGATATTAATTTTATAACTTCAATGTTACTTACTCTAAAGTTTTCTTCAAAAAGGTTTTCACTCAACGTTACTCTGATATTAACTTTCTAACTGCCCACTAGTATACATTAACTTTGTAGTCAGTTCCAAGCGTTCAATTCAACATCACTGATTCTGATATTAACTTTATAACTTCCCAGCACTAAATATTAACTTTATAAGCAGTCAATATCGTAAAGCGTTCAAAGCTTTACTATATTATATTTGAATCTGTATATGTACTGTTTTCAATATCTTTGGTTTCAAAGTCGTAAGATTCCAGACGACTGCTTCAACTCTAAATGACGCACTTTAGAAGCTTCTTGGTTTACTTGTCGTACACGACTCTAAATGACGCATTTTAGAAGCTTCTTGGTTTACTTGTCGTACACGACATTGGAATCTAGATAAATTGTCGTTTAATAATCTGGGGATTGCTAGATCCGAGGTGTAGACCAATTGGTTCATCCAAACCCCATAAGGGGGCGGAGGTCCAAGGTTTAAATCTCGGGCCTCTCGGACTGAACGTATAAAGATCTGTGTGGCGGCTTCCGGGGTGGACAGCGCAGAATACTGTGGCGGCCATGGCGCAGAATACTGTGGCGACCATAAAAGCTGGACAGCCTGCCCGGTTTAGTGGCGGCTACTGATTCCACCATGTAAATACAAAAAAATAAAAAAATAAAATAATCTGGGGATTGCTACAAATAATGAGGTTCCATGGCTTTCTTGCTGCAATTTGATTACATAATTCTTTTCTAAATAACTCGTCTTATTCAGTATTTCCGTGCCCAATGCTCTCCCTTAGGATCTGACAAACAAGTCCAAATCCGAAGTTTCCTGTCTGTCTCCCATAACTAATCTCTGTTAAGCAGATTAGTAACAATTAGCATGGCTTCAGAGATTCCACAATGGACACCCAGCCCAGAAAAAAGGCACGAGAAACAAAATAGAAAAGATGATTTCAATTTAGGGAATCCTGTACCTTCAAATGACGAGGATTCGGAAGATGATGATATGCCACACTCCGCAGAATATTTCTCTAACCGGAAATTGGCTGCCTCTGTGCTGAATCAACCTAGTTCAAATGCAAGACCTCATCCGGATAGAATGACGGATTATCCAATTAACACAGGGACGAATCCCGAGATTCGTCAAGCGGTAGAGACCGTGGTGCTTGCCATGCGCAATACAAGAGGGTCCAATTCTACAGTAGTAACTCATAATGCTAGGCCGGCCGACTGTAGCTCTGGTGTTTGGCTAACATGGAAAGATCTGTGGGTGACGGTTTCAAATCCAATGGGAGGCAATAAAACACTTTTACATGGACTTACTGGCTACGCCCAGCCTGGACAAATGGTGGCTATCATGGGTCCTTCTGGTTCTGGGAAGTCCACCCTTCTCGATACGCTTGCAGGTATTTGATTTCTTCTTTCAGTATTGTATTCATGTGAATTGAAAGGAATCTAGGATATTAAATTTGACCGATGTCGTCGTGAGTATAGGAAGATTGGGGGGTACGACAAGACAAGTGGGAGATATCTTAGTAAATGGCCGAATGCAGGCACTTTCTTATGGTACATCGGTATGTTTCTGCTAACGAAGAATTTGTTGATTTCTTGTTATGAGTTGAATATAGGATCAAGTTTCTAAATGCTGTGAGTGATAATAATACAGGCTTATGTCACTCAAGATGACATACTGATGGCAACATTGACCGTCGGGGAAGCAGTGTTTTATTCGGGTCAGCTACAATTGCCAAGCAGCATGTCTACTGCCCAAAAGAGAGAAAGAGCTGAAATGACTATTAAAGAAATGGGTCTGCAGGAATCAGTAAATACAAGGATTGGTGGATGGAGGACGAAAGGATTAAGTGGGGGAGAGAAACGGCGGGTGAGCATTTCCATCGAGATCCTCACACGGCCAAAATTGCTATTTTTGGACGAACCGACAAGTGGTTTGGACAGGTATTGTATTACACTGCCCAGCGTTTTCCTACCGATGTTCAACATAAGATAGAATGAAAGTCTAACCTAGTTTATGGATTTCTATCAGTGCTGCTGCTTATCATGTGGTGAAAAGAATAGCCAGCCTGGCACTAGAGGACGGAAGAACAGTAGTAACTTCCATACATCAACCAAGTAGTGAAGTGTTCGAGTTATTTCATAACCTGTACCTGCTTGTTGGAGGAAAAACAGTGTATTTTGGTGCAACTTCTCAAGCAAGCGAGGTAACTGAATATTTTTAACCAAGGAATTATGTTATCCGATGGTTATTGCAAAAAAACTTACCAAATCTTGCTGAAAATCAGTTCTTTGCAGCGAACGGTTTTCCTTGCCCATCATTTAGAAACCCTTCGGATCATTACCTCCGAACTATAAACTCCGACTTTGAACGAGTACGTAGAATTTTATTCTGTGTTTCTTCCTCTTCGTTCCAATGGGCAAACGAAAGAATTTAGACATGTAGAATTATTTCTCACTTTCAACAAAAATGGAGAATCCCTGCTCGTATTTTTCTGAAACATAGGTTGCCGTGCAGGATATAGAGGAAGGAGATTCTCAAGGAAATATGACAACTTCTCAAGTTATAGACCATCTGGTTCGATCTTTTCAATCATCCAGTATAGCCAAAGCGGTCCTCGCCACAGTAAATGAGATATCCAGCAAAGTATGCTTTTAGTGATGCTTTTGGCAGCTTAAGGGAGGTGAATATAAGCCAATAGTCATGATTAAATAACCACGTTAGTTTTTGTGCAGGAAGATACACGATTGGAAACGAAAGGAAGCCAAGCGAGCTTTCTGATGCAATCTTACGTTCTTACTAAAAGATCGTTCGTCAACATGTACCGCGATTTAGGATATTATTGGCTGAGAGTTGCAATCTATATTGCCCTTTGTCTCTGTCTGGGTACCATCTATTACAATGTTGGACAGGACTATGGTGCAATCCAAGTACGAACGTTACTCGCAAGCAGGAATTTGATTAATTTCCAAAAACTTTGCCAACAATTTTTGGATTAACAATCATTCGTTCGTGTGCTGCAGGCAAGAGGAGCAATGCTAATGTTCGTAGCTGCTTTTCTCACTTTTATGGCAATCGGAGGGTTCCCGTCTTTTGTTGAGGACATGAGGGTGAGCCATTTCTTCCCCTTCCCTTCCTATACGAATTACTACTGTGTTTTCTAATGAACCCACAAGAAAAACTTATTGCTTCGGATAGATTCTTTCGGGCTAAAGAAATCTGTAATATGAGAGCAGGTTTTTGGGCGAGAGAGACTGAATGGTCATTACGGAGTGGGTGCTTTCGTGATAGCAAATACAATTTCATCAATTCCCTACTTGATGTTGATCTCTCTATTACCGGGAGCGATAGCTTACTTCTTAGCGAATCTACATGGCGGCTTTGATCATTTCATCTTCTTCGTACTGGTACTCTTTGCGTGCATGACACTTGTGGAAAGTCTGATGATGATTGTGGCAAGCATAGTTCCGGACTTTCTGATGGGTATTATCACAGGAGCGGGAATTCAGGTCAAAATCGATATTAAATCCATTTTCTTACTTGTTGTTATTTAGAGAGTCCTTTTACTTGCTTTTTTTTTAGAGATTCCTTTTATCTAGAAGGACCCATACATTAACATTGTGGATTTATTGCAGGGTGTCATGATGTTGAATGGTGGATTTTTCAGACTACCCAATGACCTGCCTAAGCCTTTTTGGCGATATCCCATGTATTACATAGCCTTTCACAAGTATGCAAACCAGGTAATGCTAGATATACTGTCAACTCTAATTTTATATAGAACAAATGTTACGCATTTGATCTTTCTTAAACTTATACAAATGATTTTACAGGGTTTTTATAAGAACGACTTCTCTGGTTTGAAGTTCACCAGCAGTCAAGTTGGCGCGCCACCAATTACAGGAGACGATATATTAAGAAACACTTGGCAAGTTGAGATGGAACGTTCAAAATGGATTGATCTACTCACCTTAGGGTCAATGGTTATCGTGTACAGGCTATTGTTCTTTATTATCATCAAGGCGGGGGAAAAGGTGAAGCCTTTCATTAGGGAAAAGATGTCGAAGTCCATACAAGATCAACAAGTGATGCACACTACTCCCGAAGAATCTTAATAATTTAAACGTTGGTTGCATAAAAAATGTTGGCATTTCGCGCCGTTGTGAAGGACGACGCTAACGTTTTTCTTAAAACCTTAGATGAGTATTAAAATAGATATGTAGGAAATAAGCCAGAGGTCATGGTTAGGGTTTTAGACTTAAGCTTCAAAATGAAACGTAGCATATATACAAATGAGATTGTCTAGAAAAACTGTCCGTGTCAATGCCTTGTGCACCTCGCACAAGAACACAATGCTTTAGGTTTTATACGCCCTTTTGTAAGCAAACTAATATATTAGTATGTATTTTCGTTCCGTTTTGTAAGCAAAGTAATATAATAGTATGTATTTTTGTTCTCCAGTCATTATTTAACATTTAATTCTCTATGGGCACAAGCGTTTCATATTTTCGATCCAAATATTATCATTGTTTTTATAATTAAAGGTGAAGGTTTTGCCCGCAGAAAATCAAAAGATAGAAATTTACTTGGACAACACCAAAAGTAGCACAACACTCAAGGTGAAGAATCAACCTAGACCTACAAATAAACAGCATAACTATCCTAGAGGAGTAGAGTCCAAAATAAAAGGCTAAAACTTAGTTTTTTTGAACCCTAGGACCAAACCCTATCATCATAGTAAGAACTGAAATTAGAAATATTTGCCGACCACCAAAACAAGGGAATTGAAGCAGTCGAGGGAAACACCCAATAGGGTTGATGCAACCATTGGCCCCCTACCAACAAGATGCTATCACCAAAAATATTAACAAAAACAAACTAACCAAGAACCCTCCACTGGTCGCAACTTCCCAAGCAACACCACCCAAAATTAACCAAAAAATTAGCCAAACCAAGTAAAAATTAGAGCAAAGAAGAGATAAGGAAGTTTGAAACTCTTGCTCTGACCAAGAAATGAAACAAGTTGCTAGCACCTGAGAAACTGTCCACAACTACCCCTTTGCCACTGAATAGGGGCATGCAAAAAAACCCACCCAACCACTAGTTGGGAAAATAGAGAAACCCTAGGACCAAGCCCTACCATCACTATTGGATCTGGATATAGAGATTACTGCCGACCACTGAAGCAAGAGAGTTAAGTTAGATAAGGGACACCAAACATTTTTTGTAGCATTACAAATCATCCATCAAGGTTTGCTGCAATGATTGACCCCCTGCCAACAAGATGTTGTCATAAAAAAGAAAACAAAAACAAACTAACCAATAACCCTCCATTGGTCGCAACTCTGAATGCAATGTCACCCAACAAACAACCAAAAAACTAGCCAAACCAGGCAAAGACTAGAGCATAGAAGAAATATCAAAGCATGACACTTGTAGGCACCCAAGCAAGTGTCCATGACAACCCCTCTACCACTGAACATAGGCCTACAAAAAAACCACCCACCAATTGGGAAAATTGAGAAAAGCAAAGGATCATTAAATCAAAAAGGAAATCCATTATCCACTAGTGGATCCTGCCAGTCGAACTCCACTAGTTAAGAAAAATTGCTGGAGAACCACCACACTCAAGGAAACTAAAAAATAGCTCTAAGAAAAGCATAGAACCTAAGCGAGTAGGATTTTTAAAGGATCCAAAACCTTGAAGGGATATAAAATAAAAGCTTGACACTCTCGATCCATCCATGAAAAGAAACTAGTTACAGACACTTGAGAAACTATCCTCAAAAACCTCTCTACCATTGAACAAAGGCCTACAGAAAAACCACCCAAACACCAGTTAGGAAACCATCCAACCACAAGTTAGGAAAACTAAAAAAAATAGAATATCCACCAAACCGAAAAGTAAAACTATTATCCACCAGTGGATCCTAATCAGCTGAACTCCACTAATGAAGAAAAATTATCAAAGAACCACCACACTCTGAGACACTAAAAAATAGCTCTAAAAAGCACAGAACCTAAGGAGCAGGGTCCAAAATATAAATAAAATTAATTTTTAAATTAAATATATTTAATAATATTTTGGATGGCAGTAGTTTCTGGAGGAGGTATGAACAACTGGAGGAATGTAGTGATGGCATCAGGTCCGTCACAGAGTGTGCATGCTAGGGCTGCTATTTCATTTAAAAATGATTGGAAGGAACAAGATTTCCCATTGCATACCGGGAATCACTTGTTAAAGAACAATGGATGTTTGGAACGATGTGAAGCTAGGCCGGTTCTAGTGGTTCAACCAAACTCAGTGGCAGAAGATGTGGAGTATTTAACAAAATATGAGCTTATTGGTAAATCTATGGGCATCCGAATTTCTCTTCCATTTGTGGAGGCTTGGGTTAGGAAGACTTGGAACCATGAAGGTGATGTGGAGGTGATGCTGAGTGCAAACAGCTATTTTATGGTGGGTTTTTCTTGTCTTGCGGATCGTAACAAAGCATTTGAAGGAGGTACCTATTTCTGTAACCAAGCGGGACTCTTTCTTAAACCCTGGCATGTGGGTTTCAACCCATCAGAGGAGCGGCCGTCATGGGTTTCGGTGTGGGTTCGGCTTCCGTGGCTCCCATTGGAATTTTGGAGAAATGACATCTTGCATATGATTGCCCTTCTACTTGGGAAGTTGGTTGTGTCGTCACGACAAATGCTGGATAAAAAGGTAATCTTTGTTGCCCGTATCTGTGTTGAAATTTATTTAAACAATCCTATTCCAGATTCTATTGAAATATAGTTCGGATCAACCACATGGGTTCAAAAACTTGACTATGAAGCTCTTCCATTTTGTTGCCGGATTTTCCATGAATATGGCCACTTACAAAGAAAATGCCCTAAGTTTGTCCTGCCTATGGCTTCAAATCCTGGGCCCTCTCGAGCTGTACAAAATATGGATAAAGGAAAAGCCCCGATAAAGGAGGGGGATCAGGATAAGGAAGGCTTTGTTATGGTAAAACCTCGAAACAAAGGAAGAAAGGCAAAAAGAGACATTAAGGATAACTAGCCAGATGCTCAGCTCAATCATTTTGAAATTCTAGAGAATCTTGATCAGTGCGTGGAGATACCTGAAACATTGCTACCTGTTATAGATATAACAAGACCAAATCAGTTGTCTCTTCATGAGGTGGAACCAAGGGAATCATATATAGGGGGTTTAAATGAAGAACAGACGGCTTTGGTTTTGAGTATAGGTGATATGGTTGGCCCTAGCCCTGGAAGTGAAGTTATCTTAGAAAATGACACAGATTTAGATATGCCCTCTCCTACCCGAGCACTGATGCAGTCATCCATGGACTGTAAAACTCCTACGGTCTTGGGATTGCAGCATAAAATAATTAAAAAAAATGCTTCATATAAGAATATGAAGGTGGGTCGGAAGAAAGACCAGGATAAAATTAAGTTAATGGGGGAGACTTTGGTAGAGTCAGGTTTGGTGAGAACATTGGATTCCCATTTTTATAACCCCCAAAAATGATTATACTTTCATGGAATGTAAGGGGGTTGAACATCATCCCCAGACAAAAATTTGTTCGTGATTTGATTCGTGTTCATTCTCCGGATGTGGTTTTTATTTATGAGACTAAATTAGCTATTGATAGTTTGTTCAATATTGCTCCCAAGTTGTGGAGAAAGGGGCAATGTCAGTGTATTGGTGCATGTGGATATGCTGGTGGCCTTGCTTGTTTATGGGATCCAATTAAGATCTCTCCTCTTACCTGGATTTCCAACAGGTGGTCTATTTTGATGATCGGGCATGATAATGAATCTGGTGAGACCATCCTACTTACAAATGTGTATGCTCCTATTGATTACAATGGTAAAGTGAATTTATGGGAGCACATTGGATTTGTGAGAAGTCTGGCTCCCCTATACCCATGGATTTTGGCTGGAGACTTCAATTCTATCACTTGTCTGGAGGAAAAACGTGGTGGGATTGATCGTCTTGAGCCTTTTTCTTCTATCTTCAATGCTCATATCCGGGCCTTGAACTTGGTTGACATCAAGCCGGATAATGGGATATTTACCTGGCATAATAGAAGATGTGGGGAATATTCCATTTTAGAGAGACTGGATAGGTTTATGATCTCTAGTTTTTGGATTGGCAATAATAGAAGCGCTAGTTCTGTGATTCTAGAGGGTAGAGGATTTGATCATTGGCCTATCAAACTCTCTGCTATGGAGTTAGGGCTAAAAAAGAATCCCTCATTTAAGTTTCAACTTATGTGGCTGCAAGATCCTAAGCTTCATGATTTCATGCAAGGCTGGTGGACTAATGGCAAACCTCCTCATGGAACCGCTATGTACTCCTTTATGAAGTGACTACAATTTGTTAAGCATAAATTGAAGAGATGGAATAGACTAAATTTTGGGAACCTTTCCTTGGCTAAGCTGGTAGCTCTTAGGAGGGTGGAAGAATCTTCAAGGAAGATTAGAGATCAGGGACTCACAGAGGAGCTTCTTGTTGAGGAATCTAAGGTTGTAAAAGACCTTGCTGAATGGGAACTGAGGGAAGAATTTTTTTGGAAACAAAAAGCTCGAGTATATTGGCTTCAGGAAGGGGATAGGAAAACAACCTTCTTTTATAACTCTGTTAAGGCTTGTCGTAATGGTAACCTAATTACCTCTCTTGTTAATTCTCAGGGTGCCCTGCTTTCTTCTTTCAGGGATATTTCAGAAGAGACTAAGAGGTATTTTTCCTCTCTCTTCAAGGAGGATGCCCTCTCAGATGATGAGGAAGAAAAACTTATTCTAAACTGTATTCCCTCGATTGTTTCTAGAGAGATGAATGAGCACTTGATGGGTCCAATTTCCCTTGAGGAGATTAAAAGTGTTGTATTCAAGATGAAAAAGGGGAAAGCCCCAGGTCCGGATGGATTCTCGATTGAGTTTTATCAAGAGTTTTTGGAGTTAATCAAATTTGACCTTTTGGAGTTGGTCCGTGAGTCCCAAAAGAACAAACATATTCTAAGGGACCTAAATGCTACCTTTGTGGTGCTTATTCCCAAGAAAGAGGGAGCGAATTCCCTGGATATGTTCAGGCCTATTGCTCTTTGTAATGTTGTATATAAGATCATCACAAAAATTATTGTTGAGAGGCTGAAGATATGGTTGAGAAAAATCATCTCTAAGGAGCAAGGTGGGTTTGTTGCTGGCCGACAAATCATGGATGGGGTTGTTATTGCTACAGAAGCTATTCACTCAATGGAAACTTCTAAGGAGAAAACTATGTTCATTAAGTTGGACATGGCAAAAGCCTATGACAGAGTTATATGGTCATTTCTTCAAAAAGTTCTTGTTGCTTTTGGATTTGAGGAGGAATGGATTAGATGGGTGATGAGATGTATTTCTTCTTCCTCATTCTATGTTCTTGTTAATAATGAGACATCGGAGCTGTTTGAGGCCTCAAGGGGATTGAGGCAAGGAGATCCTCTATCTCCTTATTTGTTTATCATTATGGCAGAAGGGTTGGGTAGATTACTCAAGTCTTAGGTCAGGCATGGTCTCATTCGGGGGTGGAAGTGGGATAACAGTTTGACACCTCTTTCCCACCTTCAATTTGTTGATGATACTGCTTTGTTGGGAGTTGCCACTATCAAGGAGGCTGGAAACATTAGACAGTCTCTTGATATATATCTTGGTGCTTCTGGACAGGTGATTAATGAGGACAAGTCATTTATTTTCTTCTTCAATACCCCCCCTATTATTCAAGCCAGGATTGCTCGCATTCTAAGATTCTAGGTCGGGACTCCCCCATTCATTTATCTTGGGATTCCAATTTCATCTCATACTCTGCCTAGATCTTCTTGGCAGTCTATACTTGATAAGTTTAGAAGGAAGGTAAATCACTGGACTGTCAGATGGCTATCCTTTGTAGGTAGAGTATTGCTTTTAAAATCTGTTATTCAAGCTTTACCCATTTACAAATATTTTGTGCAAACAACTCCTCGTTTCATCAAGGACATGAATGCTTTGTCAAGACAATTTTTGTGGTCTGGAAAACTTGATAAATCTAAATGGAGTTTGGTTAGATGGGATTCCATTTGTAGGCCATTTCAAGAGGGAGGCCTTGGGTTGCGACAGGCAACTCTTTCTGGGCAGGCTTTGGCTATGAAACTTTATTGGAGATGGTGTACCTCTCAAGATTAGATTTGGGCTAAAATATTATCTTATAAATACTTGAGAGGTATTTCTGAGGCAAATATCCCTAGAGCCAGTTTGGTTGGGAAAGGTTCTGTTATCTGGGACACTCTGAAAAGAGGAGATAATTTAATTAAGAAGGGTTTGTTCTGGATTTGTAATCGGGGATCAGATGTTATTTTTTGGGAGGATTCTTGGGATGGCCACCCTCCTATCTTGACTCAATATCCCAGGTTACATTCCCTAAGCATTTATTTCTTGGAAGCGGGATGGTCTCATGTGGAGGACTTTAAAAAAATCCAATATTTTGGAAATGTGGGATGTACAGATGGAAATATCTATAGGAATGGCCCCAAGGGGGATTGGTCGAGGATAGAGATGTGCTTGCTCTTATTCTTGCAGGGAGGTACTGTTCTTCATTGAGGGATAAATATATTCGGCTTGGAACCCTAATCCCAAGGGAACCTACTCTATAGCCTATGGTTATCAAGTTCTTGATAAACAAAAGTTTGGGAGTCTCCCTGTCACATGGTGGAAAAAGGTGTGGAATAGATTTGCTTGGCCGAAATGTAACTTTTTTCTCTGGCTGGTAGCTCGTAATAAATGCCTCACTTGGGATAACTTGAGGAAGAGGGGATTTCAGGGTCCCTCTTTATGTGTCCTTTGTGGTAAGAATGAGGATGACTCTTCTCATTTATTTTTCCAATGCTCCCTTGCCAGAGACATTTGGCACTTTTGGTGGAGTGCCTGGAACCATCCTTGTTTTCATGTGCTCTCCCTGGTGGAGTTTTGGAGTAGTCTGGGTAGACCTCCAGCCAAGGCCCCCTTCCTCCAAGTGGCTTGGAATTTGGGCCCTTCTTGTATCATTTGGCAGATTTGGCTCGAACGAAACCATCACATTTTTTAGGGAAGTCATTTGGTTGTTCAATAGATCTGGCAAAGGATCCTGTGTATGGTTCAAGAAACTATCCATAGTAAATGTGATGTGGACCCCCATTTGGACTCTAGGGAGGAGAAGGTACAATAGGCCCTTGGTTTGTTTGGGGTTGGTGTGAATTCTTCTAGCCCTAGTAGGATTCCTTAGCTTAGCAAGAAGGTTAGGAGAGAGGGTAGATGGATACTGCCCCCTAGAGGAGTTTTAAAAATTAATACTGATGGGTCGTCCAGGGGTAATCCTGGACATGCTGGAATTGGTGGTGTTGGGAGAGATTCTGCTGGCATGGTCAGTTTTTTCTTTTCCATTTATAAATGTGTTCACTCCAACAATATTATGGAAGCTCTGGCAATACTTGAGGCCTTGCAAAGGGGGTTTTCTCTTGGCTAGCACAGGATTCTTTGCGAGTCTGACTCTCAAATTTTGGTTAATATTTTAAACAACAAAAGAGTGGAGGATGTTAATTGGCAGTTGGCCTCTGTGACCATTCAGATTCTTAGAATGAGTGAAGAGTTTGAATTTATATCCTTTGTGCACATTCCAAGGGAATGGAATGGGGTTGTTGATTACCTGGCCAAAAGGGCTTTTGAGCTATTGGATACTTAGAGTATTGATAACTGGGAGAGTCTCCCGTCTGGGGATTCTCAACACCTACGGGAGTTGATCCATAAGGATGTTCGGACTTAATGTGGTTTGTTTTTTTTGGTTTTCTTTGGGAGTTGACATTGTCTGGTGATTTAGCCTGTCTTGTTGCTTATTTGAGTCCTGGGTGGGGACTCAGCTATACTTTGTAATCCAGACTTTTTATCAATAAATTTTTACCCCTTTATTTAAAAAAAATATATTTAATAATATTTTAATTAAAATGATAGTTTATTAAGTTAAGTTTGAGGGATTTGGATATGCCTTCTTATATAGAGAATGTTATTGTAAAGACCTAATATGTATGAGGAGAAGATGCTTGAATCTATGTGAGATATATTGGTTTCATAATTCACTATAAAAAAGAATGCGAGAAAACCTATTAAAGGAGTATATTAATGAAAATTATAAAATTAATAATGTAATTAATAAGTGTTTTTTTTCTAGTACAAAGTACAATAGGAGGCATAATTAGGGTCCACACTTCCAACTGGTAGAGCAGCAAAGGGTCTCCCTCACCATAATTCAAACTTAAATAATCTATATGAAGCACAAACAACATACCATTGGGGTGTCCCAACAAAGTATTATTTAAATTAATATAGATTTATTTAAAATTATTTTATATATAATAGTATATAAATGATGTTAAATAAGTTTGGGATAATTGATAGAAAATCAATGTTCTACACCATAAAATAATAATTCAATCCTATGTGTAAAGTCATAAGGACACATGAAAGTAAGAGTAGAGCTTATGGTAATATTTTTTGATTGGTTGATAAAAAGAGTTTTGAAAGGTCCCAAAACCTTTTACACAAATGTCGTAAAGACATCTAGCCAAAAGCAAAAAAAAAATTGGCGCTACTGTAAAAGATGCTAGATTTAGAATAAAGTTATTTTAATAGGCTACCACACATTTCATTTATAATATCAAATATCGATCGCTAACATAGGATTTTTGTGTCGCATATCAAGACTTAAGCATGCTCCTTCTCCTTGAAAGAAATTCTATCTTAATCAATAAATATTTGGCCTAAATTTTCACTTCATATTTTAATTGATATCAACTCTTAGGTTATTATCTTAGCTAAACTATTATTTTCAACACATCCAAGGTTATTTCCGCAATAGGTATGATAAAATTATTTGGTAGCTAAGAGTTTTGTACCATAACTCAAGGTTCTTATACCATAGACAAAATATCCTATAAAATCATGAACTATGATATAGAGTTCAATGTTATGGTGATGCACATACCGAAGGTTGAGTGAATTATATTGTAAATTTAGGCTAATATTAACCTTACGATTTGAAAACTTTTATTTCTAAAAATAAGGCTCAAGTTTGAGTTTGAGTGATTATTGTCTTATAGTTATATTTTCTAATATATAAACTTTGCATTTTGTAAAAGGTATCTTATTCATGCGAGTGGATTAGATTGGATCCCATGTATTCATAAGTTAAAATGCAAGTGTAGCTCTATATTTTTAAATAATGGTTGGAGTCCCCATGTCCTCCAATTCTTCAATGTTTTCATAATAAAGTATGCCTTGTTGCACAAATATTTTTAGCCCTTGTTATCAAAGAGCTAAATCAAAAGGTGGAAAATTATTGAAAATTGATTAAGTAAAAAATACCATTTTTGCTATAGTCATTGACAAAGCTTATAGTGCCACAAATACATGTGGAAGGTGATTGACTATTGATAAGGTAGAGAGCATTGCTTTTTAAAATAATTATTGTTATTCGAAGGCCTCTAATGAATTTGTGAGGGCTTAGGAAAACTATGTTGTAGCATTCCATATCACGATAGTGCATGTTTATTTGATCATATGGCCTGCTACATTTTAAATATTCTTGTTAATATCTCTATTGCTATAATAGATATAGAATTTGTTTCTCTATGATTTGGATAGATGATGGACTTACTTAGCAATAAAATCAAAATATGCAAATGCTCTATAAAATTTCTAGTGATGTAACCATAAGTAGAAAAGATATCTAGGTTTAAACACTCATTGTATTGAGGAACCCCTTTTAAAGGTTGCATTTTATGCATGGGGACGAGGCTAGATATTCTCATTATCAATTACAATGTGTGCCCTAAAATCATCATGTTCAACAAACCATATTTGTTTACCTATATTTCTACAACCTACAGAAGTAGAACATTGTTAAAACTAACATAGATTTATTCCACTCACACTATCATTTATTGTGGATAGTTGAAAATATTTTTTTATATAGGAGTTAATAATATTTAGTATATTATAGGCATATTTTTGTAATATAAATACTCTTGACTAAAATAAATACCTACCTAGCATCTAGCAAGTCCTAGAAAATCTCTAGAAACTAATTAAAATTTGATTGTAAGTCCTAACAATTTGAAAAGCAATTTTTTAATACCTTATTTTGCATCCCTTGTTTTGAAATGCCCTGCTTTGAACCTCCTTGATTTTAAAAATATAGACATGTCAAGGAGGTATTATATTTATATGAGAGCCCAGATCTACATTATATTTAACTAGAGATTGCTTGGATAATGTCCTCTAGTAATAGTCCATTATAGCTACAAATTCCATATTTTAATGAAAAACATGAATACTTGAGCACACAGATGAAGATTCTATTTGGGTCACAAGGGCTTTAGGATTTACTATAAAATAGGTATGCAAAACCTATAGATCAAGCAACATATAATACAATCACTCAAGAAGGATTTATTGAAAGAAAACTAAACGAAGGAGAAAAGGGTCACAAATTATATTTTGAATATGGAGATTGTATAATTAGATATGGTAAGAATAAATTTATAGAAAATGTGATTATGAAAAGTAATAGAATGTTTCCTTAAAAAAAATTAGAGTGAAATATTACTCTTCTTCAATGCTATTGTAAAAAATAATTCATGGTTATGACACCTCATATTTGGTCAGTTAAGTTTCAATGGTATAAATTTATTATATAAGAAGCAAATAGTAAAAATATTATCATTAATAGAGAAACCAAATCATTTTTGTGAATGTTTTATCATAATTTAAGTAGTGCACGGATGCATTACCTATAGGAAATTTATTTAGGAACTCACAACCTTTAGAGCTTGTGCACTCAAATATTTGTGGTCCCTATGAAAATGAGCTTATTTGAAAATAATAAATATTCTATGACATATATTGATGATTTTAGTTGAAATAATTAGGTATTTTATTGAAGCAAAAATAAAAAGTGTTTGGATTATTTCAACAATTAAAAACATTAGTTGAGAAGCAGAGTGGATATTTTCTAAAGACACTAAGAACTGATGAAAAATGTTAATACATTTAAAATAAATTTCATAATTATTGTAAGGCAAATGGAATAAAAAGAAAATTTATAGGTACATACATACCACAACAAAATAATATTGTAAATAGAGATAATAGAAAAATAATGGGCATGGCAAGGAGTATTCTAAAAACAAAAGCATTACCACATGTTTTATGGGTAGAAGCTATTACATGCGTAGTTTAATTGTTGAATAGATGTATTATAAAGAGTGTTGAAGATGTAATTGCTCAAGAAGAATGGAGTAACAAAAAACCAAGTGTTGCACATTTAAGAATTTTTTTTTGTAAAGCTTATGCACACATTGTAGAAGAAAAAGAAGGAACTTAGATGATAGGGGAGATAAATGCATTTTTTTGGATACAACGAATAGTCAAAAGCATATAGATAGTATAAACCTATTACAATGAAAGTAATTGTAAGTAGATATGTAAAATATATTGAGGACAAGTTTTGAATTGGAATAATAAAGAATACCAACAAGGGACAACAAACATTGAAATAAAATATTTAAATGGAGAAAGTACAAATAAGATTTTCTCTTGAAGTAGAAGTACCAATGTAGGCAATAATACCCCTTCATAATCAAACTCACCACCAAGTGCAAGAACAAGGTCTAGTTCCATTATACGAATAACATCAAAGTCAAGGAGTTTACTAAGAAATATGAGGTCACAAGAAATGATATTGAATATGAAGAGTTTATTGATTTTTTTTTTATTATTTTATGTGATTATAACTATTTAAAATATTTAATTTAAAAATAGTAAATAGATAAAAGCTATGGATGAAAATTTTGATCATATAGATAAAAACCAAACATGGAAATTGATGGATCTTCCAATAGGAAAGAAAACCATTGGTGTAAAGTAGGTGTATTTAAAAATATTTAATGTTAATGGTGATGTTGATGTTGAAATATATGAAGTAATACTATATGCAAAAGGGTATTTAAAAAAATTAGAAGTTGACTATCACGAAATGTATTCACTTTTAGCAAGGCTTGACATAGTAAGAATGATTCTAGTATTGGGCTACTCAAAAAAAATGGAAATTCTATCAAATGAGTGTTAAGTCTACTTTTCTTAATATATTTTTGGAAGAAGAGGTTTAGATACATTAACCATTAGTATATGAATTGTAATGACAAGAAGGAAATATGTACAAATTAAAGAAAGCTTTGTATGGACTCAAACTAGTGTCCAATAGCTAGTATAGTTGTATTGACTCTTACTTTCAAGAAAACATATTTCTAAAATTATCATGCAAGTCCATTTTTTATATTAATACAAATAAACAAGAAGAAATTATTATATTTTTTTTATACATATAATTCAATTTATAGTTGCACTAGAAATGTGTTGTTTGATAAATTTAAAATAATAGTGAAGAGTGAATTTGAAATAACAAATTTAGACATGATGAAATATTTTCTTAGAATTGAATTATTTTAATCAAAATATGAAATATTAATTTCAAATATTAAGCAACCAAAATATGCTTTTTGAAAAATATCAAATCAATCTTTACACCAGTTGCAATAGGTCAAAAATTAAATAAGCATGACTCTAGCAATAATGTAGATTCAACATTTTACAAGATATTGGTTGGAAGTTTCAATTATTTGATGACAAATAGACTATATATAATGTATGCATTTATTTTGATTTCATAATTTATGGAGAAACCTAAAAACTATTAGTTGCAAGCAGGGAAAAACAATTATAAGTTATGAATAAAACTAAAGATCATGGGATATTTTATGCAATGTCAAATAAACTTGAACTTGTTAGGTATATAGATAGTGATTGGACTATAAACATTAATGATAGAAAAAGCACTTCTAGGTACATATTTGATCTTGGATTGGGTGCAATATGATCTTCTAAAAAGTAACACATTGTTGTAATTTCAACTATTGAAGCAAAATATATTGTTGCCACCTCAGCCACATGTCAGGTAGTATAGCTTAGAAGGATTTTAGGTGAATAGAACCAAGTATAGAAATTTACAACTAAGATATTTTAAGATAATAATTTTTCTATAATATTTTCCAAATATCTAGTATTTCATGGAAGAAACAAACACATTGATATCATATTTTATTTCATAAAAGAGCTAGTCAAAATTAAAGAAATTAGATTGATATTCTATAGGTCAAATGAACAAGTAACAAACATATTTACAGATTTTTTTCTGAAAGAAGACTTTGAAATATTGAAAACAAATTGGGTGTCATAATTATGAGAAATCTAGTTTAAGGGAGGGTGTTGGAACTAACTTAGATTTATTTTAGTAATACTACAATTTATTGTGCATAGGTGATAATATTTTTGTGTATAAGAAGAAATAACCTTTAGTACATAGTAGATCCATTTTTATAGTATAAATACTCTTGAAAAATAATAATACCTACTCAATAGTACCTAAAATATAGCAAATAACTTTAAATTTATTATAAGGCATTACAAGTTGTAAAATGCTTTTTGCAATACCTTATTTTATAATATGATGTAGAAGCATTTAAGAGAAAAAAAAAGTTAAAATTGGAGAATATTTTCAACTGATAAATGAAGAGGAAAGGGCACAAAATTCCATCTTCCAACATTGTTTCATATTGCTAGAAATACATAAGTGGAGATGCAACTATTAATTTCAACAACCAAATAATGACTAGATAGAGTCAATAAGGAGTTAACAAGGGACTAATAAGAGACCAGTAAGGGAGTTAACAATGATTTAGTATGACTAAGAAGGAGTTGGAAAGATAAAAAATAGAAGTGTAAGCTTGATGTTGTAAATTTGATAGTGTAAAATGCAAATATTTTGTTTTAATTAATGGTTTTGTGCATGTGTTTGTGTAGAGATTATTTGGGTGCTAAAAGATGTGGTCTTTCATTGAACTCTAATGAGGATCCACAAATGATAATTGGCCCTTGGATGATATTCTACACCAAAATATCGTTAGTGGAGTTTGATCCTTCCATTGCAAATCCTTTCCTTATTTTATAAATGTGATTGCTTTGCTTTCTCTACTAAAAAAAAATATTCTATTTTATTAGCTAATAATTGTTCTTTGAAAATATTTTTTATTTTATTAGGTTCCTATTTTTTTACTTAAAAAGGTTTTCTTAAGCCTTAAAAAAAGTATTGAAAGCCTTTATTTTATTAAAAAATACATTAAAAAGGGAAAATATAGATAACTATGATAAGAAATCAATTATTATCATCTTTGATAGGTGACCAGACTCTATCATCTATCAATGAATTTAACTTCACTTGAGGTGACATTGTGTCACCTATCGGTGATATCAAGTCACTTTGGGTGACCTTGTAGAGGACAAACAATGGCAAAACCTAAAAACTATGCAGGAGCCATAATTTAAAACTATAAATACACTACTCATATTGTAGTAGAGCCACCTCCCTGATACACTGGGTCTACCTCTGGGTCTACCACTGGGTTTACCTTTTCTATAAAATAATTGCAACATTTCATTCATTTTTTTCCATTGTGTGATATTTGTCCATCCACAATCAACATGAATATTGTTGGTCATTTTCTCTTTGTACCAACAATTTGTAGGGGAGTGATTAGTATAACCACATATATCACAAGGATGTAGGTTCCAACACCTAGTTGTTACATGTCTAGTTCTTCCACAATGATTGCAATAATTGATTCTTGAAGTTGTATGGAATTTTGGTTTTACAAACATGGTCTTACTACTTCCTACTTGACCATCATAGCCAAGGCCTTCATTATTAGGCCTGACATGTGATATTATATGATTTATTATATGTTACCCATTTTTACCCAATTCTTGACCATTATATCTCATTTTTTGCATTAGTTTAGAACCAATGCCTTTGGTGTTTTTTCAAAACACCCAAGTTATTCATCATCAATGCTTTTAAAAATATTGTATTTGTCACAATTGACAATATTATGGTGCTCATTTTTAGGATTATTAGTTTTTAAGTCACTAGTGTCATAGGTAAAATATTTTCTTATGATTAGGTCACTTGTGTCACAATTGATATCTACAATTATAAGCATGAGGTCGTCTATGTCACAATAATTATTTGCCACCAAAGCCTTGAGGTCACTTGTATCACAACAAGCATCAATCACAATGGGCTTGACCTTTAATTTCTCATTTTGTTTATTTTTCCTTCTAGGCTTATAGATGTCAAGGATAATTAATAACATGTATACTTCCCTTAAAACATCTATAGGAAATATAGCACCATTCATTTGAAGGTATTAATAAGATTTAACATCTCTAAGAATGGCTCGTACACCACTTCATAGTGTGAGAAATTTTCTATCCTCCTAAAGATCCATCTCTTCTGGAAAATAAGGACCTTTATGTAATATGGCGCATTCATCAATTTTTTGGGGGGCATGTTTTTTATTGGATTTTCCCATGGTTTAAGGTGTCGATTTCCACTAAAAATGCACCTTATACAATGTAATTTTGCAAAAGATAAGATGCAATATCTACAAAATTTATTAAGGTGTTGGACTCTGCCAAAAATACACCTTACTACAACAAAATTACAATATTCTTTATAATTTTACAAAATATACCTTATATTCTCTAGCTTCATAGAGTAGAGATTATTAGAAACTACAATATTTTGACAGTTACATCGAGCTAATCATGATAGATGTAGGTAGGCAATGACATCCTATCCTTGATTTTTTCTCTCGATAAAATTACGCATTGCTTTCATCCACCTCATGATGTTTGAAAATGAATCAATGTAGGGTTACCAATCACATGGAAATACCATGCAAAACTCACAGTGTAACACTAGGATTGGAAAATATGGGGCTTATTGAAAAAAATTATCTCCATCAAAAAATATCATGCATTGACTATCCACAATGATACAACATTAGTTAACATGGAATAGTGTTCCCGTTGGTAGGATCTAATAATAGGTAAACATTGGTAACCTCCCACAGGGGATGTAGGTTCCAATAGAAAATTAATACCTCCATAGAAAATCCAACAAACTCCTCATCATAGCCTAGAAGGTGATGAGAGTTCTTGCATAATGATAAATATCTTTGATATGTGGAGAACCCAATCTTATGTAGTCTTCTTTGGAATTCACTTGGCATTGGTGGCCAACTATTCTATGCCAAACAATATCCTTCGTTACCACCGAAGATTGCACTAAACTAGATTGTAACATTTTATGCAAATAGAACCAATTATATGGATTGAAAATTATCCCAATTCCAAGCATAAGCATCAAGATCTAATCCATGCTCATGCGATCAAAACTCAATGGTCTAGTACCCATAGACCACGATCGAACAATTTTCTAAAGGGTGATCGCTTGCATAGTGTAGGGATTCTATCTGTGTGGTGGAGGATGTCCATATACAACTTAGTTATACCTACTATACCACCTGGTCTAGGTCTACCTACTAAATGGAATAAATCGGTCATGATCTACAGATAGGATCTAACCATGTAGATAAACCTATGAATTATAGTGATCTAGGAGAACTCACGAATCCGCATCCTCGTGTGACTGCCTGTAGCACCCTAAAATTGGCACGATTAAACCTTAGTAAAAAGATAAAAATTTGAATTTTAACCCAAACCGCCCGTTAACCACGTTACCCGCTTTCCTTATTTTTCGTGCCATTTTTAGGATTTGTTTTGACCGTTGGACGATATCGTCGACGATCAGATGAAATCATCCCAGATATGATGAATTCATCTGGAACAGAACGTCCAGACGATTTCATCCCAAAACCAAATTTTCATAATTAGCTTCTATTTCAACAGCTTCTCTAACTTGGAGAAAGCGTGTCTATGCGATTAGAGTCTCCCCCGTTGGAGATCTCCCAAATTGGGATGATCTCCAACCTCCTAACCTCTCCCTAATCCTATATAAACTAGGATTTTCTCAGTTTATCCCCCTAAACCCCCTGGCTGACTGATTTCTTTGCAACTTTAACTTTTCATGCATTAGAATACCTTCGCACCTTCATTTGCATTGCGTATTTCAAGTTTTCTTGCAGGGATTTTATTGTTTTTTAGTCGAAGCAATCTCGGATCATCGCAGGCGATTCCAGACGATTTCGGATGATCCTATCACAGATCGGCGATGATCTCGTACGATCAAAGGTGATCTCGACTGTAGTCCAGATTGGGGGCAATCAGAACCTCGAGTTTGTATTTCTTTATCTTCTCTCTTCATTTCTTTCTGCATTAACTTGGTTTATTCTATTCTTGCATCCTGGAGTTCACCTCATTTAGCATAGATGCATGATAAAGTTAAAACAAATTATTAAACTAATGCATTTATTTTAATTGCTATCTAGATCTATCATCTAGGCAAATTTACTGTCATTTCTATCATTTCCCTTTACTTTTGCAATTGCATTTTTGGTTTTTGGTATCTGTTTTTGTGATTGCAGGTTTTTGACGAATTCATCTAATGAATTCGTCAGATCGACGATGATCTCGTCTGATCTCAGATGACCGACTGAGATCTGAGATGATTATGTGCAATTCCAGATGATTACGTATGATTTGAGATGATTTGGACTTCTACAAACCTCAGAATCTTCATCAGACATCCGAAATCAGGTATATTCTATCCTATTTAGCATACTCTCTGTGTTTAGCACTTATTCATGTTTTCTATATTCATATAAATCAGCATTGGCATATAGAATAGCTTAGATTCATCTTGGCCAAACCTAGGAATTGAATGATTAAAGTATAAAATGAACACATCAAACCTACTCTCAACCTAGGTGTGGAAACTGCCACTCAAAAGTTTCCTGGTGAACCCACCATCCATCAAAAATTCACCCTTATACCCCTCCCCCAAGAGGCGTGACCTTCAAAGGGCCTCTCAGTCCGAGGTATTGTCCCATCCTTCTCGCATCCCCCTTCCGGGCGTGGATCCTATAGCCTGAAGGTAAGGATGCAAAAAATTTGGAGCGATACATTTTGGTGAACCCGACGTGAAAACTAAAACCTTTTGAAAACAATCCTAAAAAATAAAAAAAAAAAAAACATAAATGCATTTAGAGTCAAAAGGCAAACAATTTAAAGTTGCATATCATATTTAGATGGTAGATTATAATAAAAGACGAGCTGTCACCATTAATGTTGAGAATCAATTAGCAGCTATAGAGATTACTTCTTTGCTTAGAGTATCTCAAACATATAGAGTCCCACCTTTATGGGACGAACTTAATAGGAGATTGAATCTTATTTCATCTAGATCAACCAAACTTAGGCAAATCAAGAGGTTTGTCCTAGATAGAATCCTGGATCCTGATCAAGTGACCTTATATCATGAGCTTCAGAGAGCTTGCCATAGGTGGTTAGCAGATAAAAGAGCCCTTGTGTCTTCTGAATTGTACACCTTTGAGGAATACCTCGACAATGCAGTTGTAGTACATAAATTTCTATCTCGTATAGAGGATCAAGAGGTCGTTCTTATGGATAGAAAGAGATGGAATAGAGTTCCTAGAGCTGTGTTATATCGAGAGTATTGCCATGAGCTCTATTTTTACAAGTCAGAGTCAGAAGTAGATAACATCACCATAGCACACTTTGTCAAATTCCTAAAAAACCATTTCCAATTTGAAGAGGAGCATTTCATGACTCCTGATGAACTTGATCCCATCAATGACATCTATAAACTATTTATAGAAAACTAAGCCATTATTTTATTATTATTATTATTTCTTGCATTTAGTATGTTGTTTGTTCTCTTTATAATATTATCATAAAAACAAAAACAAAACAAAATATAACAAAAATCAAAACATTTTCTTTTAAGTATTATAGTAGGTATATAATTAAAATATATACCTCCCAAATTTGTTGCAAATATATATATATATATATCAATATATATTTGCTAAAATCTAAATTTAAGCATAATGACTAGACTCAGGAATGGAAAACAGATTGAAGTAGAAGAAGATTGGTTAGGAAAACCAATAAATAAACCAGATGTCCTTCCTGAAGACCCAATTCAGGAAGAAGGAACCCTAGACCAACAAGAAGAAGAATTTGCTGAAGGAAATGAACAAAGAGAAACTATTAGAGAGGAAGGATCCTCATCTCCTAAAATGTCTCCGGAAGGAGCTGTTACTTTTGAGAATATGGAACATTTCTGGAAGTTCCTCAATACTAATATTGGCGCCCTTAATAGGGCAGTCCATATGGACAAGGATCAAATTAGTGACACTCAAGCAACCCTAGAAGAAATATATCACACACGCACTAATCCCTTGTCCTTCGTTGATCAAGAAAGTGATCAAGCTGGACCATCCAATTTGGATATGGCCGCTATAATCCAGAACATGCAACAACAACAGGTTACCCAACCATCTAGAGTGCACATTACCAAGCCTAGGGTTATTCCCACACAAAAGAAACCGTCATTCACTGCTCTATTTTGCCAAGTTATTGATCAACATACCTCAAATCAACAAAAGCCTAAAACAAAACCAAACACCAATTTCCAACAATCTGGGATACAACATAATGCTACAACAAATCTTCTTCATAATACTCTTCCTACCAACCATTTGCATAACAGCAATATAGCATCTAATCCTTACGTCATGCCATCCTATGCTCACAAATCCCATACTCATGTACCACCAAACCAATATGGTGGACAAACTAGTAATCTGGAAGCCATGGTGAAATAGTTAGTCTCCCGCATGGACCAGATAGATCCCTACCGTCCCTCGTACAATTATCGAGAGATGTGTAGTCAGCCTCTAGATCCTATAGTTGTAGCACAACCATATCCTAAACACTTTCCTATGCCTGTCCTACCTATATACAAAGGAACTAAAGATCCCATAGAGCATCTTCGTATGTTTAGGATAGCGTGTCATGATATATCACATGATGATTTGTTATTACTAAAAATGTTCCCAAAAAGTTTAGGAGGAATGGCATTAGAGTGGTATTATCAATTACCCACTCATTCTTTGAGGAATTTCGAAGAGACATCCGAGTCTTTTGTGCATCAATTTAGTGCCTACATTGAAAGGCATGTAACCATTAAAGATTTGTACAACCTAAAACAAGACAAAGATGAATGTTTTGCTGATTTCCTAGCTCGATGGAGACAGTTGATAGGAAAATTGCACTTTGTGTTACCTTATCGGGAAATGCTGGATATTTTTATCAATAATTTACAAGAACAACTATCCTATGAGTTATCAACTACTACCTTGACCACCTTCGATCAAGCTATAGATTTAGCTCGAAGAGTGGAAGATGCTCTCATTAGGAGAGGCCAGCTTAAAAAGAAAGATGATGAGAAAACATCCAGAAATCAATATAAAAATAAACAAGTTGTGGGTGATGGAGTCATTGATAGTAGAAATATCGCTACTGTTAATGCTACAAAAACAACAGAGAAGTTTATACTGAAACCTCCTGATAAACCACCCCAAGAATTTACTAGGTTAAATCAACCTTTATCAACCATTCTCCCGCAATTATTAGAACAAGGTTTGATCCAATTACCAAATATCCGGGAACTTGATCCAACTATACCCGGATACAGAGCTGATTTACACTGTGATTTCCATAGAGGACCTGGACACGCTACCAACTCTTGTAAAATATTAAAACATAAAATACAAGATTTAATTGATAACAATGAGATGGAGGTACAAGCCTTTCAACCTAAACAAAATCCTCCTAATAATGCTCAAAAGAACATCCCCCAAATTTAGAATCAGAATGCCAATCAATCATTGGACATATTTCAACATCCTTTACCAAAGCATGGTAAAGAGGTGGCTAATCAAATTGAGCATCATAATGTTCCCCCTCCTACCCGATATGTAGGGACTATTAGTGGACATTTACCTACTCATGATCCACAAATATTTGACACAACTTTATCTATGGTTACGACCAGACCTCTATATAATATTCGGACACCTGATCTTAGTGATACAGAATACGAGACTGAAAGTAGCATGGAAATCACCTCAAATCAATCGAATAGTTCTGAAGATGAATCAGATGCTATTCAACCCATCACAAATTCTATGGTTCCGAAAGAACCATTTCCTAGAAGAGTCATTACTAGACCATCTTCTCACCAATTACTTTCTAATGAACAAGCCATAAACGCTAGACCAAGACCCATTCATCATCCGCAAAATAATATTGTAGGTACCATCGGAGCTATTACTCGACAACAAGATCAAAATTCTCAACAAGATCAAACTCAGAACGATGGCTCAACTCCATTTGTTTTGAAAATTCCTAATAAATGGAATCATGCACCTAATGTTCAACCTAAACCTCCTTATAATATTAATGAACAATTATCAAATACTACAACTAGAATTTCCCTTTTGGACCTTTTAAGATCTTCTCCTACACATAGGGATGAATTAATGCTCACATTAAGCCAAATGATGGTACCACAAAATATTCAACCTGAAGCCATGTCCAATACTATCATAACTCGAGAAGTTGATTGTATTGACTTTCGAGATAGAGATATACCACAACATAGTTTACATAAGGATAACCCCTTATATATTACTGCCCTAATTGGAGATGTAGCAGTTAAACGAGTCTTGATTGATAATGGTTCATCTTTAAACATTTGCACTTTTGACTTCTACCAAAGATTTGGGTTTAGAAGTGATGAAATGAAAAGAACTGATATGATTATAAAATCCTTCAATGACGAAACACAAGAAACGTGTGGAGTTATTACTATCCCATTGCAAGTTGGTCCTAGAACCTTAGACACGACCGTGTTTATTGTGCATTGCCCTGCATCATACAATATACTCTTGGGTCACCCTTGGATCAACGCGATGCGAGATGTTCCCTCAACTTTACATCAGTGTGTTAAATTCAAATTTAAGAATCAATTGGTTACCATTCATGGTGATCCCAGACCCTTTGATATGTGTGCTTTGGTAGAACCTGTTGGAGTTCAATTTTTCCCTGCTCTGTCATCCACACATCCTGATTCTAATCATCCGCCTAAACATGTGAAACACACACTCATAACATCATCTACTTTTTCCCCACCAACTACACCTCTACATATAGTTCAACCATCTTCCGAACAAACCACATTAGGACCTCAAAAAGATCCTAAACCCACAACCAATGCTTCTTGTTTTACTCCTATAACTTCCATACCTATAGATCCATCCATAGACATCTCTACAACATCTACACCTACCAGAGGTATATTTTTCGCATCCAAAAACATAGGAAATGTTCCTTCTACCTCTTACGCTCTTACTGATGAGCTCTTACCCGATTTATCTAAAATTCTTATATCAGAGAAAATAAACGTTGCTATGCAAGATTCCCTTATTTTAAATAAATTGCCACCCTCTCCTCATACCTTGGGCCTCCCACAGCCTATGGGAAGTATCTACCAAGTTGGGAGCTGTGCTTTTATTTATAAGGGATATGACTAGGGAAGAATACCTAGAAACATCAAGACACATTATGATGGATATGCTCGATGTTATTTTACTAATGAGTATATTAAAGCTAAGCCTATAATGCTTAAATTGGGATATAAAGGGAAAGGTTTGGGACCTTTCCAGAATGGTATGAAAGAACCTTTTGAGGTAGAACCATGGCCTGCCCGATGTGGTGTGGGCCTATTTCCTAGTAAAGGTCAGCCCTTCCCATTTGAGGATGATGACCATCTCATATGTTACCAAGATTATTTGGATAAATGTGATGCTTTGCATTTAAGGAATAACCCATTTACATGTAATATGCTATCCATAGCTTACCTTGAGATGATTGCTGAATTCGATGATGAGTTGGAGGGAGATATCTTCCATGATGTCTCCGTTGAGGAATTGTTACATAACAAATTTTATTTCAATGGCTCTATACCTAGTATAGCCCAGCTTGAGGCCACGACTCCTCAAGATGAATTATCTAAGCTAACCTCAAAATAATTACAAGAATTGGGCGTTTCACCCGCCCCACCTAATTTTGAGAGAGATCTACACATGGAAGTAGAAAACGTCATAAAAATTAACATTGGAACCGAAGATAACCCTCACATAATCAACATTGGATCAGAATTGAGTCAAGAAAAACAAGATAAATACATTGCATTCCTTAAAGAATATGAAGATGTTTTTGCTTGGACATATGAAGATATGCCAGGATTAGACCCTTATGTAGTTATGCATCACCTAGTAGTCCATCCGGATGCTAAACCTATTAAACAAAAACTTAGAAAAATGCATCCTAAAGTGGCTTTACTAGTCAAAGGGGAATTAGAAAAACTCTTGAAGGTTATTTTTATACAAGCCATTGATTATGTTGAATGGATCTCAAATGTAGTTCCAGTAACTAAGAAATAAGCTACCAAAGTTAGGGTTTGCATAGACTTTAGAGATATTAATGTTGCATGCCCTAAAGATGATTTTCCTCTTCCCAACATGGATCAGATCATTGATTTTACTATTGGGAGTGGAATGATATCCCTAATGGATGGATTCTATGGTTATAATCAGATCAGGATAGCTCCTGAAGATCAGGCTAAAATAGCCTTTATTACCCCTTGGGGAACCTTTTGTTGGAAAGTGATGCCATTCGGTTTGAAGAATGCAGGTGCAACATATCAACGAGCCATGACTTATATCTTTCACGATATGATGCATGATATTCTACATGATTATGTAGATGATATTATAGATCATTCCATCAAGGAAGATGATCATTTAGATGACTTGAGAAAAGTATTTGATTGGTTAAGGGAATATCTTATCCGATTGAATCCAACCAAATGTATATTCGGAGTTAAGTCCGGTAAATTATTGGGGGTTATAGTTTCTTTACGTGGCATTGAAATTGACCCTCTCAAGATCATGGCTATCACTAATATGCCCGCACCCACAAATATATCCGAATTACAAAGTTTACAAGGTAAGCTTCAAGCTATTCATCGCTTCATCGATAAGTTGGTGGATAAAACATGACCCTTTCTTAAGCTTCTTAAGAAATATGTCTCTTTTCATTGGGACGATGAATGTCAGGAAGCATTTGAACTCCTCAAATAATATCTCCTTAAACCACCGGTGCTTTCACCACCTAGATCTGATCGTCCATTTATCTTGTACATTTTTGCTTCAGATTTTGCCTTAGGAGCTATGTTAGCTCAACTTGACGATGAGAAGAAATAACGTGCTAATTATTACATTAGCAGAACCTTAATCAGTTATGAAACTCGCTATATAGTATTAGAGAAGTTATGTCTCGCCGTTGTATTTTCTACACAGAAATTATGCCATTATATGCTCAGTCAAAAAATGTATGTTATTGCTAAATTCGACCCTTTGTGATATCTCATGAGTCGACCTTATTTATCTGGTCACACAGCAAAGTGGGTTCTTGTGCTAAGCGAGTTTTAACTCATGTTTATAGGATAGAAGTCTGTTAAAGGTCAAATCATAGCAGATCAATTAGTTGTTGCACCTTTAGAGTCTACCCATCCCCTCATCATTGAGTTTCCTGATGAATTCCTTAAACTAGAGGCAGACCATCCAGAGCAATGGTCCTTATACTTTGATGGAGCCCGATGCATGAGTGGGGATGGTGCAGGTATTGTTTTAATATCTCTACAAAAACATCTTATACCTCTGTCCTTTAAATTAACGTTTTCTTGCACTAATAACACTACTAAATATGAGGCTCTAATCCTTGGATTACGAGCTGCCTTGGCACTAAAAATTAAAAATCTATTGGTTTTCGATGATTCTCAACTTGTCATAAATCAAATCAATGATGTTTATCAGACTAGAGATGATAAATTACATCCATATAAAGCATATGTCTTACAATTATTATCTTTATTTAATAAAGTTACCTTGGAAGCTATTCCTCAAACTAGCAACCGTGCGGCTAACGCTATGGTTGCAGTTGCATCTCTTTTGCCCTTGGAGATAGATGACGAGTATGCTACCACCATTATTCATCGACTCTAGGAACCTGCTTCAAATAGATCATGCTTAGAACCTTTGGATGTGTTTTTAATCAATGAAACTACTCCTGAACCATGGTACATTGATATATTTAATTTTCTCCAAAATGGGACCTTTCTTGAAGGTTGTAATAGCACCCAACATCGGTTATTATGTAGACAAGCAAGTCACTTCGTAATTATTGTTAATACCTTGCATAGGATATCTTTTGAAGTCATCCTACTAAGATGTTTGAATCTAGAAGAATCTAGATCGGCTTTAAGTGAAGCCCACAATGGATCTTGTGGGGGACATTCTAGTGGTAGCACCATTGCTAAGAAGATCCTTAGGATATGATATTTTTGGCCTACCATGGAGCTCCTTAGGATATGATATTTTTGGCCTACCATGGAGAATGATGTAAATTATTATGTGTGCCATTGCGAAAAGTGCTAGAAACACGTTGACCTTGTCCATGCGCCTGCACAAAAACTGTAGGCTATTTCATCTCCTTGACCCTTTTCAAAATGGGGCTTAGACATAATTGGAAAAATCAACCCTATGTCATCCTATGGACACAAATTCATCATAACCGCCATTGAATATTTCACGAAGTGGGTTGAAGTTATGCCCTTAGCTTCTTGCACTGGTACCCAAGTTTCTAAATTTATTTTTAATCAAATTATTTGTAGGTTCGAAATTCCTGCAAATCTCATCTCAGATAATGGAACTTGTTTCAAAAATAAAGATGTCAAAAAATTATGTCAAAAATATAAAATTCAACATTGTTGGTCCACTCCCTATATCCTTAGGGTAATGGCCAAACCGAAGCATCTAATAAAACATTAATCAAAATCCTCAAAATACTGGTCAATAAATTTGGTCGAGATTGGCACATCCAATTATATTCTACTTTGTGGGCTTATTGAACTAGCGTTTGCACCCCCACAGGTACTTCACCTTTTTTTTTGGTTTATGGCGCTGAAGCTATTTTTCCCTTTGAATTAGAAGTTCCTTCTTTGGCTCTGCTACTTCAAGATACTAAAGTAGGAGATGAATATCATGCTGGCAGATTTAGTCAACTGGAACTCCTAGATGAGAAGCACATCAATTCTTTGGAGCATCTTTGTGCCTACAAAAACAAGCTCAAGCGAGCATACCTCAAGTGAGCATACCTCATCATCGATCCTTTGAGATCGACGATCTTGTCTTAAAAGAAAATAAAAAAAATACTAATGCAACTAAAGACCTTAAAGGTAAATTTGAGCCCAACTGGCTTGGACCGTATATCATCACTGCTAAATTTGGCTCAGGATCATACCAATTAGCTACCTTAGATGGTAAAAATCTTAAAGAACCTATGAACATTATGCATCTTAAGCGTTATTATGCATAACATTTGGTCATTTCATCATTTGTATATATTGTTATTTTGCATATTGTTTCATTTTAGTCATCCATAAAAAAATAAAAATAAAAAATTTCAAAAATAGTAACAGTATTTATTATTTCAATTCATCAATCGAAAAAAATATAAAAACTTCAAAATCATCAAAATATTCAAAACATTTTTTATTTTCGTACCTGTCAATTCCTGAAGTATTGCAGTTATATTTTCAATTATTTTGGATAAATTAGGACTTATTTGGAATCCCACACTTTCACACTCACATGCATAAATATCTTAATTTTATTTGGTATGATTATTAATCTCTCTTATATCAAAGTCCACAGTTGAATTAAATAAAGTTTTGAGCATAGAAGAACTGATCTTGTTATTTCCTTGAACCAAGTACATCTCTTCACATTAAAATGATTTCATTGCAAATTCGATATGATGCTACATAGTAGAAATGGTTTCTTGAGAAAAAAGTTTCCCCTGCTATCCTATCATGCACATGGTCTAGAATCTTTGAGAATTGACAAAAGGACAAGCTCACCCCTACCCAAAATAAAAATCCCTTGCTCTACAGCCAATCCGAGCAAGTATCCCTAGTTTAGGAAGCAAAAGAAAAAGTCAAAGCAAATGAGAAAAAGAAAAATATTATTTTGTACCATCGCAATAATATTTCAGCATTGTCTCAGTTCCAAGCAAAAATACAAAAAAAAAAAGAGAAAAGAAGCAAACGAGAAAAGAAAAGCAAAAAGAAATAAAATATTTTTCCCTACCCCTTGAAAAGAAAATAAGGGTGAATGAGCTTGAATCCCTGGAATTCTTAATTATTCGAAAACTGTGAGGTAAGCCCCATAACAGGTGGTTTGTGCCCAACCTGCTTGGCCTTGGGTAATCCCTAGCGTGGTGATATGTCTGTCACATTAGCGACCTTTTGTACAGACCTATGTGTTGTGGTTCATCCACAACACACCCCAAAAGTGGGGACCCACCTTTGTTTTTGCAGGTTTTAGGGAAGATCTCAAAGACCCGGATGCTAAAAATGAAGAAAAGAAGAAAAATGCCTAAGTGTTGAAAGGGTCGCGAAATCACGACATGTCGCGATATCACGACATGTCACGAAATCGCGACCTGTCTCTCCATCGCTGCGAAAAATTGAAATCGCGACGCGTTTTTTGGAAGCGTACGGAAAGTTGAGAATGGTAGCGATTTCGCTACAAGTTGCCGAGAGGAAGCACAAGGTTGAAAGTGGTAATCATTTCACTACTTTTTCGTGAAGCGGAGGCTCGAAAGAAAAGTGGTAGCGAATCGCTACCACTTCGTGAAGCGGAGGCTCGAAAGAAAGGTGGTAGCGAATCGCTACCACTTCGTGAAGCGGAGGCTCGAAAGAAAAGTGGTAGCGAATCGCTACCACTTCGTGAAGCAAAGGCGTGAAAGAAGAGTGGTAGCGATATCGCTACCACTTTACAAAGCAAAAGGCGTGAAAGCAAGGTGGTAGCGATATCGCTACCACTTTGCGAAACGAAGGCTCAAGACCAAAGTGGTAGCGATATTGCTACCACTTCATCGAAGGAAGGCTCGGAACCAAAGTGGTAGCGATATCGCTACCACTTCATCGAAGGAAGGCTCGGAACCAAAGTGGTAGCGATATCGCTACCACTTTTTGAAAAGAAGGCAAAGCAAAGGCGATGGCGATATCGCTACAACGAGCTACTACGGGCGTACGGACCAAGAACATGTCGCGATATCGCGACATGTCACGATTTCGCGACATGTCACGTTATCGTAGCTAGGAAATGGAAGAGGCCAAATGCAAATTTTGTCGGGATTTCCGTGGGAAGGCGTTACAAAAGGTGCAGGAGATGCAGGACACGTGGCAGAAATGATAGAACCAGAGTAACGTTTCATAACAACAGTTACTGGCTGTAGAGATCGAGCGTTATGAATGCACACAAAGGTTAGAATACCAAAAGGCGGGAATTAAAGCGAAGGGTCCTGGGAGTCGAAATGAAGCGTCATGGAACAGCCGAGAACGCGTGACAGAAAGGTTAAATAGCAGAAATGTAGATGGATACGGGGCTAGAGACTGTAACAAAAAGCATTATTTATTGAAATAAAGGATTTTTCTTTGGTAACATGACTTTTGTGTGTAAAATCAAAAGGAGATCGAAGCCAAAACTATTGTTTTATTGTCAATCTTTCCGTTGCATCATTTTGTCTTGTATCTATTTCGTTTACGCCATGGGATGGGTTACGATAGGTGAATGGTAGAATGATGCAGTTATATTCTTTTCCTTAGAGTCTTGCATATGATTTGATTAGATTGTGTGTTAGTACAGATCTGATCGATTGGGTTGTTTTGGGGACTTCATCTCTTAACTTGGGATTTTGCAGGGAGGAGATCGTTAACCATTTTAATATCCTTCATTATTTTCCAGTGACTCAAAAATAACAGTTTCTATTTTATTCCTTGATATGCTTAATTTCATGTCAGAGACTAACATTGAAATAACAGAACTATTGAATAGAGATAAAACGAACAGGTTAACCTTAGAATAAATTGTGAATATTAGAACATCAAAAGGATTTTTGTTTATTTTTGATTAATCAAACAAGTCAAGATTATAAAGTTCATTGAGAATCAATAAAGGCCCCTTGTTAACAGCTATCTACAGGATTTGAGTTATTACGGGATATATCAGTTGTATGTATTAAATTGAAATTCATTTTTATATACGTAAAAGTTGTTTCACAAAGAAGCTTGGAGAAATAATAAAAGGAAGGAAAATAAAATAAATTATTTCTTTGCAAGAAAGAGTCTTTTGTTTGAGACTCTAAGTTGCGTGTTATTATTTGTAATATGACAAATTAACACTCAACATTTTGGCGCTAGAAGGAGGGCCTTCTATATTGCTTTGCAATTTTGATTTGTTCTAACAATTAACGTGGGTAGTTTTGTTTCCACCTATTGTGCTTGCAGGTGTAACATTTAGACATTTTATCTGCGTGAGAGTTGAGAAATCTTTTAGAGTCCTAGAGTTTCCAAGGTGGCCCAACTCTGAGTACATTGCTACTAGGTCTAAAACCACGGGGAAACTATCTTCCAAAGCCTTTTTCCCACTTGCTAGGAGGCCGAAAAACAAAACATTAGAAGTTGAAATACCACCCAGTATACTTGAGTTAGGGATTTCTTTGGACTCAAGTACCTCTAGTGGGCCTGAACCCTTAAGTTCAAGTGGGATAGTAACACCAGTTGTATCTGTCTCCACAGTTCTAGGAGTTCCAATTGTTCCCATAGGGTTGACACCTTTGAATAACATGGCCCAACAACAACAACAACAATAGCCACCTGCCCTTTGGTATGGTGCTCAGAGTTCCCCTTTAGATATTCACGGGGCAGTCCACGACTTGCCTAGAAACATTGAAATGGGATTACCCAAATTCATTCATCATGGTCCAACAACAGCAGAATATCATGTCCAAATCTATAAATATTACATGTTTAGGCAGGGGGTTACTCACGAGGATGTTGCCTGTCGAGTTTTCCCTGCTAGTCTAGACCACATTTCTAACGAATGGTATCAAAATTTTCCAGCAGGGTCCATAACTTCATGGGCCCAGCTAGAAACTGCGTTCATAGGTTAATTCAGATAGTTAGTAGATCCCTCCATGACATACAATTTCTTCGTATCTTGCAAAATACAAACCAATGAACCCATTCGAACGTTCAATCAGAGATTTCAAAAGATATATACGAATGTGACTCGTCACTTTGCGGTAGACCCTGCAATTGCCTTGTAGCTATACTTCGGAGCCTTAGATCCTTTAACATATTTGTTGACTAGAAGGAACCCTCAGGTTACAACCCTTCCTTTGGCTTATGCAGAAACAATGACTCTCGAACAACAGATGAACCTGCCAGGCGTAGGATTGTCTCAATTGATCGGGATGGGACAATATGGCCCATACTGCCAATTTGCCATGATGAACCAGGTAGTAGCACCACAGGATCCGATGTTGAACAACTTCCAAACACCCACCCAAGTTACGCCATTGTCAGGTTATCCGAATGCCGCTGTTCAAATGCAAAGTTTGATTCAAAATAACTTGATGGGTTTGCATGGGTTCGATATGGGCAATAATCTGTTGACCATGTCGGGGTTTGCTCCAATTAACACGCCAAGCTCAGCGACTTATCCAAAAATCACTCCCATTCAAAGTGTGAATCCAGGATGGAATCCACCTGCCCAAACTCAAGCCATTCACAATGGGAATCCAGGATGGAATCCACCTACCCAAACTCAAGCCATTCAAAATGGGAATCCAAGATGGAATCCACCTGCCCAAACCCAAGCCATTGTACCCAGTCTAGAGGTGGCTAATGCAGCCAACACAACTGGACCTGCAATTGCAGTGCCTCAACCACAAGGGTCCGAAGCAGCCATAGAAAATATGAAAGAAACGTTGGACAAGGTGTTGGTAATAGTGGGGAATGTCAATAAAAAAGTTGATCAAGCCATGGGCCATAACCGACCTCAAAATCATAGAGGAAAAGGAATGTATAACACGCAGCCTAACAACGGGCGGGTACCCAATCCCATTGCCAACCAGGTAGACATTTCGAAAGACTGTGGAGATGCAGGAGCTTGTGATAATTATTGCCCGCACTATGGCCACGTGAAATCGGAGTCTATGCTAACGGAGGTCATACATTCCCATGAAAGTGAAGACGAGGAGGATGTAGAATTTTTTGGAAGCGAAGATGAAGAAGCTTTGGAAGTTCATGCAAACAAACGTTTTGGGAAAGCAAATCACAAATATTACACTAGGAGTTCTAAAGAGCCCAAAACTTCCTCTGCTCCTCCTAATAATCAATTACTCCCTCTTGACCCTAAAGGAGATGTCAATCCCCCTCCTCCATCGAAGGTCGAAAAGTCTAAGATGATGCAAAACTTGCCAAATCTAGAAAATCTCACTTACGATTTGGTGGAAGATATGAAGAAGAATAGGGCCAATGTATCGATGTATGACATGGCCCGATTATTAGGCCAAGAAGTGAGTTCACCAAAAGGATTAAATCCATCTGCACAAGTTCATGAAGCTAAAAGTGTTGAGTCCCAAGTGGTTGTACAAAAAGAAAAACGAGATATACCTCCCTTTTTGGTAACCATTAGAATTGCAGGTAAAAACTTGCACAATTGTTTAATAGACTCAGGGGCCTCGGCTACTATCATGCCCTTAGAAATCTGTAAAATATTGGGACTTACACCAAAGCCTTCTAGGAGCAGGGTGGTGCAGTTGGACAGGTCAACCATGGAGGCAGTAGGAGAGCTGGGTGATGTGCATATTCAAGTCAATTCAGAACCCAGAGTTCAACAGCGCATAGACATATTGGTGCTCGATATTCCTATCAAATATGGCATGGTATTGGGAAGAGATTGGAGTAAGAACCTAAATGGTTACATTGTGATAGACTCTTCACACATGTGGCTGCCTTGGAGGGGAGTGGCCAATCAAATTCGAATTGACAGTGAACCCCGACTCAAAGAGATGATCACAAATTACAACAAGCCGAACGAGATCTAGTACATTGAAGCTGAGTTGGGAGCATACTGTTTGGACATAGAAGCACTCAAAAATACCCATGATGAAAGGATTGGGCGCAACTTTACTGAAGGACATCAAGACATTTGGACCTTAAGATTTGATGGATCCAGGTCCAGGACAAGGAGCGAGGAGCCGGTGTTGAATTGTCATTTTCGGACCGAGGAGCCTATATTTGCTGCATACTGGACTACGGTTCCCTCGCCACCAACAATATGGCAGAATATGAGGCTTTGATTCTTGGACTACAGCTGGCCATTCGAAAGAAAATTAAATATATCAAAGTCCTTGGTGATTCGGAACTGGTGGTGAAACAAGTGAGGGGACGATACATATGCAAGGACAGGCGGCTCAGGATTTACCGAACTAGGGTCAAAGATTTAATAGATGAGTTTGACGCCTTTAACATTTCTCTGATCTCGAGAAAGGGCAATCGTACAGCAGAATCCCTAGCTGTAGCAGCTAGTATGTTGAAGCCGATGGACCATAAGAAATGCAAGAAGTTCTCTATAGAGTTGGTCCCTTGTCCCTCGATACCAGACAATGTTACGAACTTCCAAGTATTTGATAGTGACAGGCACATATTTCATTTTGTCACTAATTCTGGTATATTTGAAAAGCGTACATAGATGAAGAAGAAGGGGATGTAGAGGAGGTAGTTTCGAAAGATAAAAATCCTGTAAAAAACAACAGGATTCCTGATGAGATAGCTTCATTAGAAAAAATCTTTGATATCGGATGCAAACCAAGAAAAGGTAAAAGGGTTCCATCTCCTGGAGAGGCTTGTGATTTGGTTAACATTGGAAGTGCAGAAAATCCCCGGGAGGTATTCATAGCAAAAGCATGTACCAAGCAGGAGAAGGATTCCATAGAAAATGCATTAAAAGAATACATAGATTGCATTGCTTGCAGTTATAAGGAGTTGAAAACCTATGATCAGAATGTCATAATGCACACGATTCCACTGAAGCCAGAGTCCAAGCCCTTCAGGCAAATACAAAGGCGAGTTAATCCATTATTAGAACCCTTGATAGAGAAAGAGGTGAAGCGACTATTAGAAGCTAAGATCATCTTTCCCGTTAGGCATTCCACGTGGGTTGCTAACCTAGTCCCTGTGAGGAAAAAGAGTGGAGAAATAAGGTTGTGCATTGATTTTAGAAATCTCAATAAGGCATCCCAAAAGGACAACTACCCGTTACCCACCATCGATGAAATACTCCAAAAGGTAAACGGGTCGGAGATGATGTCATTCCTGGATGGTTATTTGGGATATAATCAGGTCCTTATCCATCCTAGTGATAGGATGAAGACTGCTTTTACGACAAAATGGGGCACCTTTGCATATAGGAGAATGCCCTTCGGACTATTGAACGCAGGTGCCACTTTCCAGCGAGCTATGGATTTTTCTTTTAAATGGCTTATTGGTAAGTGCATCATTGTTTACGTCGATGACATTCCTGTATTTTCTAAGAACAGGGAAAACCATGTCAGGGATCTTAAGAAAGTCTTTCAAAGATGCAGGGAACATGGTATATCTCTCAACCCAAAGAAGTGCATCTTCGGGGTAACAGAAGGAAAACTGTTGGGGCATATAATATCTAAGGATGGAATTTCCATTGACCTTGAGAGAATAGAAGCCATACAGCAAATTCCTCATCCCAATAGCAAGAGGTGGTTGAGATCATTTTTCGGAAAGATCAATTTTGTCAAAAAATTTATCGCAGATTTTGCAGAGATAGCAGGACCTTTGAACGACATGCTAAAGAAAGAGGTCCAGATCATTTGGACGAGATGAAAGGATAGAGGCTTTTGATAATATCAAGGATGCGATTTCTAAGGCCCCGGTTTTGGTGAGTCCCGATTATACGAAGCCTTTCTATATCTACACATTTGCTTGAGATCACTCCTTTGCGAGTGTTTTAACTCGAGAAGAGTGAAGGCGGCATTGAAAATCCCATTGCTTCCTGAGTAGTCCTCTCAAAGATGCGAAACTGAGATATTCTACCCTAGACAAGCAAATGTATGCGCTGGTTAAGACTGTAAAAAATTTTAGGCACTACATAGTCCACAATAGGGTCTTTGCTATCATCCCAGATACTTCTTACACTATGCCGGCTTATGGATTAGCTAGATCTTGATGACCCAACTTACATAGTAGTCTGGTATGGTTACATGCATATAAATCATGGTCAATGAACCCTTATTTGGTTAAGTCAAATTACTTGTATCAAATTCTCTTGCTCAAAATTGGTGAATGAACAATACAATTGCACACACATTTGTATTTGAGAGATTTTGTATCATTATGATAAATCAAATATCGGTAATGAACTCACATTTGCACATGAGGGTTCCTTATAAATCTACATTTTTGTCTTTGAGATAATTTAAAATATCTCTGCAATTCTTTTTGAATCATTTCATCTTCTTATTTAATAACATTTGCTTAGCATAAAAACAATTAAATATATTTCTTTCCAACAACCAAAAAATTTCTTTCACATCTTCAAAAACCTTGCAAAATAAAGTCATGTTTATATATTATTATTTTTGTTGTTTATCTCAAAGCAAAAAAATCAATCATGCAATAAACCTAAAATATCAAATTCCTTTTTTGGATTTCGCGATGATGGTATAAGTCTATACCTATAATTCTATGCCTAGAACAAACCATTGTTCTCATTTTATTTCCCATTCATTTTAATTTCATAAAAACATATGGCTTACATCATTATGTTACCCAATTGTGCTTTAAAAAGAATGCAAATTTTTTCTATTTCGTGTCATTATGTCAGACATTCAATTTTGCAATGATGGTATAGTTCCTAGGGACTTATTCAAAAAAAATTCACACTTAGGAATTTATGCCTAGCAAAAAATCATACTTCTTTAATATGTCATGCATAATATTTTTTATGAAAATCTGAAAACAAATCATTACCATCATCATTTTTCATCATCACAACACAAAAGTCTTAATACAGTCTCTTAAGCACCCTTTTACTTTTAGCAATATTTCTATACTGGGATTAGCTTGATGACCTAGTGAGCGGTGACTCCATGAAATGGTCTATAACAACGACAATGTCCTGTGAAATTATTGTTAGAAGTTCCTTTTATTTTCATCAAATCACACTGCAAAACAACCAATTTATTCACATCAAATTATTTCATTTACAATTTTGTCGCATGGCATAAACATTATAATTTATTTCCAATGACATAATTACATGAATAATCAATCAAAAAATTCAAAATTAAAGCATCATACAACATATACACAAGTCATATCATCAAAAAGACAATCTATATATTAATTAATTATGTACATCATCTGGATTGGTATGCCACAATCAATACCCTGGCATACTCAATCCCCTCAAAAAGTAATAATAATACAATCTGCAATATATAATAGCTAGCCTCTAGAATCCCTCGAGTTCTCAGCCTCATCTCCTCCCCTGCCCTAAGGTGGAGGAGGTGGTCCCATAGAGATTCGGGTTGTGTCTCAAGTCCTCATTGCCGATCGTGAGGATGTCCTCGACGATCCCATCATGACCAGCTCTACAATGGGGGCTGGCAATGGTATCCTCTGTCCCTCTAGAACCACATGATAGTACAAACAATGGTAGAACATGATCTAAGCAATAGCCCACACCAGATCCTGAGTGCTCGCCCCTCTACTCTGAGCCCTAAGTCATGTAGCTCCATCTTATAGAGTTTGCACCTGAGCCCGGAGGTGGGCATTCTTAGCCTAGAGATCCACCATCTCACTGCTCTCCCCCACCTCGACACCCTTGCCCTTATCGGGTGATGGTGGCCTCTTCCCCTACTGAGAAGGGAATATCTCCTCCCTCCTCCCTTTCTGCTATGGCCTCTGTGGAGCCTGTGCCATCCTCTGGCATCTCTCCTATGGAGACCATCGTTGATCTCTCCCATCATGACCTCGCGTTGCCTTAATAGTAGCCTGACACCACCACCCCATACATTGCACCACAATGTGCATTAGACCCTATGCCCTTGTCATCCGAGGAGGGCAGATGCCTACATACCAGGCATCGTATCCGTCGGTAACCCCCACATCATCACCATCCACTGGCTGGATGGGGGCATCATCTGTTTCCTGACTCCAAAATCATTACATGTCTGGAGCCCCACTCAGTGTGGTACTATCCAAGATAGTCCAAGAGTACTCATAATCCCTGAGAGAAGGGATCCCTTGCTGAAGACCGAACTACCATAAAACTTGATCATAGCGATGGAGCTCTACCTCTCCCTGCTACATCCTTAGCCAACAGACTCACCTGATGTGAACCAACTCCTGCCCATACTCTGCCCACCCTAGATGCTCTCTCCATGGCCTCTAGGTGATCTAGTCTAGGATGAGGTCATCCAGCAACCTTCGTGACATCGGCATATTTATCTGCTACTGTGACCCCCTCTGTAACCATTAGTAGAAAAACTAGGGCCTCTCCCAGTCAACCCCTATCAGTGGAAGCCCTACTGGCCTTTGCATCACAATGTGCTTCCAGCACCAAACCTACAGTAGTGATGTCACAACCAAATATCAGCCTCCCTTGTATACGATCCTATGCAAGATCTTATACAAGCGACACAGTACAAAGCTACCCCATGCATATCTATATCTATGGTCTCTCATGTCACATACCACATATAAAAGGAGCCAGGGTAATCTGCACCTGCTCTAGTGGCACAACAGTAAGCCACCCACTATCCTGGCCAACACCCGAGTCAACCTAGATGCCCTACGCATCTGCCTCATGTGACTCGATGTTCACTCTGCCCTTCTCTAGGGTGAAGCTTGGGTCTCCGTTCAGCCTCATCATCTCTTGGCCCTGATTGGTCGTAGGAGTCATTAGACGTCCCTATATGGGGATCCTCAAGATCCTCCATACATCCTCTAGCATGGGATCCATCTCCCCTATCGGTAACTGAAAGTAGGATGACCCCGGATGCCACCTCTTTGCTAGGGCTGTTAGTAGCCCCATGTCTGTCGGTACTTGTGGCATCTCTACCACATGCTACAAATTGACCTGTGCTAGTCAATTGCACTTCGCCTGATCGAGCACGGCTATGTCATCTCTCAACCCACTGTATTTCCACTCCTAACTCTTTAGTAATCCCTTCTACAAAACAAAACAATAAAACAATAAAATTCATTAATAATTCAATCATTAAAATCACTTAAATGCAATTCAAACAAGATTAATTTCATAAAAATGATGATATCGTCCACCATTGGATGATATCGTCCTAAATTGGAAAAAATCATCCTTTATAGGAATAAATTGTCTCTGATTTCGCAACTTGGGGATCACCCCTTGTTGAACGGGATTGCCCCTATTTCGCTGATTTCACCGAAAAAGGGACGATTTCATCTCGACGTTGTCGACGGCATAAAAATAGCCGTGATGCCCCAAAACAATCAAAATTTAAAACCTAATTCACTAGGATTAGATCCTTACCTATAGCCCACGTCGAACCTCTATCGATCGGTGTGCTGTCTCAACCATTTTTGTCTGTAGAGCTCTAAACCAGTAAAAATGAACAGTAACAATGAATTAGGGTAAACTAACAATGAATTAGGGCTTTACCCTATTTTCTTAATTTTATTTAAAATCAACAACATTTTTTTTAATTTTGTTTTTTCGCGCTTTTACCTCAAACGTTCGATTTGGATAAAAACATGGAGGGGGCACCATAGTCAGCAGTCGTACGATTCGATCTAGAATCGTCGTCTAAAAAATGGAGTAAAATTTTGTTTTCTCGTAAAACAGGAAAAACTCGTCTTTAACGCATTTTATTCAAAAAAATTGCTAAAGAGGGGGCAAAATGTAGCACCCTAAAATTGGCACAGTTAAACCTTAGTAAAAAGATAAAAATTTGAATTTTAACCCAAACCGCCCGTTAACCGCCCGTTACCCACTTTCCTTGTTTTCCATGCCATTTTTAGGATTTTTTTTATCGTTGGACGATATCGTCGACAATCAGACGAAATCATCCCAGATATGACAAATTCATATGGAATAGAACATCCAAACGATTTCGTCCCAAAACCAAATTTTCATAATTGGCTTCTGTTTCAACAGCTTCTCTAACTTAGGCAGAAAGTGTGTCTGTGCAGTTAGAGTCTTCCCCGTTGGATATCTCCTAAATTGGGATGATCTCCAACCTCCTAACCTCTCCCTAATCCTATATAAAATAGGATTTTCTTAGTTTATCCCCCTGAACCCCTTGGATTACTGATTTCTTGCAGGGATTTTACTGTTTTTCAATCGAAGGAAGCTCAAATCGTCGCAGGCGATTCCAAACAATTTTGGATGATCTTGTCGTAGATCAGCAACGATCTCGTACGATCAGAGGTGATCTCTAATGTAGTCCAGATTGGGGGTAATCAGAACCTAGAGTTTGTATTTCTTTATCTTCTCTCTTCATTTATTTATGCATTAACTTGGTTTATTCTATTCTTGCATCCTGGAGTTAACCTCATTTAGCATAGATGCATGATAAAGTCAAAATAAATTATTAAACTAATGCATTTATTTTAATTTCTATCTGGATCTATCATTTAGGAAAATTTTACTATTTTTTCTATCATTTCCCTTTGCTTTTGCAGTTGCATTTTTGGTTTTTGGTATTTGTTTCTGTGACTATAGGTTTTTGATAAATTCTTCAAACAAATTCATCAGATCGATGACGATCTCGTCTGATATCAGATGACCGAATGAGATCTGAGACAATTTTATGCAATTTCAGACGATTACGTATGATTTGAGATGATTTGGACTTCTACAAACCTTAGAATCTTCATCAGACATCCAAAATCAGGTATATTCTATCCTATTTAGCATACTCTCTGTGTTTAGCACTTATTCATGTTTTCTATATTCATATAAATCAGCATTGGCATATAAAATAGCTTAGATTTATCTTGGCCAAACCTAGGAATTGAATGATTAAAGTATAAAATAAGCACATCAAACCTACTCTCAACCTAGGTGTGGAAACTGCCACTCAAAAGTTTCCTGATGAACCCACCATCCGTCCAAAATTCACCCTTATACCCCTCCCCCGAGAGGCACAACCTTCAAAGGGCCTCTCAGTTTGAGGTATTGTCCCATCCTTCTCGCATCCCCCTTTCGAGCGCAGATCCTATAGCTTGAAGGTAAGGATGCAAAAAATTTGGAGCGATACACTGCCTTTATTGTCTTCACAAATCAATAAGGGACTCAATCCTAGGTTTTATTCAAGCAATATCACCTATGTACTTCCTTTATTTTAGATTGGATTGACACTACAAGATCTCTAAGAATTAGCCTACAACATCAATCAATTGCCTTCAAATTGTATGCATTCAAAATAGATCTGAAACAGTTGTGATTTACCACCTTTCACTAGCTAGTTTTTGTGTCCATGTAGAAAGGGACCTAAGAGCATTTTTTATTATTGAAGCCTCCCATAATTGATAGAACAAACACCGCTCTGTGACGGGTCCTCTCTAGGTGTCAGTCACTCTTACAAATAATACACAACTTTTGGACCCCGAGGAGAGTGTAGTAACAATGGACCAAATATCTAACACTCTGATACCATATTGGAGAAAATAATTCATTATTTTATTCGTATTCATCTTGGTTTTATATAGATTAACTGATAACTATCAATCTCAAATAACATGCAATCTGATTGTATACTCCTAAGTATAGATCACAATACTAACAATAATATATTCTATATTCTTTGTGAGCTTCTAGATACATAACTATAGGTTATCTATATAACTAAATAATGTATTAATATTTTTCTAATAGTTAAGGATTTTTCTTGGACTTACAAATTTCTATTGCAAGTTCCTTGAAATATAGCCAAAGTTAAGTTTTAATGGACAAAGTAACAAGCTCATGCCTTTAAGAAATTGAAACACAAACTATGTATAGCATCTATCCTAGCCTTTCTATATCTTGCCTAACCTTTTGAGATAAATATAGATGCATCAAAGTTTACCCTTAGATCGTACTGAAGCAAAATATCCATCCAATGGACTATCATTCTAAGATATTATTAGCTACCAAGAAGAACTATTCCACTTATGATATAAAGTTGTATGATTTAATGCAACCTATCAAGTATTGGAGGTATTACTTTTTTGGAAAGAAAATAATTGTATATATTAATCATATATCCCTTAAGTTTCTTCAATCACAAAACAATATTGAGGAAGCTCATCAAACAAAGTAGGCATCTTACTTGCAATACTTTCACTTACTGATAAAATACAAGAAAGGGTAAAGTAACATAGTGGTAGATTTTTTGAGCCACCCTCCAACAACTCGATCCTTGACAGTTGTGACCACTTCCACATTGGTTTCTAAACATGGCTAGCATAGTATCTTGTTTATCCAAATTTTAGAAAGCTTTACCAATAACTCTTACATCCTTATTCATCAAATCTAAGTCCTCTTCAAGATTTCTACCTTAAGGAAGGTTTTACTCTTTAGGATTAAACTACAAAATACTCTTCATCATCCATAATGGTTTTTCTACCAGCGTCATATACAACAAGATATTATTTGATTTCTAAGGCAATTTGTAGTTTGTAGCCATTCAAACTTAGCTAACAAGAAATTGAGCCTTAGTATTCCATTACCCATTCCTTATCATCCTTGGAAAATAATTTTCATAAACTTGTTAAAAAAAATTCCAAAGATAAGACAACATGATTGTGTCTTTGTAGTTGTGGATAAATTTCACAAGCTGGCTAAGTTCATTGCTTGTCACGAGATTTTTTTTTCACCTGAATTAGCTTAAATATTCTTCAAAAAATTATGGCACTCTTTAATCTTCCCAACAAAATTGTTTATGATTGAGGTCCTAATTTATGGGTAACTTTTGGTAATCTTTGTGGAAACTTTTCGGAGTTTATATTAACTTCCCCACTGCTTATCATCCTCAGTAAAATGGGCACATGAAAGTAATTAATCACACACTAGTGCAAAGTTTAAATATCTATAACCACTTTAGTCTAGCTAAATAGGATTTAATCCTCACCCATATAGAGCATGCATACAAAATAGTAGTTCATAGCTCCACTAGATATTCTTCTTTTGAAGTTTGTCTTGGATTCCAACTCTATATGGATCAATTTTCTAATTTATGAAATAACTATATGGGTTTGATCTTGTGCCATGCAACTTTTGATTTCCATAAAATAAAATTGAAAAACTCATTTTGAATGTTGGAGGTACATGTACTACTATGATATCTTGAATTACTATAATATATGGAATTATATACAATAATATTGGTATTTTTTCTATTATCCTTACTGTTATGACTAGTTTTCATTAATTACATCAACCTAGGTTCAATATTTGTGTATTCTAAGTTCATAGTATCACAAAGTTCCTTGGATATAATAGTAATTTTAGCATTATAATCTATCAAGAAATTATATAACACCTAACCTTCTAAACACATTGATAAGTATCATAAGAAAAAATGATATTTTTTCATATCAAGGGATGGTTGCTTGTACACTATTTTGAAATCTAGATGAGAAATAGTGGTTGTTATCAAGCTTTCCAGAGCTATTTCGACCATATTAACTTGTTTTTAAACAACCATATCTTCTTCCAATAATTCCTCTTCTATTTGAGTGTTGATTGTTAGTTTTTGCACTACTTCTATTATCTTGAGCATTAGCCTTCGATAGGATTCCAATATATCTTCTTTTTTTCTTAATAGCATAGCTAGGACATACAAATTTTGCTAGGCTTATTTCTTCTCACAATGTAGGCATAAATTTTTTAACAACCACCTTTTGCACATGAACCCGACCTTACATATTCTAGGATGACCCTTTGTGAACACAAAGCTCTATCTAGCTCATATTTTTAGATTCTTATTTCTTGAATTGCACCATATGGTGTGTGTTCTCAATATTTTTTTCTACTGGATTCATATTATTTGAGTATAGCAACTAAATATTGGAACACCATCTAGTTTCATTGACATGGTTGTAAAATATTTTAATTGTTAGGGCTGATAATGTTGAAAACCACTTTTATTGCAATGGTTATCAAACATTGAGTATTTAGTCTTGACCATAGTTATTTTTTGAACCTAACCTCTATCTATGATGGCACATTTTTTGAACCTATATGTCTAAAGAATAAAATTATTGAGAAGAAGTTTGTGTTAGTTTTTTATGTTTAATACTTAAATATAAATATTCACAAGATCTAATATAAAGTTGTAATAAATATAAGTAAATGGAAATATTCTAAACATATAAAACTCATAAAACTCATAAATAACTTTTGCAGCAACTCATAAAAATGGCATTAAAAAATACTCGTAAAATTTTTATCTTCATAGAATAAAGATCTCCAATACACCATACTTCCACACACTCTTACTTTACATTGTGTCTCTCTTACACACACATAGACACATATAATGTGACTCTTAATATATAGTACTCTTGGACTTTACTCCTCTTTAGACTCTTCACTTTTCTACTCTATGGACTCATGTGCACAAAGACTACTATGCACATTTACAGTATTGAATACTTTGCACATTCTAATAATACTTGTGCATTTATTACATTGTATAAAGTAACACTCACACTCTAATATAAGGTACACTCCTAATATAAATATGTAACCAAGGTGGTACATTATCAAGTACCAATTAATGTAATATATTCCAACACCCCCTTGTATTACATTATTTTTTAATAGAAGCCTTTAATATTCAATATAGTCTTCGACCTGGTTCTAAAACTTGTGTTGTTCATTTTTGCTTTCTTCATTGTGCTTTTTGTTTGTATCTTGGTCAATTAAATTATTAGTATCTTTACAAAATACTATAGTTTCTAAAAATGCTTTAAATTCAATTTATTCCATAGGTACACCAATTCTTAAATTGTCTAAATCTCTTGAGCTAAATGCACCTTTTTATTTCCTTCTCTATATTGTAGTTGAGGTTGATTGTACTAATGCTAAAATTGTTTTTGATGTGGTCTATATTGATTATGATATTATATTGGTTGAAATGATATATTTAATTGGCTTCTAGAATATTTTTTATTCCCTTGATATTGATTTCTTGGATTGAATCTTATAATAATTTATACTATGTCCTCTTTTTTGCATACTTGATAATATCTATTATTCTATTTTGATTTATTCCTTTTGAATAAAGCAACATTTCCTTATGGATTATCTTTTGAGACTAAGGCATTGTTAATTATTTCATATTTGACTAAATTTTCCACCTCATACTCTTGTAGTATATTGACTAACTCATCAAATGATGTATCTTTACTTAGAATATGTAAATATGTGACTATATGCTTGTATCTTTCTGCAAGTGTTGTTAGAATCACTTGAATAATAAACTTGTATTTTACCTTTTCTCCTAAGGTTAATAATTTTCCTATTATATTTGCCACTTTTCTTAGAAACAATTCTATACTTTCAATACTATTAAATTTTAGAGAATGCAATTGGGTTTGAAGATTCAATATAGTGGCTTTATTGTTTCCTCCAAATATCTTGGCTAAATTATTCTAAGTTGTAGACACCCAAACCTAGCCACTCCATAAAACCCACCCACACCACAAAATATACATGATAAAATAATATACCTAAGTTCTAACTTATGCATAATTTCTTGCACATTATCCTATTTTCTAGATTTTAAAAAATCTAGAAAACATCTCCTAGTATTCCTTATCTATCCCTTTGACATGTGTCCTAACCACCACTAACCCCCATTTTACCACATCTCACACATATCACTCCACTCCCACATGCCCACTTACCCCATATTCCTAGTTAAATGAGACACCTTGGGTGACTCACTCTAACTACACAAGATGGTGGTTACCCAATCCCTACCACTTGGCAAACCTGGATTACCACCTATCATTCCCCCATCATCTCTAAAAATACTATAAAGACACATCCATTTGATTAAGTAAAGATGTTAACAAACATACTTTCAGTCTGCCAAAATTGCTACAGGAGGTCATCAACTTTTGTAGAGATTGATTCCTCAATGTCCTAGATTGAACCCTAGCATTTATGCACCTCAACTACAAATACAAATTTACATTTATATAAATGAAGTACAACTCTACATTTGTACAAACACAACCTCATATTTAACCATCCCCAAATGTGGCCCTAAATTTTCCCAAGAACAGTTTCATCGATCGAGCAGATATAGATCAAAGGAGGTAAACAAGGTATCATTTTTATGGTTTTCTATATTTTGTATTATTTTGCGTATTCTATGAATATTTAATTCCAAGGTTTTGTAGTATATTTCATGTGTGTTAAATAGGTTCTATTAAATCCTTTTGTTTGCAAGCTTATGTGTGTATGAGATAGGTTCTTGGAGAGCTGTTGAAGCTAGGACAACCCACAAAGGATACTCAAGCCCATCTGAAAATTTTATTGGAGTAAAGGAGATTAAACACACCCACTTCCAATTGAATTTTCCAAAGGAGATTTTGTCCCCTTTGTGCTCATTGTAATCTCAAAGAAAGCATATTTTGTAACACCTACAAATTAGGGCAAATATTGTAAAGAGACGAGATCAAAACTCCTATATTAATACAAAAAATATTTTGTTTACTGTAAATTGCTTGTTTTATCATTTGTTTTATTTGGTTGACACTCTTGTTTGAGAAATGACAAGTATCACTCAGACTTTTGGTATGCACAAAATACATTACATCTTCATTTGGCGCTCCTCCTCCTTGCAAATGGATCTTCTTATTCGACACTTCCTCAATGGCATATGATTTAGTAATATCTCTTCTTTATCAATGTTTTCTCTTCAATACTTCCCTCAGATTTCTTCTCAACACTCAAATTTATTAATAATTTTCGAATTTCTTCTCAACACTTTGGCTTCTTCCTCAATTATTAGCTTCCTCAATAATGTTTTATTTGTATTCCTTCCTACTATATGACAATTATAAACTTATATGTTCACCCTCATTTATGGTCCTTCATCTGCATATCTTATATTTCTTCAAATATCCCTTGAAATACTTTTAGGTAGTTCTTAGTCTTGGTGCAAATGCTAACTTAAATGGCGATTCAACTCCTTCTATCAATGTTCCTTCTCCTTGATCGATGGCTCTTCTCCCTTGTATAGTAGCTCTCCTTCTTTGTACGGTGGCTCTTCCTAGGCAAATATTGAATGCTTTCTCCCCTATGCTATGGTTGTTAATTTTCGTTCTAACAAAACCTTTGATTCTCTCCTATGGTACTCAAACTTCACTTTCTAGTAGCCCTTCCTTCAATACAATGGTGCCTCCACTTGTGCTTGGCAGTTCTACTACTCATTTGATGACTTCTATTCACCAATTTTTTTACAATTTTTAGTTGTAATTTATGGTTTCTTTGGACACTCTAACTCTACCTTAAACTATTCGATATATTTATTTTCTTAAATAAGACTTATAAATAATTATGCACTTTCTTGGATTATAAAAATAGCATAAATATTAAATTTTATTTCTCCTTATTACTCCCTTTCAAGTAATATTTAAATTTATTTTTTGTTGTTGTGTTTTGCCTATTCTAGGATGATAATGATGCCTTCTTCCTTAGCTTGGAGACACTTAGCTTAGACTACATTTTTCTAGCTATAATAACTCTAATATGGTTCTTTCAAAAAACTTTATAATAATTTGGTTCAAATGCTTGAATAATGAACTTTTATAGCACCAATATTACAAACCTATTTTTCCTCCTTTTGTAGCTAATCTCCTTGGTGATTTGATTCATATTTTTGTTATATTGAATTTATAAAATTTTCATCTTCACTTACTTTTAATTTGCTGCTCCAAAATATGATTTTTTCAGCTTCAAATTTTGCCAAATATTCCTTCACTTTGTTGTCAAAATATCTCCTAAATATGCTCCAAAAATATTCAAAACTCAGCTCTACTATCCCCTTATAATGCTGCCCAATTTTACAGTCCTAAAAATCTTCAATCACTGCTCACAAAATTTGGTTTCTCTTCTTGTATCTTGCTGTCCAAAAATAGACTCTAACTTCTCCAATCTACTATCTTAGTTTATTGTTAAATTCTCCTTCAATTACTACTCAGTGGTAGCATAAAATTTACCCAAATTTTCTCTAATTTGCAGCTCTATGTCGCCTTCAATTTTATATCCTATGACCCTTCAAATTATGCCTTGAACATCAGCAAAATTCTTCTTTACAAATCAGCCTTTAAAATCTTAATGGTTATTTCCAAACTTCTCAATTTGGTGGCCTCTTCTATCCTCTTTCTCCTCCTTAGCTCTCACTAAATTCTATATTTGAGTTTGGCCTCTCATTCAATAATTTTAATTTCTTGAAGTCTTCAAAAATGTTTTCTCAAATTTGGTAAACTTATTGCCAAAAGTCTTCTCCTTGAATAAATTTCACAAATCCTTTTGGGCTTGTTGTTGAATGATAATAATTTTATCAAATTTTATGTGATTACCCTTTTTTAGGAGTTTCTTCTTCTTACAATATTCTACCTCAAACTTTCTTCAAATTTTCTCTAATGGTAAGATCTTTAACTTTCTCAATAGGGCTTCTCTAGCCTTCTTCTTGCTCCTTCCAAATTCGCTTGAAATATCTTCTCTTGGATTTTCGAACTCTTAAATATTCTATATTAAACTTTCTCAAATATACTATGGAGACATGTTCTCTCCAGTCCCTTGTTTCTTCAATCTTCAATAGAGCTTCTTTGATCTCTTTCTCTCTTCTCTATTCAATCTACTATGGTAACCTATTTCTTGGGTCTTCTCAATATTCAATTTATAGTCTTCAATCTTCAATATGGACCTTTTTATTGGGTCTCATCAATATTAAATCTTTAATGGGATCACTTTATTATACCTCCTTAATCTTCAATGTCTACTCTTTTGCTACAACTTAAAAATAATCCCTACACAAGGAAAGCACATAGACATTCAAGCAACCAAAGGTAAATTTTTTCTCTATATATTGTAGGAAACTTCTCAATTTTTGAGAACTAATTTTTTGTAACAAAATATTAGAAAATGGCAACCAAATACATCCAAATATCCAAAATTTTGAAATCAATAATATTTACTAGTTATCCTTCAACCTAGTGGAAATGAATTTATGTTGAGTCCTAGTCTTCATGAGTTTTTATGCAACCTTGTGGAAAGACTCTAGCCAAACTACAACTTTCAAATTTTGTAAATGAAATCTCCCTATCTCCTCTCAATCTCTCTTGTGGATCTCCCTATCTCCTATCAATCTCCCTTGTGGCTCTGACACCGTTGTTAGCTTTTGATGCTTAATACGTAAAGCAAAATACCCACAAGATATAAAATAAATTTGTAATAAGTATAAGTCTATGGCAATATTCTAAACTTATAAAACTTATAACTTTTGCAACTCATAAAAATGTCATTAACAAATTCTCACAAAAATAGTATCTTGATAGAATAATTATCTCCAATACACCATACTTCCACACACTCTCACTCTACATTGTATCTCACATACACATAAACACATATATAATGGAATATGACTCTTCATATGGAGTAGTCTTAGCATTCACTCTTCTAGAGACTCTTCACTTTCGTACTTTATGGATTCATGTGCACATGAACTGTTATGCATATTTACATTATTAAATACTTTACATATTCTAATAATAGTTGTGTATTTATTAAATAGCATAAATTAAATAGTCACACTCTAATATAAGGTACACTCCTAATCTAAAGATGTACCCAAGGTGGTACATTAGCATATACTAAATAATGTAATATATTCTAATAGTTTGATAGGGATATCTTGTTAGGGTTTTGTTTAGTTCATAATGTTTAGTTAGCTAGTCAAAGACTAAAACTCAACTCTTAGCTCTTGAACCTATTGATATTTCATAATTTTTGAAGTATATTCCTTATTTATTAGATCAAAACTTGATGAACTCAATCTCAATGAACTATTGCATTTTGGAAACAATAATATTGTCAACTTAGATAAGGTTTTAGGTGGTAACATTTTGACTAATATGAGCATTCTTTTTTCCTTGATAGTCACCTAGAAGATATTTTGAAATTGTTTTTTATTGGATTATTGAATCATAATACTCAAATTTGGGCCTAGGGCATGGGTTTAATATATATAAGTTTAAGCATGTGAAGATCTAATCTCTTAAGGAATTATTTTCTCGATTCTCTTGAATCCAATATTAAAATAAATGATATGTTCATGATGAAACTTTTGAATTGAAAAGAATTATTTAGTATAAAAATATCTCCTAGATCATCATGATCTGCTAGAAAATTTTAAGCCAAATCTGTTTAGGTTTTTACACTATTATCTTCCAAGGTGTGATACTATTGTAGTATCCTACATCAAAATTATAGTATGACAAGCTTGACCATAACATATTTAAATAAAATATTATGTATTGTAGCTAAATCTACCTTATCTTAGCAATGTTCATAGGAAATATTTCCACTGCCATCAAAAATAGGTAAGTGTTTCAAGGCAACTTGAGGAGTTTCATGGACATCTAAGATATTCAAGGGTCTGACATTATTCTAGGTTGGGCATGTTTACCTCATCCTAATAATAATAAAATACTATATATTTTTCTAGATAACAATTGCTATATTTTGTTAGATTTATTTTTTCATTATTGTTTGATTTTGAGTTATCCCATCAATGGAGTTGCCAATTTTTTTGATTAAATACCAAATGGAGTTACCAAGTGAACATAATTTTTCTACTTATGAGGTTAAGACTACTCACTAGATATTGAGTCCTTTGGATAAGAGTGATACATATGCATCCCTCTAAATATTCCAAAAACTGTTGGTGCACATAATGGGTGTTTAGCTTTTATATTTTAAAATTTCTTTTGGTGTGGGACACGAGTGTGCCAAAAACTCATGTTATGTTAAATAGTTGTTGGGTTTATTTTATGATTATTACATATTATCAAAATTTCTATATTATTGTAAAATTATCTATTAGAGTAGAATAACACCATGATTCCACTCAATTAGGGGGTGATATTTGGGTCCCACTTGATATGCTAAAAATTTTTTACACATTAAATAGTTTTTGGGTTTCTTTTATGATTATTACATCTCGTTGGAGTCACTAGGTGATTGTAAAATGGTCTATTAGACAAAAATATCACCACGATTATACTTAATTAGAGAGGTAAGATTTGGGTCCCACTAGGTATACCAAAAACTCTTTATCCAAAAAATTTCTAAGTGGATGAGTTGCATCCTTATGATATCAACCAAGATTGGAAGATCTAGAAAGGTTTCTAAGTCATTATTTAAATTAGGTTGGTTCCTATGGTTCTAGATAATCTAACTAATAGGGAATTGCATACTAGAGGTAAAAATGCATAAAATTAGAAGCTAGGATTTAAAGTGGAATGATTTTAACAACATTAAGAGACATGAAACATGAAATTCTTACACTTGGAACTAGAAAAAACTTCATTTTAGTATTACAAAACATTTGACAATATCAAGCATTAAGCATTCATAAGAATTTTAGGAACTAATGAATAAAAATTCAAGTAGAAATATATATAGCATAATAACTATAATAGAATAAAATATTCCTTTAGTTTTAACAAAAATGTTTAGTAATTAGTTCAACATACATACATGATGTACAAAAATTTTAGAGAGAATCCAAACAATAATTTTATTTTCATTCAAATGTGTACAACTTAGGATCATTACTTTCAACATGGATTGGATACCTATTAGGTTTGTGTAGGAGATGGTTGTCATTTTTAGATTATCTATGATCAACTACCTCAAGCATGTGTAGTTTACATGCATGGCCTAAATTCCATCCTCAAAATTAGCTTATACAATGTGTCAATGGATTTTAACCACTTGCTGATAATCCACTTCTTTCTGTTATGTTGATCCAACTGAGCAATAATAGATGTATGATGTAGGTATCTTTGGTAATTTAGGTCTTATGATAGTAATGATACTATATGACTAGTTAGCACACAAAAAAAATTATGATTAGGATTGGTCCAAAATATATGGCACCAAGAGGGAGTGCTACTTCATGTTGAGCAATTTTCTTTGAGTAAATTTTAATTTAGTAACTATTTTCTCGTGCCAAGTGTTTTATCCATGTTGATAATGTATGTGACTTTCATGTTTTGGCATTCTTCCAAAACTTATATAAACATCACATTTCTTTAATTAGATACCTTATTTCTTCCTTTAGCCTTAGTGCTTCATTTTTGTGTTCTATGCATTAGAATTGTTTTCCATCTGGCACTCACTTTACTAGATGCCAGATTAGCTTTTACTTATCTGAATTCACATGCCAAACCAAATTTCTTAGAATATTTTTAGCTTAGTCTCTTCTTCCATATTGTGCTATATTTTGTGTAGTGATGGTGACCTTAGCATCATTTTTCATCTAGCCCTTTTCAACACTTGTCCATAATTTCACATCCAACAAGCTCTTCCCTAATATTAGATGCTAGAGCCTTAAAATTCTCAACTAGTTTTCTCTTCTAGAGAACATAATATTCTTATCATACCTTTACTGACATCAGTAATTTAAATCTCTAGACACTTATTATACTCATCCAAAATTTTAATGTCCAACACTTTAACATATTATTGACCTGAGTGTGAAACTTGTATCAAGTAATTTATTTTGCTTTAACTTGCCAAATTTTACTACCTTAAAAATATTTTTAAGTCTAGCATACTTTTGCTCTGCTACCTATCTTACCCAATTTTTATATTTGACTATGTTTTTCTACTTTTACATAATTCTATAGTTCTTTGGGTTTTCGCTTACTTATAGCTTACCTTTCTGATCCAATGCTTAGTTTATGTCTTAATAATTGCTAAGTGTCATTTTTGAACTCATGCCTTAGAAAAATAACTATATGGCTTAAACAAAATCACAATCCATATCACATAAAAAGATTGTGAAACATACCTACAATATACATACATGAAAATATAGTATTAAAATGATCATTATTGAGCACTTTTGTGACACATGTACAACATAACTAATCATATTTCTAAAGAAAACAAAAATGTTTATTTCCAATGAAGATAACATTTTTATTAAAAATAAAAAATCCATAGAGATTGAAAAGCATGATAATAATATTAATAGAGAATAAAGGTTAATATTTATCACATTATGGGAAATTATTATTCACTACATATAGCAAATTTGGAAGATAATGCAAAATATATATGCATAAAAATTGTATTATGATATTTGATCTCTTTGATGCTAATCAAAATATGTTGAGATCTATTTTGTGAAGGCAACTTATTTTAACTTATTTAATAATTTGAGTATTTATTATTATGATGATGAAATCTAAAATAATTTCCTTGTGTATTTTGAGCATAAATTCCATATGAATGAAAGCAATAATAGGACCCAAATAATTGGGAAAATAATAACATTCACAAGGTGACACCAAGAGTTTAACCCATAATTAGTTTATCTCTATATTGATTTTATATATAACTTCTAAATATCTAATATGAAGGAATTAAAAGTAATAAATAATTATTATATATATAATATAAATTCATTAGAAAAAATATAATATTTGATCCTTAAGAATGTATAACCAACTATCATGTTCATAATTAATAAGGATAATAGATTTAAAATTATCATCATATGCATTAATTAAAAGGACTCTAGAATCAAATATATTTTGAAAAGGCATAATAATTGGTCTATTTTTAATCTCTCTAATACAATTAAAGTACATATGAGTTTAAAAGGACAATATTGATCTATAAGAGATAAGTGATGGATATCTAATTTTATGTAGAAATTATAGTGAGATTTATTGATGAAACAAGTAGAACCATTCAACCAAGGACCAAGAAAATATTGTGAATGTATTGGGTAATGAATGTTTAAAGAGCAAAAAGTAAAATATTATTCTACCTTGATTAACTAGAAAAATAATTAGCAACATGGGCCATGCGATGATTAGTAATATTAAATAATCCCTTGATATTGAAAAAGATAATAAAAATCATAATTGATGTGAGGTATTTTGATTAGGCTTACATTGGATGACATATATTAAATATTTGAGAACTTGTGTTAAATTTATAATAACATTAAGTAATTATATTTTATTATTATATATTATATTTTGTATTCCATCAAATAATAAATATTTAATTTCACTTATCTTCTCTTAAAGAATTTATTGTGATAACTAGTTTGATGTATTAGATTAAAAATTGCATTATAGCTACTATATTTATAATAGCCATATTTGTACATTTAGGTATTACTTGATCCTAGGTTTTATAATATTTATAATTTTATTTTGATCCAATATAAATACAAATAAAACTTGAAGTATTAATTTCAAAACAATATTTGTATTTTTGTGTAATCTTTGTTTATATGTCGATTGAGACTTCAATATGCCAAATAAAAGGTCTAATGTAAAAAGGGTGAGATATTTTACAATAACTTTTTGTAACTAAAATTGCATTGGTTTGTTATATACTAGATACAAAAGGTTATCCTATATAATCTAAAGCATGTAAATTTAAAAATATCATTCCTTTACTTTTATCCAAAAGGAATTTTATCTTATCCTTATATATATATATATATATATATATATATATATATATATATATATATATATATGTGTGTGTGTGTGTGTGTGTGTGTGTGTGTGTGTGTGTGTGTGTGTTTTGATTAGAAGTTTAAGATATGAAAAAATTAAGCTATTTAGTGAAAAATCATCGTTTGTGAACATATAAATTATGATATAAATCCTTGTGCCAAACGTTATGTGAAATATTTATGGTATTGTATTCATTTTTGGAGGATTTTGTTTATTTATTTAAAATAAATATTTTTCACATCATTAAAATGAAATGGCACTTCAAACATTTTTTGTTACCATCAAACAAGAATCAAACTTGAAGTGATCCTCTCTTTTTTTATATATGAAAAATGGTTTTTATAGCACCCTTCAATAATGAAAGTTAAGGCTTACATGACAAATAAATATAAGGCTTACATGCCATATTTTATATACTCTCTTGAATGGGTTGTTATTGATTTTTATTAATGGTGAATAGAAGTTAGCTCATTCAAGACTCGAGCATCACTCCTCATGCATAGGTGGTCTTGATTTCCATTGAGACTCAAACTTGATATCTATTTTTAGAAAATAACTTGTCTTAAAAACTTAAAAACTTGAATATAGCTCAATAAAACTTTAAAAATATTAAAGTTTATATTAGCCCAAATTTTATAAAATGATTCAGTCCACCTTTGATCCATGCATTACCATAACTATGTGCTCTATATCTTAGTTCATAATTTTACAAGGTTCTTTGTCTATGGTATGACAACACTAAATTATGGTATAAAATTTCAATCTCTCAACTTATTTTGCCACACCTATTGGGAAAATAATCACAAAGTGTTAAAAATATTTTTTTACCTAGGACACTTATCTAAGAGCTTATATAAATTAAATTGTTAAGATTAATATTTGTTCAAATATTGAGTGATTAATATATATTGTATTCCAAAGAGAACGGAGCATGTTCAAGTCTTGAGATGCACAAAAATCGTCTGTGAGTTGTATGTGTTTGATCTTATCAATGAAATTCATGGCAGCCCATTAAAATAACTTTAGCCTAGAGCTCATAATGTATATAAACGTGAGATTGAATTCTTAACATGAATAAACTTAAATTATATCCATGTATTACCATAATTTTAACTCTTATAAATTGAATAATTAACTTGTGGTCTAAAAATTTGATTTTCCATCACTTGTATCAATCTTGTTAGATATCCTTATTTATATACTATTATATAATTTTATTTTGAAATAAACATATATTAACACTAACATAATCGAGGACTTTGGATCTCTGCTAGGGTTTGATGAGGAAAAACTACTCTGCTAGGGTTCGATGAAGAAAAACTACTCTACAAGGATGGCAACAGCTTTCGAAGGAGGTCTAAAAAATTGGAGGAATGTGGTGATGGCATCGGGTCTGGCACAGAGAGTGCATGCTCATGATGTTTTTTCATCTAAAAATGGATGGAAGAAACAGGATTTTCCAGTGCATGTCGGGAACCACTTGTTAAAGAACAATGGATGTTTGGAACTATGTGAAACCATGCCAGTTCTAGTGGTTCAACTAGACTCGATGGTGGAAGATGTGGAGTATCTAACCAAACATGCCCTTATTGGTAAATTTTTGGGCATCCAAATTTCTCTCCCCTTTGTGGAGGCTTGGGTCAGGAAGACTTGGAATCCTGAAGGCAATGTGGAGGTGATGTTGAGTGTGAACAACTATTTTATGGTGGTTTTCTCTTATATTGCAGATCGTAACAAAGCATTTGAAGGGGGTCCTTATTTCTATAACCAAGTGGGACTCTTTCTTAAACCCTGACATGTGGGTTTCAACCCATCATAGGAGCGATCATCGTGGGTTCCAGTATGGGTGTGGCTTCCATGGCTCCCATTGAAATTTTGGAGAACTAATATCTTGCATAAGATTGCCCTTCTGCTTGGGAAGTCGATTGGACCATCACAACAAACAATGGATAAAAAGGTAATATTTGTTGCTCGTATTTGTGTTGAAATTGACTTAAATAATCCTATTCCATATTCTATTGAAATATAATTTGGATCAACTACATTGATTCAAAAACTTGACTATGAAGTTCTTCAATTTTGTTTCCATATTTGCCGTGAATATGGCCACCTACAAAGAAAATGCCCTAAGTTTATCCTGCCTATGGCTTCAAATCATGGGCCCTCTCTATCTGGACAAAGTTTGGATAAAGGAAAAGTCCCGATAAAGGAAGAGGAACGGGATAAGGAAGGTTTTGTTCTAGTAAAATCCTGAAATAGAGTATGAAGGGCAAACAAAGACCTTAAGGATAGCCAGCCAAATGCTCTACTCAATCGTTTTGAAATATTAGATAATCTTGATCAGTGCATGGAGATACTTGAGATGTCACTACTTGATGAAAATATAACAAGGCCCAATCAAATGTCTCTTCTTGAGGGGGAACTTAAGGAATCAGATATAGGGGGTTTAAATGAAGAACAAAGGGCTTTGGATACATGGTTGGGTCTAGCCCTATAACGAAAACTATTTTGAAAAGTGGTACAAATTTATTTATGCCATATTCTGCTCAGGACTGATGCAGTCATCCTTGGACTGTAAAACTCCTACGGTGTTGGGATTGCAACAGAAAATAATTAAAAAAAAATCGGATAAGAATATGAAGGTGTGTTGGAAGAAGGACCGAGATAAAATTAAGTTAATGGGGGAGACTTTGGTGGAATCATGCTTGGTGAGAACATTGGACTCCCATTTTTATAACCCCCAAAAATGATTATCCTCTCATGGAATGTAAGGGGGTTGAACAACATCCCTAGACAAACAGTTGTTCATGATTTGGTTCATGTGCATTCTTCGAATGTGGTGTTTATTCAGGAGACTAAATTGGCTATCGATAGTATGTTAAATATTACTCCCAAGTTATGGATAAGGGGGTAATGCAAGTGTATTTATGCTTGTGGTGTTGTTTTTTTATGGAATCCAGTTAAGATATCCCCTCTTACTTGGATTTCCAGAAGATGGTCTATTTTGATGGTTGGGCATGATAATGAATCTGGTGAAACCATCCTACTTACAAATGTGTATGCTCCTGTTTATTACAATGGTAAAGTGAATTTGTGGAAGCACATTTGCTTTGTAAGAAGTTTGGTTCTCTTGTACCCATGGATTTTGGTCAGAGACTTCAATTCTATCACTTGTTTGGAGGAGAAACGTTGTGGGGTGGACCATCTCGAGCCTTTTTCTTCTATCTTCAGTACTCATATCCAGACCCTAAACTTGGTTGACATCAAGCCAGATAATGGGATATTTACTTGGCATAGTAGAAGGTGTGGGGAAGATTCCATCTTAGAGAGACTGGATAGGTTTTTGATATCCAATTATTGGATGGATAATAATAGAAGTGCTAGTTCTGTGATTCTGGAGGGTAGGGGATCTGATCATTGGCCTATCAAACTCTCTTCTTTGGAGTTAGGGCTAAAAAAAATTGCTCCTTTAAGTTTCAACTTATGTGGCTTCATGATCCTAAGCTTCATGATTTCATGCGAGCCTGGTGGACCACTGACAAACCTCCTCATGGCACCGCTATGTATTCCTTTATGAAGCGACTACAATTTGTAAAACATAAATTGAAGAAATGGAATAGACTAAATTTTGGGAACCTTTCCTTGCTTAAGATGGTAGCTCTTAGGAGGATGGAAGAAGCTTCAAGGAACATTAGAGATTCACGAAGGAGATTCTTGTTGAGGAATTTGAGGCTATGAAAGACCTTGCTAAATGGGAATTGAGGGAAGAATTTTTTTGAAAATAAAAATCTCGAGTATATTGGCTTTAGGAAGAGGATAGGAACACAACCTTCTTTTATAACTCAGTTAAGGCTCGTCATAATGGTAACCTGATTACCTCTCTTGTGAATTCTCAGGGTGCCCTGCTCTCTTCTTTCAAGGATATTTTAGAAGAGACTAAGGGGTATGTTTCCTCTCTCTTCAAGGAGGAATCCCTATCAGATGATGAGAATGAAAAGCTTATTCTAAACTATATTCTAGCGATTGTTTCTAGATAGATGAATGAGCACTTGATGGGTCCAATTTCCCTTGAGGAGTTGGAAAATGTTGTATTCAAGATGAAAAAATGAAAATCCCCAGGCCCAGATGGATTTGCAATTGAGTTTTATTATGAGTTTTGGTATTTAATCAAATTTGATCTTTTGGATGTGGTCCATGAGTCCCAAAATTCTAAGGGCCTAAATGTTTCCTTTGTTGTGCTTATACCAAAAAAAGAGAGTAAATTCCTTGGATATGTTCAAGCCTATTACTCTCTGCAATGTTGTGTATAAGATCATCACAAAAATTATTGCTGAGAGGTTGAAGATATGGTTGAGCAAAAACATCTCTAAGGAGCAAGGAGGGTTTTTTGATGGCCAAAAAATCTTGGATGGGGTTGTTATTGCTACAGAAGCTATTCACTTGATGGAAACTTCTAAGGAGAAAACTATGTTCATTAAGTTGGACATGGCCAAAGCCTATGATCGGGTCAGATGGTCCTTTCTTCAAAAAATTCTTGCTACTTTTGGATTTGAGGAGGAATGGATTATATGGGTGATGAGTTGTGTTTCTTCTTCCTCATTATTTTTTCTTGTTAATAATGAGCCATCAGAGTTGTTTGATGCCTCAAGGGGATTGAGGCAAGGAGATCCTTTATCTCCTTATTTTTTTATCATTATGGTAGAAGGGTTGTTAAGATTGCTCAAGTCTCAAGTCATGTAGGGTCTCATTCAGGGGTGGAAGTGGGATAGTAGTTTTCCACCTCTTTCCCACCTTCAATTTGTTGATGATATTGCTTTATTGGGATTTGCCACTATAAGGGAAGCTGGAAATATTAGACAGTATCTTGGCATATATCTTGGTGCTTCTGGACAGTTGATTAATGACGACAAGTCTTCTATTTTCTTCTTCAATACCCCTCCTCTTATTATAGCTAGGATTGCTCGCATTCTAAGATTTCAGGTTGGGACTCCCCCCTTCATTTATCTTGGTATTCCAATTTCATCTCATCCTCTACCTAGATCTTCTTGGAAGTCTATGCTTGATAAGTTTAGAATGAAGGTGAATCACTGGACTTTCAGATGGCTATCCACTGTAGGTAGAGTGTTGCTTTTAAAATCTATTGTTTCAGCTTTACCCATGTATATATGTTTTGTACAAATAGCTCCCTCTCACTTCATCAAGGACATGGATCCTTTTTCAAGATAGTTTTTATGGTCTTGAAAAAATGATCAATCTAAATAGAGTTTGGTTAGGTGAGATTCTATATGTAGACCGATGTAAGAGGGAGGTCTTGGATTGCGATAGACAACTCTTTTTGGGCAGGCTTTGGCTGCAAAACTTTATTGGAGATGGTGTACCTCTCAAGATCAGATTTGGGCTAAAATATTATCTTCTAAATACTTGAGAGGTATTTATGAGGCTGAGATCCTTAGAGTCAACTTGGTTGGGAAAGTTTCAGTTATCTGGGACACTCTAAAAAGAGGAGCTAATTTAATCAAGCAGGGTTTGTTCTGGATTTGCAATCAAGGATCAAATTCTTTTTTTTGGAGGATTCTTGGGATTGCCACCCTCCTATATTGAATCAATATCCTAGGTTACATTCCCTAAGCATTTTTTTCTTGGAAGTAGGCTAGTATCGTGTGGAGGACTTTAAAAAAATATAATCTTTTGGAAATATGGAGATGTACAGGTGGAAATATCCTCAAGAATGGCCCCGAGTGGTACTGGCCAAGGACATAGAGGTGCTTGCTCTTATTCTTATGAGGAGGTCTTGTTCTTAATTGAGGGATAAATATATTTTGGCTTGGAACCCTGATCCTAAGGGAACCTACTTGGTAGCCTATGATGATTATCAGGTTCTTGATAAGCAAACGTATGGGAGTCTTCCTGTCACTTGGTGGAAAAAGGTGTGGAACAAATTTACCTGGCCAAAATGTAACTTCTTTCTCTGGTTGGTAGCTCGTAATAAATGCCTCACTTGGAATAATGTGATAAAGAGGGGATTTCAGGATCCCTCTTTTTGTGTCCTTTGTAGTAATAATGAGGATGACTCTTCTCATTTATTTTTTCAATGCTCCTTTGCTAGAGATATTTGGCACCATTCATGGAGCACCTGGAACCATCCGTGTTTTCATATGTTGTCCCTGGTGGAGTTTTGGAGTAGTCTGGGCAGACCTCCGGCCAAGGCCCCCTTCCTTCGGGTGGCTTGGAATTTGGGCCCTTCTTGCATCATTTGGAAAATTTGGCTCGAACAGAACCAGCACATATTTCAGGGTAGTTATTTGGTTGTTCAACAGATCCGATAAAGGATCTTATATATGGTTCAGGAAACCATCCATAGCAAATGTGATTTGGACCCTCTTTTGGATTCTAGGGAGGAGAAGGTACAGCAAGCCCTTGGTCTCTTTTGGGATGGTGTAAACTCGTCTAGCCCTAGTAGGGTTCCTCAACTTAGTAAGAAGGTTAGGATAGATGGTAGGTGGAGGCCACCCCCTAGAGGAGTTTTAAAAATTAATACTGATGGATCATCTAGGGGTAATCTTGGACATGCTGGCATTGGCGGTGTTGGGAGAGATTCTATTGGTGGTGTCAATTTTTTCTTTTCCATTTATAAAGGTGTTCACTCCAATAATTTTATGGAAGCTCTTGCAATTCTTGAGGCCTTTCAGAGGGGGTTTTATCTTGGTTGGCATAGGATTATCTGCGAGTCTGAATCTCAAATTATGGTTAATATTATAAATAGTAAAATGGTGGAGGAATTTAATTGGAATTTGGCCTTTGTAGCTGTTCAGATTCTCAGAATGAGTGAAGAGTTTAAATTTATATCCTTTGTGCACATTCCAATGGAATGGAATGTGGTTGCTGATTACCTGGCCAAAAGGGCTTCTGAGCTGTCGGATCCTTGGAGTATTGATAATTGGGAGATCTTCCATCTAGGGACTCTCAATACCTCTGGTAGTTGATCCACAAGGATGTACATACTTAATGTGGTTTATTTTTGTTGTCTTTTTTGGGTGTCATTCTAGTCTAATGGTTTTAGATTGTTTGGCTATTTATACGAATCCTAGTTGGAAGCTCAATTGTACTCTATAATCCAAAATTTTTATCAATAAATTTTACCCCTTTATTTAAAAAAAAAAAAACATATATTAACACTTATTTATTATATTATTATTTTTATAATTTTAATTAAAATATATTACTTTAATAATTGTTATTACTTTCTATTTTTTAGTAAATTATGAAACCAACATATCTCGCATAGATTCAAGCATCGTCTACTCGTTCATAATGGCTCTTTTTTGCAATAATATACATATAAACAAAAATATCTTAACTACCCAAACTTAGCATGATAAAATTTCATTTTAATTAAAACATTATTAAAAAAAAAAAAAATTAATATTAAATTTGCTTATGTTTTTAACTGAATTATTTGTTTAATTATATAAAAATAACTAGTGAAAGTATATAACAAATATAATACATATTGATTTTTAATAAAATTAAATTATCAATTTAATAATGAATTAAGAAAATGGGTGAGAAAAAATTTAGATAAGAAACATCATTATTTGATATTTTATATTCCACGATTGGAATTTTGTTCATGTTAATACCTATATATCTATTCTATATGTATTTAATCTTTAAACTATTATAACTTTAAACAATAATATTATCCATTTTATATTGTATATAAAAATTTACTGAAATTTATAGAACAAATGTCAAAATACCTCATTGTCATCCAAAATGAGTTTGTAATTTAATAGAATTTAGTTTTCTTATATTTTATTTTAATAAAATAAGTTATAATTTTTTCACATTCTGTTTTTAATTAAACTATTTATTAGTTATATTTTATTTCAAGTATGAATTACAAATATTTATATTTATATTTAATATATTTTTTTGTGTTAATTATTTATCTATATATAAGTTTTTCCATTGTTCTTGAATTATTGAATGCAATGATGAAAGTTAAAAAATATAATTCAATTTGGTTATGTAGGAAAATTAAAAAAAAAATAAAAATTAAAAACTTTTAAGTTTTTGAAGTGGTATCATGGAAGTAGTTGTAATTTAACATACTCGCCCATTTTTCAAAAACTCATTTCTACCAATTATTCATTCTAAAAATCAACATAATTACAAAAACTAATTACTAGGGAAATAGCGTGTGCCATGGAGAGAAAGGCTTCCGTGTACATCTAATTTAATACCTCCGTAAGGTTTTAAGAAATAACGAGGCTAGCGTCTTCCTTCACAGCGGTACGAAATGCCGAAATTCTTGATGTCACCAACGTTTAAATTATTAAGATTCCTCCCCAATAGTGTGCATCACTTGTTGACCTTGAATAGTATTCGACAACTTTGCCATATTGAAAGGCTTCACCTTTTCCCCCGCCTTGATAATAATAAAGAACAGTAGTCTGTACACAATAATCATTGACCCTAAGATGAGTAGATCCACCCATTTTGAATACCCCATTTCTACTTGCCAAGTGTTTCTTAATATCTCATCTCCGGTAATTTGTGGCGAGCCAACTTGGTTGATGGTGAACTTCAAACCAGAGAAGTCGTTCTTATAAAACCCTGTAAAATCAATTGAATAAGTTTAAGAAAGCTCAAATGGGAAACTTTTGAGGTCTATAAAATTTTAGTTGACAGCAAATCTAACATTACCTGGTTTGCATACTTGTGAAAGGCTATGTAATACATGGGATATCGCCAAAAAGGCTTAGGTAGGCCATTGGGTAGTCGAAAAAATCCACCTTCAACATCATGACTCCTTGCAATAAATCCACAATGTTAATGTATGGATCCTTCTAGATAAAGGGAATATGTAAATAAGAGTGAGAAAGAAAAGGAATTTCATATTGATTTTGTCCTGAATTCCTGTTCTTGTGATAATACTCATAAGAAAGTCAGGAATTATGCTTGCCACAATCTGTTAGAAATAATAATCCAAATTTCACGCCTCTGCTTAACTGCGCTTCGAACATGGGCAAATTTGGACTGCGCTCACGCAGTCGAGGATCCCGACAAAACCCTTGACTTGACGTCATACGTTCCCTCTCACAGATGTGACGTCTGACAGATCCGATCATCACAGAAGTTAATGACAGTTTGGCAATTTAATGCTAGTTTGACGATTGGTCAGAAACCCTAGTTAAGGGTCTATCAAAACCTGTCAGAGGACAACCCCTATCTTCCTCTCCTCATAGCTATATAAGGCCTGACAGATGTTACGTCTGACAGATCCGATCGCCGCAAAAGTTAATGTCAGTTCGACGATTTAATTTCAGTTCGACGATTGGTTAGAAATCCTAGTTGAGGGTCTGTCAGAACCTGTCAAAGGACAACCCCTATCTTCCTCTCCCCGTGGCTATATAAGGCAGTTCGGGTCTTCAAACAAGTGTGTGGAAAGAGTGTGGAGAAAGAGAAAATAGTAGGAGGAAATTTGGAGAAACAACAGAGTAGGAGGCTCAATCGTTTCAGTGAGCAGTCTGGCTCATCTGTTTAATGTCCGAGCAGCAGACTTGACATTTGTTTTTTGTCTTAGTTTATCCTGCAGCTTTAGTCTGTAGGTGTTAGTTTTTCCTCAGTTGAGAACTTTTGTAACCCTCGTCTTATATGAATAAAATTTGTTATTGTTTAAGGCATCTGTAGGGTTTGCGGTTATCTGTGTCAGCACAAAATCTATTGTTGTCTGTATAATCGCCTCAAAGTTTTTTCTTTCAAGTTCTATAAGTTTGAGCTCAGATCTAAAATATTTCATTCAGATTTAGTGTTTCTCTCCTCTCATACAGTTCTTGTCGAGCCAAGCAAAAGTTCACAAGCGTGCAAGCCTCTAGACAGCAAAAGCTCAAAAAGAAAAAATTTGGCTAAGTCTAGAGCTATCCACCTGACTGTGCAGCAAAGTCAAACTTTAGTGCCTTTGACCAACACAATCAAGCATTAATCGAGTGCTTCCTAGACTTAGCACTTACTTCGTGCGCAACCCGACTACGCACAAGACCCTATGCACAACCCAACTGTACATAAGTCCCTATGCGTAACCCGACTGGGCAAACTTCACTTGCATAGCCCGATTGCGCAAGCTTTGCTTGTGCAGCCCATTTACGCAATCGTTGAAAGCACAACTCATCTTTGACTGCACAGTCCAACTTTGGGCCCTCGCACTTCCCTCCTTCACACTTTGCACTGCGCTCTCCCAACGACGGCAATTAAAAAAAATTAATTTAAAACTTCAAATTGGTATCAGAGCCACTGATCCCTTGATGCGAAGACCGAAGCAGAATGGATTCCAGTAGCAACAACTTGCAGTTGCAAATCTCGTGCTTCAATGGGAAGAATTATGATTACTGGAGCATCTAGATGAAGATCCTGTTTGGATCTCAGGAGCTGTGGGAGTTAGTCGAGAACGGCTACCCAGAACTGTTAGATGTAGTAGCATTGGCCACCCTCTCTTAAGAAAACAAGGACCTATTGAAAGAGAAGACGAAGAAGGACCAGAAGGCCCTCTTCTACATCATGCAAGCGGTCGAGGATTCCATCTTCCCATGGATCACATCAGCCACCAAGGCGAAGTAGGCATGGGAGATTCTGGCCAGCTCGTACCAGGGCACCAATAAGGTAAAGTTGGTGAAGCTGCAGATGCTCAGGAGGGAGTTTGAAAATCTACAAATGAGTGAGTCTAAGTCCATGAATGATTTCTTCACCTAGATGACGAACATTATCAACCAGATGCGGTTGAACGGAGAAAATGTGCAGAGCCAGAGAATCATGGAGAAAATTTTTTGAAGGTCGTCTGCCAAGTTTGACTCGGTTGTGATAGCAATCAAAGATTCAAGGGATCTAACAACCCTATCGATATATGAGCTCTTGGGTTCATTATAGACACATGAACATAGGTTGAGTTGTTTGTCGTAGGCCTCTCTAGAGTAAGCATTCAGGGCACAGATATCATTCTGATACAGCGGCAGACAAGATTCCCACCATGACACCTCTAGTTCTCATGGAGGAATAGGTAGAGGTAGGTGTGGAAAAGGCAACAAGCAAGGAGGATTGTCAAAACCTAGATAAGGAGAGACCAACTGTAATTTCCATCAGCAAGGTAGAAGAGGCAGTTCAAAAAATCAGTAAGCTGGATTTTTTTAGAAGGACATGTCAAAGGTCTAGTGTTATTTTTGCAAGAAATTCGGCCATTACATCTCACAGTGCAAAAAATGGATGACTAAGGAGAACCAATAGCAAGCCCATTATATGGATGAAATAAAAAAAGCGCTAGGAGGAAACATGTTGTTGACTTGCAACATTGAGGAGGAGTTCCAGAAGAATTTTTGGTATTTAGACAGCGGGTGTAGCAACCACATGACGGGGAATAAGGAGATGTTCTCCCAACTGGATGAAACAGTCCAGTCTAAGGTGAATATGGGGAACAACATGGTTCCCGTAATGGGGAAATAAAAGATCCTCACCCGCACCATGCACGGTGAACGAAAGCAAATCTATGACATCTACTATGTGCCTAGCCTGAAGCATAACCTGATGAGCGTTGGACAGCTCATGCACAAGGGAAATACGGTCCAGTTCAAATATGAAGCTTGCACCATCAGATACAAGTCGCATGGGCAGATTGCTACCATGTCCATGATGAAGAATAAAATGTTTTTGCTACAAATTTAGAATGAATCATTGATGTCTCTGAGTGTAGTTGTGAAAGATGTTACCTAGCTGTGGCATCTCAGATTTGGTCACATGAACTTCACTGGCCTGAATCAACTACACAAGAAGTAGATGGTGAAGGATTTACCCCTGATAGAGCAGCAAAATCAATTTTGTGAGGGTTGCTTATTCGGAAAACAACATAGGGATTTTTTTCCTTTTGGTCAGTCTTGGAGAGCATCACAGACACTGGAGTTTGTGCACTTAGACATTTGTGGTCTGATGCAGACCAGCATGTTTTTCGGTAACAAATACTTCTTAACATTCATAGATGACTTCAGCCAAAAGACTTAGATCGATTCCATCAAGCTGAAGTCAACGTCTGATCGCAAACATTTGAAGTTTTAAATTAAAAAAAATTATTGCCACCATCGGGAGAGCACAGTGCGAAGTGCGAATTGTGAAGTACGAAAGAGGGAAGTGCGAGGGCCTGAAGTCAAACTGTGTAGCCGAAGACGGGTTGCGCTTTTGATGATTGCACAAATGGGCTATGCAAGCAAAGCCTATGCAATCGAGCTGCACAAATGAAGTTTGCACAGTCAGGTTGTGCATGGGGACTTGTGCGTAGTTGGGTTACGCACAGGGACTTCTGCACTGTCGGGTTGCATACGAAGTAAGTGATAAGTCTAGGAAGTACTCGGTCAATGCCTGACTGCGCTAGTCAAATGCAGCAAAGTTTGACTTCGTTGCATAGTCAGGTGGATATCTCTAGACTTAGCCAAATTTCTACTTTGTGAGCTTTTGCTATCCAGAGGCTTGCACGCTTGCAAACTTTTTCTTGGCTCGACAAGAACTGTACGAGAGGAGAGAACACCGAATTTGAATGCAATAGTTTAGATCTAAGCTCAAAATTATAGAACCTAAAATAAAACACTCTGAGGCGATTATACAGACAACAATATATTTTATGCTGACATAGATAATCGCAAACCCTACAGATGCCTTAAACAACAACAAATTTTATTTATATAAGATGAGGGTTACAAAAGTCCTCAACAGAGGAAAAACTAACATCTGCAGACTAAAGTTACAGGATAAACTGAGACAGAAAATAAATGTCGAGTCTGCTGCTCGGACATTAAACAGATGAGCCACACTGCTCACTGAAACGATCTCATCTCCTACTCTGTTGTTTCTCCAAATTTCCTCCCGCTCTCCTCTCTTTCTCTACACTCTTTCCACACACTTTTCTGAAGACTTGAACTACCCTATATAGCCGCGGGGAGAGGAAGATAGGGTTTATCCTCTGACAGGTTCTAACAGACCCTCAACTAGGGTTTCTGACCAATCATTGAACTGGCATTAAATCATCGAACTGGCATTAACTTCTACGACGATTGGATCTATTAGACGTCACATTTGTTATAAGGTGCATGTGACGTCAAGTCAAGAGTTTTATCAGGATCCTTGACTATGCGAGCACAATCTGACTTTGCCTAAGTTCATAGCGTAGTTCAGCTTCACCCAAACTCGGAGTGCAGTTGGGCAGAGGTGTGAAATCTAGATTATTATTTATAACACCCTCCTTTAAGCCTAATTTCATGAGTGCTTTGACTCCAATCTGCTCTCGTAATCTGCTAAAGTCTTCCTCCTTTAAAGGCTTCGTGAAAATATCTACCAACTACTCCTTAGATCTGCAAAACTATAGTTGAATTTCTTCGGACTTCACCAACTCTTTGATGAAGTGATAACGAATATCTATGTGCTTTGTTTGACCATGGAACATGGGATCCTTTGATAGTGCAATGACCAAATTATTATCACAAAAATTTATTGTCGTGCCTTCTAGAGGATAGTTCACTTCACTCAGAACTCTTCGCAGCCAAACTGCCTGGCATGTGACTGACGTGGTGGTGACATATTCTACTTCAGCTGTGGACAATGCAATGATAGGTTGCTTCTTGGATGCCCATAATACTATCCTTGATTTGATATGGAAAGCATACCCGAAGGTGCTCTTTTGATTATCGGTGCTACCAGCCTAGTCACTGTCTATGAATCCCACCAGTTCCAACTGGTCTTGTCTGGCGTAAAATAGACCATTGTTCCGCATTCTATTGACATAGTGCAAGATACTCTTGCCTACTTTCCAGTGCATGTCCTTTGGAGTCTCCATGAAATGGCTAATCAGACTAACTCCAAACATCAGATCTGGTCGAGTTGCAGTCAAATACATCATACTGCCAACTAGCTTCTTGAACAACATTGGATCTACATTTCTCCCTGAATCTAGCTTGCTCAGCTTCAAATTTGTGGCAATAGGTGTGATGGCAGGTTTTTTGTCCTCCATATTGAACCGCTTCAGGACATCCTTCACATACTTGTCCTGAGAAATAAAGATGCCATCTTCCGATTGGTCAACTTCAATGCCGAGAAAATACTTCATTAGCCCTAAGTTCGTCATCTCGAACTCCTTGTTCATGGTTGTTCTGAAATGGACAAACATTATTGTGTTGTTGCCAATGTAAATTAAATCATCCACATACAGGCAAAAAATTATGAGCTCACCTACATCATTTGTCTTCATGTATAGGGTGTGCTCATATGGGCATTTTACAAACCCATTTTCCTAAAAATAGTTGTCAATCCAGCTATACCAAGCTCGGGGTGCCTGCTTAAAACCATACAAGGCCTTCTTTAGCTTCAGGAATTTGCCCTCCTGGCCTTCAATTTTGTAACCTAGTGGCTGGTCTATGTATACCTCTTCCTCCAACACTCCATTGAGGAAGGCTGACTTGACATCCATCTAGTACATTTTCCAACCCTGTTGGGCTGCCAATGCCAAGATCATCCTGGCTGTGTCAAGTCGATATATAGGTGCATAAACCTCATGGTAATCGATGCCTGAATTTTGCTTGTAGCCCTTTACCACCAGTCTGGCCTTATGCTTGTCAACGTCTCCTTGGGCATTGAACTTTGTCTTATACACCCATTTGACCCCAATGGTCTTCTTCCCTACTAGAAGATCTGTCAGTTGCCATGTATCATTCTTTTCAATGGCTTTAATATCCTCGTCCATCGCCTGCACCCACTTATGATTTTAAATTGTGTCTTCAAACTCTACTGGATCAACTTTAGTAAAGAATGCAAAGTCAGAGTACTCTTCATCTACATGTATTTGGGTTGCCTCATGGATTTCTTGCAAGCTCATTGTCTTCGCTGGCATCACCAAGTTCTGGATTCTACTTGCACATGGAGGCGACCGAGATGGAGTGGTTGTGCTACTGCTGGCATCATTGCTGCTACTGGAGGTTGCAGGTGGCTACACACTTCCTTCTTCCAAGTCAACAGACTCTACTACTACTGACTCTGACTGGCCAGTCTCTGACTTCCAATTCTAGGCTTCATATTCAAGAAACTTCACATCACGACTGATGATGAGCTTCTTCGTCACAGGGTTGTATAGCCTATATGCCTTTGCCTGCTCATTGTACCCTATGAAAATGTACTTCTCAACTCTATCATCCAACTTCTACCGCTTCTCTTCTGGAATATTTGCATATGCAAGGCACCCAAACACATGCAAGTGAGCCACACTTGGCTTCATACCACTCCAAGCCTCTTGAGGGATTTTGTCCTTCATGCTTGTGGTGGGACATATGTTCAGTAGGTAGACTACACATGTTACATCCTCTATCCAAAATTTGTGCAACAATCCCTTCACATTCATCATGCTTCATGCCATCTCCATGATGGTCCGGTTCTTCCTCTCAACTATGTTGTTATGCTGTGGCGTGTATCGAGCAGTGAATTGCCTTTGAATTTTGTACTACTTGTAGTAGTTATGAAATTCATTGGAGATGTATTCACCTTTGCCATCTTTCTTGAGAGTCTTGATCTGATATCCACTCTATTTCTCCACCAGAGCCTTGAACTCTTTGAATCTAGAAAATGCTTCTGACTTCAGCTTGATGGCATAGATCCAAGTCTTTCGGCTGAAGTCATCTATGAATGTTAAGAAGTATTTGTTTCCAAAAAATGTGTTGGTCTGCATCATACCGTAAATGTCTGAGTGCACCAACTCTAGTGGTTGTGATGCTCTCTAAGACTGATCGAAAGGGAATGAATCCCTATGTTGTTTTTTGACTAAGAAGCCCTCACAAACTTGATTTTTTTGCTCTATCAAGGGTAAACCCTTCACCATCTACTTCTTGTGCAGTTGATTCAAGCCACTGAAGTTCAGGTGACCAAATCTGAGATGCCATAGCCAGGTAGCATATTTCACAACTACACTCAGCGACATCAATGATTCATTCTGAATCTATAATGAAAACATTTTATTATTCGTCATGGACACGATAGCAATATGCCCATGTGACTTGTCTCTAATGGTGAAAGCTTCATATTTGAACTGGATTGTATGTCCCTTCTGCACAAGTTGTCCAATGCTCAGTAGGTTATGCTTCAGGCCAGGCACATAGTAGACCTCACATATTTGCTTTCATTTTTCATGCCTGGTGTGGATGAGGATCTTTCCTTTCCCCATTATGGGAACCTTGTTGTTGTTCCCCATATTCACCTCAAACTGGACTGTTTCATCCATTTGGGAGAACATATCATTGTTCCCTGTCATGTGGTTGTTGCACCCACTATCTAAATACCAGATATTCTTCTGGAACTCCTCCTCAATGTTGCATGTCAACAACATGTTTCCTCCTACCACATTTTTGGTTTTTTTCGTATAATGGGCTTATTGCTGGTTCTCCTTGACCATCTGTTTTTTACACTATGAGATGTAATGGCCAAATTTCTTTCAAAAATAGCACTAGACCTTTGACATGTCCTTATTCTGACCAGATCCATCTTGTTGATTTTTTGAACTACCTCTTCCACCTTGCTGATGGAAATTATAGTTGGTTACTCCTTCGCTAGGGTTTGACCATCCTCCTTACTTGTTGCCTTTTCCATGCCTACCTCTGCCTCTTCTTCCATGATAACTAGAGGCACCATGGTGGGAATCTTATTTTTCACTATCTTAGAATGAGACTTGACCCCTGAATGCTTGCTCTAGAGAGGTCTGATATGAACGACTAAGCCTCTGTTCATGTGTCTGTAATGAACCCATGAGCTCATCTATCAAGAGGGTTGTTAGATCCCTTGACTCTTTGATTGCTATCACAATCGATTCAAACTTGGCAGGTAGACTTTTGAGAATTTTCTCCATGATTCTCTAGCTCTACACATTTTATCCATTCAACCGCATTTGGTTGATAATATCCATCATCCAAGTGAAGAAATCACTCATGGACTTGGACTCACTCATCTGCAGATTTTTAAAGTCCCTCTTGAGCATCTACAGCTTCACCAACTTTACCTTATTGGTGCCCTGGAATGAGCTAGCCAGAATCTCCCAGGTCTGCTTTGCCTTGGTGGTTGATGCGATCCATGGGAAGATGGACTCCTCGATCGCTTGCATAATGTAGAAGAGGGCCTTCTGGTACTTCATGTTCTCTTTCAACATGTCCTTGTCTTCTTGAGAGAGGGTGGCCAGTGCTGCTACATCTGTCGATTCTGGGTAGCCATTCTCGACTAACTCCCATAGCTCCTGAGATCTGAATAGGATCTTCATTTGGATGCTCTAGTAATCGTAATTATTCCCATTGAAGTGCGAGATCTGCAACTGCAAGTTGTTTCTAGTGGAAACCATTCTGATTCGATCTCCGTGTCAAGGGATCATTGGCTCTGATACCAATTTGAAGTTTTAAATTAAAATTTCACAATCATCATCAGACTCTCCACAAGTGTCACGCATGCAAAGAGTACCAATATGAAGAAGATGAAATTATCAAATCCGCCATGTAGATTCACTAAGAAGTAAGCTATCACTCCTGATAATAAAGAAATTAACATCAAGTAGGGAATTGATGAAATTGTATTTGCTATAACGAAAGCATCCACTTTGTAATGACCATTCAGTCTCTCTCGCCCAAAAACCTACTTTCATATCACAGGTCTCTTTAGCCCTAAAGAATCTATCCGAAGCAAGAAGATTTTCTTGTGGGTTCATTAGTAAACATAGTATTAATTCGTATATTAAGGGAAGAGGAAGAAATGGCTCACCCTCATGTCCTCAAAAAAAGAGGGGAACCCTCCTATTGCCATAAAAGTGAGAAAAGTGACTACAAACATTAGCATTGCCCCACTTGGCTGCAGCACACAAATAGTTGTTAAACCAAAAATTGTAAGCAATGTTTTTCAAAATTAATTAAATTCCTTCTTGAGAGTAGTGTTCGTACTTGGATTGCACCATAGTCCTGTCCAACATTATAATAGATGGTACCCACACACAGACAAAGAGCAATATAGATTGCAACTCTAATCCAATAATATCCTAAATCACGGTACATGTTAATGAACGACCTTTTCATTTTGAAGGAATTAATCTCTGTATTCTGAAATTTCCCACAGGTGGAGCGATATCGGGAAAAGCTCCCTAGTGCTGGTAAAACATGGAAGAAGGACTTTGAGTCCCAAATAGCTAAGAAAAATTATGATATTGGGTTAAACTCTTATGCACCAGTGATTTGGAGAATAGAGGTTCTGAGCCGACTATCGTTGTCGTGAACCAACAATTTCGAGAAAAACACTCAAGCATCAACTACTTCCAGAATATAGGCTTGAGCTCCAAATCGCTAAAAGGTGATGAAAATACTTCGCAAATTTGGGTTTCTAGCTATTTCGAGGAGTTTAGGTAAAGAACAATATTATAATAAGATAATAATGAATATGCCTCTAAACCCTTTACCTAAGCTAAAGGACGCATATCGCTATTCTCATTAGCACTAAAGGGAGAAATGAGGAATAGCGAGCGAAAGTGGGAGACATAGAATTATGCATCCACAACAGACGAACCACTAAGGGACAAAGGTCTAAAATGACAAAATAGAATCTATTTTAGTGGTAAAGATAAAAAGTGACCAAAGTCGCTAATAAAATAAACAAATTTCGTAATTGTTCAACATGGTGAGCGATAGAGAGAAAAATATACTAACTAGCGATAAAGGGAAATAGACGAAGTTTTATTTATGCACGAGAAACTTATAGATCTTTAACCATTAAAGGCTTACAAACTTATGCAACTAAATGCAGGATAAACAAAATAAGGTAGAGTCTGAAGCTGTTGTTCAACTTTATTAGAATTTTGCTCCTCTGCAATTCTCGTTACCAATGTTTACCCCAAACTTGCACTATTGTGCACTATTGTGATCTCACCCTCTGAAATATCTATTTTAAAAACACGAACTGTCTTTTTATAGCCTATGAAAGGGAGGATAAGGATTGTCTTCTGATAGGCTTATCTTCTGACACATTTAGGGTTTATGACAGTCGAAGTAGGGTTACTGACCAATCACAGAATTGCAATAACTAAAATAAATGTGACGATCGGATTTGCGGTTGTCCATGTTGTCAGACGTAAAGTCACTCCTGACAAAGTGATCCCTAGATCATTATCACTGATGTGTTTTTCATGGCTTTGATGCTTGTTTCGAGTGATAGTGAGATGGAGGTCAGGTTTAATAATTTCAACACCCTCCTTTGAACCTAAACTCACAAGCCCTTTGACACCTGTATTCCCACACCATAACCCACACAATTTGAAGGAATTAACCTCTGTATTCACGAAATCGCCCATGCACGGAGCGATATCGGGCAAAGCTCCCTAGTGCTGGCGAAACAGGGAAGAAGGACTTTGAGCCCCGAATTGCTAAGAAAAATGGTGATATTGGGTTAAAATCTTATGCGCCGAAGATTTGGAGAATAGAGGGTCTGAGCTGAAAAAATCGCTGTCATGAACCAGCGATTTCGGGAAAAACACTCAAGCACCGGCAACTTCGGGAATATAGGCTTGAGCTCCAAATCGCTAAAAGGGGGTGAAAAAACTTTGGGCGAATTTGGGTTTCCAGCGATTTCAAGGAGTTTAGGTAAAGGACAATATTATAATAAGACAAAAAATGAACATGCCTCTAAACCCTTTACCCAAGCTAAAGGACGCATATCGCTATTCTCATTAGCGCTAAAGGGAGAAATGAGGAATAGCGAGCGAAAGTGGGAGACGTAGAATGATGCATCCACAATAGACGAACCACTAAAGGACAAAGGTCTAAAAGGACGAAATAAAATCTGTTTTAGTGGTAAAGATAAAAAGTGACCAAAGTCGCTAATAAAATAAACAAATCCCGTAATCACTCAACATGGTGAGTGATAGAGAGAAAAATATACGTTGGCAAGCGATAAAGATAAATAGACGAAGTTTTATTTATGCACAAGAAACTTATAGATATTTCACCATTAAAGGCTTACAAACTTTTACAACTAAATACAAGATAAACAAAATAAGGGAGAGTCCAAAGTTGTTGTTCGACTCTGTCAGAATTCACCTTGCACTTATGTGCACTACTGTGATCTCACCCTTCGATATATCTATTCTGAAAACATGAACTGTCTTTTTATAGCATGCGAAAGGGAGGATAAGGATTACCTTCTAATAGGCTTATCTTCTGACACACTTAGGGTTTATGACAGTCGAAGTAGGGTTACTGACCAATCACCGAATTGCAACAACTAAAATAAATGCGGCGATCAGATTTGTGGTTGTCCGTGTTGTCAGACGTCAAGTCACTCCTGACAGAGTGATCCCTAGATCATTGTTGTTGATGTGTTTTTCATGGATTTGATGCTTGTTTTGAGCGATAGCAAGATGGGGTTAGGTTTAATAATTTCAAAACCCTCCTTTGAACCTGAATTCACAAGCCCTTTGACACCTAACTACTCACGCAATCGACTGAAATCCTCCTTCAAAGGCTTGGTAAAAATGTCAACTATCTACTCCTTCGATCTGCATAACTACAGTTGAACCTCACTTGACTTCACTAGCTCTCTGATGAAGTGATACCGAATGTCGATATGCTTCGTCCGCCCATGGAACACCGGATCCTTTGACAGTGCAATGGCGGAATTTTTGTCACAAAATATGGTTGTCGTGCCTTTCGAAGGATGGTTCAGTTCTCCTAGAACCCTTCACATCCATACTTCTTGGCATGTGGCTGAAGTGGCGGTGACATATTCTACTTCAGCAGTGGACAATGCAATGATCGGTTTCTTCTTGGACGCCCATGACACTGCACCTGATCCAAGATGAAATGCGTAACTGGAAGTGCTCTTCCGATCATCCGTGTTGCCAGCCTAGTCACTATCAGTGTAGCCTATCAGCTCCAACTGGTCTTGCCTAGCATAGAATATGCCATGGTTCCTCATCCCGTTGACATAGCACAAGATGCGCTTGCCTGCTTGCCAATGCGGATCCTTTGGAGTCTCCATAAACCGACTGATGAGACTGACTCCAAACATCAAATCTGGTCGAGTTGCAGTCAAGTACATCAGACTACCAACTAGCCGCTTGAACAAAGTTGGATCGATGCTTCTCCCAGAGTCCAACTTGCTCAACTTTAATCCCGTGGCAATAGGTGTGATGGCAGGTTTGTTGTCCTCCATCTTGAACCACTTTAGGACATCCTTCGCATACTTACCCTGAGAAATGAAGATGCCATATGTTGATTGGTCAACTTTGATGCCAAGAAAATACTTCATCAGCCCCATATCTGTCATCTCGAACTCCTTCTTCATGGTTGTTCTAAACTGGTCAAACAAGGCATTGCTATTGCCAGTGTAAATCAAATCATCCACATAGAGGCAGACGATTATGAGCTCCCCTTCTTCATTTGTCTTCAGGTACAAGGTATGCTCATATGGGCATTTGACAAACCCATTCTCCTAAAAATAGTCATCAATCCAGTTGTACCATGCCCTAGGCACCTGCTTCAACCCATACAGGGCCTTCTTCAACTTGAGGACCTTGCCCTCCTATCCTTCGATCTCATAACCGGGTGGTTGGTCTATGTAGACCTCTTCCTCCAAAACACCATTGAGGAAGGCTGACTTGACATCCATCTGAAACACCTTCCAACCCTATTGGGCTGCCAATGCCAGGATCATCCTGACTATGTCAAGTCGGGCTACAGGCACATACACTTCATGGTAGTCGATGCCTGACTTCTGCTTGTAGCCCTTCACCACCAATCTGGCCTTATGTCGATCCACTTCACCTTGGGCGTTGAACTTGGTCTTATACACCCACTTGACCCCAATGGTCTTCTTCCCTACTGGGAGATCCGCTATCTGCCATGTATCATTCTTCTCAATGGCTTCAATCTCCTCATCCATCGCCTTTACCCATTTTTGATTCTGACTTACCTCTTCAAACTCAACTAGATCACACTCAGTAAAGAAGGCGAAGTCAAAATATTCTTCATCTTCATGATGACGGGTTGCCTCATAGATGTCTTGCAAGCTCCTCGTCTTCGTTGGAGTCCTCAAATTTTGAATCCTGCTTGCAATTGGAGGTGACCGAGATGGTGAGGTTGTGCTACTACTAGCACCGCTGCTGCTGTTGGAGGCTGTAGGTGGTTGCACACTGTTCTTCTCCAAGTCAACAGCCTCAACAACTACTGGCTCAGGCTGGCTAGTGTTGGACTTCCAATTCCATGCTTCATCCTCTAGGAACTTCACATCACGGTTGATGACGAGCTTCTTCGTCATAGGATTGTATAATCTGATATGCCTTTGCTTCCTCACTATATCCTATGAAGATACACTTCTCCGCTCTATCATCCAGCTTCTTCCTCTTCTCTTCTAGAACATGTGCATATGCAATGCACCCGAACACGCGCAAATGAGCCACACATGGCTTTTGACCACTCCAGGCCTCTTGAGGAATCTTGTCCTTCACGCTTTTGGTGGGACACCTGTTTAGCAGATAGACTACATAGGTTACAACCTCTGCCCAGAATTCATGTGGTAATCCCTTTGCCTTCATCATGCTGCGTGCCATCTCCATGATGGTTCGGTTCTTCCTCTCAACTACGCCATTTTGTTGTGGCGTGTATCTGGTAGAGAGTTGCCTTCGAATTCCATTCGCCTTGCAAAAATTTTGGAATTCGTTGGAGATGTACTCTCCTCCACCATCTGTTCTTAGGGTTTTGACCTGGTAGCCACTCTGTTTCTCCACTAGAGCCTTGAACTCCTTGAACTTGCCAAAAGCCTCCGACTTCTGCTTAATGGCATAGATCCAGGTCTTCCGACTGAAATCATCAATGAAGGTCAAGAAATACTTATTGTCGGTAAATGTGGTGGTCTACATCGGACCACAAATGTCTGAGTGCACCAGCTCCAATGGTTGTGATGCTCTCCAAGACTGATCGAAAGGGAATGAATCCCTGTGTTGCTTGTCGACTAAGCAACCTTCACAAACTTGATTCGACTGCTCAATAAGGGGTAAACCCTTCACCATCTGCTTCTTGTGTAGCAAATTCAGGCCACTAAAACTTAGGTGACCGAATCTGAGATGCCACAGCCAGGTAGCATCCTTCATGACTACACTCAGGGACATCAAAGACTCATTCTGAATCTACAGCGAAAACATCTTGTTCTTCATCATGGACACTGTTGTAATTTTCCCATGTGCTTTATCTCTGATGGTGCAGGTTTCATATTTGAATTGAATAGTGTGTCCCTTATGCACGAGTTGTCCCACACTTAGCAGGTTGTGCTTCAACCCAGGCACATAGTATACATCACAGATTTGCTTTCTTTCATTGTGCCTAGTACGAATGAGGATCTTGCCTTTCCCCATCACGGGAACCTTGTTGTTGTTCCCCATATTCACCTCGGACTGGACTGTTTCATCCAGTTGGGAGAACATCTCCTTGTTCCCCATCATGTGATTTTTACACCCGCTATCCAAATACCAGACATTCTTCTGGCACTCCTCCTCAATGTTGCAAGTCAGCAGCACATGTCCTCCTACCGTATTTTCGGTTTCATTCATGTAATGGGCTTGCTGCTGGTTCTCCTTGGCCATCCTCTTTCTGCACTATGAGATATAATGGTCGTATTTCTTGCAATAATAACATTGGACCTTGGACATGTCCTTTTTTTGGCTAGACCCACCTTGTTGGTTCTTCGATCCGCCTCTTCCACCTTGCTAATGGAAATTGCAATTGGTCTCTCCCTCGCTAGGGTTTGACCGTCCTCCTTTTCCTTTCCCATGCCTGCCTCTGCCTCTTCCTCCTTGAGAACTAGAGGTGCCATGGTGGGAATCTTGCCTGCCACTATCTCGGAATGAGACTTGCGCCTTAAAATCCTGCTCCAGAGAGGACTGAGATGAGCCACCATGGTGGGAATATTTCCTACCGCTATCATGATGTCTGCAATGAACCCATGAGCTCGTCCACCGAGAGGGTCGTTAGATCCCTCGACTCCTCGATTGCTATCACAACGGAGTCAAACTTTGTAGGCAGGCTTTTGAGAATCTTCTCCATGATTCTTTGGCTCTGCACGATTTCTCCATTCAATCGCATCTGGTTGATTACGTCGATCGTTCAGGTGAAGAAGTCACCCATGGACTCCATCTCATTCATCTGCAGGTTCTTGAACTCCCTCCTTAGCATCTGTAGTTTCACGAGCTTCACTTTGTTGGTGCCCTGATACGAGCTAGCCAAAATCTCCCAGGCCTGCTTTGCCTTGGTGGTCGATGCGATCCATGAGAATATGGTCTCTTCGACCGCTTGCATGATGTAAAACAGGGCCTTTTGGTCCTTCTTGGTGTTCTCCTTCAATAGGTCCCTATCAGCTTGGGAGAGGGTGGCTAATGCTGTTGCATCTGCCGGTTTAGGGTAGCCATTCTCAACCAGGTCCCACAACTCCTGAGATCCGAATAGGATCTTCATCTGGATGCTCCAGTAGTCGTAGTTCTTGCCATTGAATCGCGGGATCTGCAACTGCAAGTTGTTGCTGTCGGAAGCCATGCTTCAAAAACCCATAGGATGACAAGTCTGCTCTGATACCAATTTGAAGGAATTAACCTTTGTATTCTCAAAATCATCCATGTGCAGAGCAATATCAGGAAAAGCTCCCTAGTGCTAGAGAAACAAGGAAGAAGGACTTTAAACCCCGAATCACTAAGAAAAATGATGATATTGGGTTAAACTCTTATGCACCGAAGATTTGGAGAATAGAGGATTTAAAATCACTGTCATGAATCAATGATTTTGGGAAAAATACTCAAGCACCGGTGACTTCAGGAATATAGGCTTGAGCTCCAAATCGCTAAAAAGGGGTGAAAAAACTTTAGGTGAATTTGGGTTTCTAGTTATTTCGAGGAGTTTAGGTAAAGGACAATATTATAATAAGACAAAAAATGAACATGCCTCTAAACCCTTTACCCAAGCTAAAGGACGCATATCGCTATTCTCATTAGCGCTAAAGGGAGAAATGAGGAATAGCGAGCGAAAGTGGGAGACGTAGAATGATGCATCCACAACAGACAAACCACTAAAGGACAAAGATCTAAAAGGATGAAATAGAATTTGTTTTAGTGGTAAAGATAAAAAGTGACCAAAGTCGCTAATAAAATCAACAAATCCTGTAATCGCTCAACATGGTGAGCGATAGAGAGAAAAATATACACCGACGAGCGATAAAGGGAAATAGACGAAGTTTTATTTATGCACGAGAAAATTATAGATCTTTCCCCATTAAAGGCTTATAAACTTATGCAACTAAATCTAGGATAAGCAAAACAAGGGAGAGTCTAAAGCTGTTGTTTGGTTCTATCAGAATTATGCTCCTCTGCAATTCTCGCTATCGACATTTACCCCAAACTTGCATTGTTGTGCACTACTGTGATCTCACCCTCCGATATATCTATTCTGAAAACACGAACTATATTTTTATAGCCTATGAAAGGGAGGATAAGGATTGCCTTCTGACAGGCTTATCTTCTGACACGCTTAGGGTTTATGACAACCGAAGTAGGGTTGCTGACCAATTGCTGAATTGCAACAACTAAAATAAATGCGACGATCGGATTTGCGGTTGTCCGTGTTGTCAGACGTCAAGTCACTCCTAACAGAGTGATCCCTAGATCGTTGTCGTTGATGTGTTTTTCATGGCTTTGATGTTTTTTTTCGAGTGATAGCGATATGGGGTCAAGTTTAATAATTTCAAAATTCGTGAGGACGTAAGATGAGCTTGGCTCCATTTCATTTCCAGTCATGCACCTTCCTACACAAAAACTAGAGTGGTTGTTTAATCATGACTATTAACTTATATTCACCTCCCTCAAGCTTCCAAAAGCACCACTAACTGCATGCCTTGTTGGATATCTCATTTACTATGGTGATGACTGCTTTGGCTATAGTGGATGATTGATAAGATCAAACCAGATTGTCTATAACTTGAGAAGTTGTAATATTTCCTTGAGAATCTCCCTCCTCTATATCCTGCATGGCAAACATTTTTTAAAATAAATACAAGTAAGGATTCTCTATTTTTTTGTTGAAACTGAGAAGTAATTCTACATACTCATATAAATTCTTTCATTTACGCATTGGAACGAAGAGGAAGAAAGAAAGAATAAAATTCTATGTACTATTTCAAACTTGGAGTTTATAGTTTGGAGATAATGATCGAAAGGGTTTCTTAATGATGGGCAAGGAAAACCGTTCACTACAAAGAACTAATTTTCAACAAGGTGTCATAAGTATTTTCGTGATAACCATCGGACAACATCTTTCTTTAGTTAAAAATACTTAGTTACCTGGCTTGCTTGAGAAGTTGCACCAAAGTACACCGTTCTTCCTCCAACAAGCAGGTACAAGTTATAAAATAACTCGAACACTTCACTACTTGGTTGATGTATGGAAGTTGCTACTGTCCTTCTGTCCTCTCGTGTCAGGCTGGCTATTATTTTCACCACATGATAAGCAATAGCACTGATAGACATCCATAATCTAGGTTAGACTTATTTTTATCTTACGTTGAACATGAAATATTCTGGTGCAATGTTTGCTTGTGCCAAGGTTCTGGCACAAGGTTTGGATGCGCCAAAGGCCTGGCACAATACCTGAGCTTGGCCGCATGACAAGAGTGCATCTCACTTGGGGCACACAGGGAAAGTGCACCTCACTTGTGGCGCATAGGAAAAATTGTGCCTCACTTGGGTGCGTGAAGAGAGGTGCATCGAAACTGGCCCAAGAGTAAATAGTAGAAAAATACTAAGACAAACTTGCACAAAATAGAGATTTTATTCACTCATGATAAACAGACTGCCAATGCAGTATTACAATGCAAGATTGAACTTTACACAGACATCTGCAACACAGTTGTAGGATTAACATCGAAGGAGTTTTTGGGAGACTATTGCTCTAACTCCTCTGCTCTACTCAACTATCCCTCGCTCTCTGATCTACCCCGATTCCTCGATGTGTTTTTTGAAAGACCACTCCTCCTTTTATAGCTAGATGGAATGGAGGATAAGGCTTATCTTCTAACATGCTTATCCTCTGACATGCATCGCATTAGGGTTTCTGCCCACTCACCGAACTATAGCTACCGACATTAACGATGATGTTATCCGATCTGTTGGGGTGTCAAATTTGGTTTAATTTTCTAACACCCTCATTTAAACCAAATTTCACAAAGACTTTGATGCCCAACATTTATCGGAGCTTGTTGAAGTCTTCCTCCTTCAAAGATTTTGTAAAAATATCAGCTACCTGTTCTTTTGACCTATAAAATAGTAACATAATTTTGTTAGCTTTCACCAACTCTCTGATGAAGTGGTAGCGGATATCGATATGCTTCATCCTACCATGAAACACTGGATCCTTTGATAGTGCTATGGCAGACTTATTATCACAAGAAATGATTATCACTTTTTTCGATGGATGATTCAGCTCACCCAAAATTCTTTGCAGCCATACTACCTGGCATGCGAATGATGTGGTGGCAACATACTCTGCCTCTATAGTGGACAATGCAACTATTGGTTGCATCTTGGGCGACCATGATACTACTCCTAATCTAATATGGAAAGCATATCTAGAAGTGTTCTTATAATCATCAGTGTTGCCAGCCCAATCGCTATTTATGTAGTCAACCAATTCCAGATGGTCTTTTTTACCATAGAAAATTCCATGGTTTCACATCCCATTGACATAGTGTAAAATCCTTTTGCCTGCTTGCCAATGCGTGTCCTTTGGAGTCTCCATAAATCTGCTGATCAGGCTCACTCCAAACATCATATCGGGTCTAGTTGTAGTCAAGTACATGAGACTGCCAACTAACCTCTTAAACAAGGTTGGATCAACATTTTTGTTGGAATCCATCTTGCTCAGCTTCAGACCTATGGCAATAGGTGTGATGGTAGGTTTGTTGTCATCCATCTTAAACCTTTTCAAGACATCCTTCACATACTTACTCTGAGAAATGAAGATGCCATCTGTAGATTAGACAACTTCAATACCTAGAAAGTATTTCATCAGCCCTAAGTCCATCATCTCAAACTCCTTCTTTATAGTTGTTATGAACTGGTCAAACAACTCATTGTTGTTTCCAATGTAAATCAGATCATCTACATACAAGCAAATGATTATCATCTCACCTTATGGGTTTTGCTTCAGGTACAAGGTGTGCTCATATGGGTATTTCATGAACCCATTCTCCTGAAAGTAAGAATCAATCCGACTATACCAAGCCTTGGGTGCTAGCTTCAACCCATACAGGGCCTTCTTCAGCTTTAGGAATTTACCTTCTTGTCCTTCCAACTCATAGCCTGGTGGCTCATCTATATAGACCTCTTCTTCCAACACTTTGTTTAGGAATGCAGACTTGACATCCATCTGGTACACATTATAGCCTTTCTAGGCTACCAATGCCAGAACCATTCTAACTGTGTCAATTCAAGCCACAAGTGCATACACCTCATGATAGTCAATGCCTGACTTTTTACCACCAATCTGGCCTTGTGTCGATCAAATTCACTTTGGGTATTAAAATTAGTTTTGTATACCCACTTGACCCCAATGGTCTTCTTCCCTGTTGAGAGATAACTCAACTGCCATGTCTTTTTTTTCTCTATGGCCTCAATTTCCTCATCCATCGCCTTCACCCATTTTTTATTCTGAATTGCTTCTTCAAATGAAATTGGATCACACTCAAAAAATAAAGCAAAGTCAGAATGTTCTTCTTCTTGAAGTCGGGTTACCTCATAGATGTCTTGTAAGCTCCTCGTCTTCATGGGTGTCCTCAAGTTGGAGATTTTGCTTACAATTTGAGGTGTTTGTGATGATGAGGTGGTGCTACTTCTAGCTCCAGAGTTGCTACTTGAAGTTGCAAGTTGATGCACTCGTTCTTCTTCCACATCCCCAAACTCAATGACTACTGGTTATGGCTGACCAGTCTTTGATTTCTAGTTCAAAGATTCATCCTCAAGGAACTTCACATCTCGACTAATAATCATTTTCTTCATCATAGGATTATACAACCTATATGCCTTCGACTATTCACTATACCCATTGAAGATGCATTTCTCAGCTTTGTCGTCTAGCTTCTTTCTCTTCTCATCTGGGACATGTGCATATGCTATGCACCCAAAAAATCTGAAATGAGCAATGCTTGGCTTCAGGTTGCTCCATGCCTATTGAGGAATTTTGTCCTTCACACTCTTTGTGGGACATCGATTTAGAAGATACACTGCACAACTTACAGCTTCTGCCCAGAACTCATGAGGTAAGTTCTTTGCCTTCAACATACTTTGTGCCATCTCCATAATGGTTTTGTTCTTCCTCTCAACTACACCATTTTGTTGTGGTGTGTATCTAGCAGTAAGCTGCCTACAAATTCCAGTTTACTTGCAAAATTTTTGGAATTCATTGGAGATATACTCACCTCCACCATCTGTCTTGAGAGTCTTCACCTGGTAGTTGCTTTGTTTCTCAACCAGAGCCTTGAACTCCTTGAATTATTTGAACGCCTCTGACTTTTGCTTGATGGGATATACCCATGTCCTCCAACTGAAGTCGTCAATGAAAGTCAAAAAATATTTGTTACCGGCAAATGTGTTGCTCTGCATTGTATCACAAATATCAAAATACACCAGCTCTAATGGTTGTGAAGCTCTCCAAGACTATCCTACAAGGAATGCATCCCTGTGCTTCTTGTCGACTAAGAAACCCTCACAGACTTGATTTGGTTGCTCAATAATGGGTAAACCCTTCACCATCTACTTCTTGTGCAGCAAGTTCAAGCCATTGAAGCTCAGGTGACCAAATTTGAGATGCCACAACCAGGTAGCATCCTTCTCAACTGCACTAAAAGATATCAGAGATTTATTCTAAATCTGCAATAGAAACATCTTATTTTTAGTCATGGACACAGTTGCAATCTGCCCATACTCCTTGTCTTTGATGGTGCAAAGTCCATCCTTGAGATTAATAGTGTATCCCTTCTACACAAGTTGTCCAACGCTCAGCAAATTGTGCTTCAAACCAGGCACATAATAGACATTGGTGATCTGCTTCCTTTTACCTTGCCTAGTACGAATGAGGATTTTTCCTTTCCCCATCACATGAACTTTGTTGTTGTTCCCCATTTTCACCTCAGACTGGATTGTTTCATCTAGTTGTGAGAACATCTCTTTGTTCCTCGTCATGTGGTTGTTGCAACCACTATCAAGATACCAGATATTCTTCTGGCTTTCCTCCTCAATACTACAAGTTAACAACACATTTCCACCAACATCTCTACACTCTCCATTATCAGGCTCATCTATGTAGTGTGCTTGTTGTTGGTTATCTTTGGCCATCTTCTTTCTACACTAAAAAATATAGTGGCCAAATTTCTTGCAGTAATAACATTGGATCTTTGATTTATCCTTTCTCTAATAAGATCCTCCTTGCTAGTTTTTGTTGTTGCATCTTCCTCCTTACTGATGGAAGTTGCAACTGGTCTCTCCATCATTGGAGTTTGACCTTCTTCCTTGCTTTTTGCCTTTTCCATTCTTGCCTCTGCCTCTTCTTCCTTGAGAACCTGAGGCTCCTTGGTGGGAGTTTTATCTGCTACTATCTCGAAATGAGACCTATGCTTTGAATGCTTGTTCCAGTGAGGACTGAGTTGAGTGACTCAGCCTCTATTCATGTGTTTGTAGAGAACCCATGAGCTCATCCATAGAGAGGGTTGTTAAATCCCTCAATTCTTTGATTGCTATCACCACTGAGTCAAACCTTGTTGGAAGTTGCAACTGGTCTCTCCATCATTGGAGTTTGACCTTCTTCCTTGCTTTTTGCCTTTTCCATTCTTGCCTCTACCTCTTCTTCCTTGAGAACCTGAGGCTCCTTGGTGGGAGTTTTCTCTGCTACTATCTCGAAATGAGACCTACGCTTTGAATGCTTGTTCCAGTGAGGACTGAGTTGAGTGACTCAGCCTCTATTCATGTGTTTGTAGAGAACCCATGAGCTCATCCACAGAGAGGGTTGTTAAATCCCTCAATTCTTTGATTTCTATCACCATTGAGTCAAACCTTGTTGGTAGGCTCCTTAACATCTTCTCCATAATCCTTTGATTCACCATGTTCTCCCCATTCAACCACATCTGGTTGATGACATCCATTATCTAGGTGAGGAAGTCGCTTATGGACTCCAACTCGCTCATCTACAAGTTCTTGAACTCCCTCCTCAACATCTACAACCGCACCAACTTCACCTTGTCACTGCCCTGGTATGAGATGGCCAAGATTTCCTAGACCTCCTTCGATTTGGTTGTGGCTTCGATTCGTGGGAAGATTGTCTCCTCAACCACCTGCATTATGTAAAATAATGCTTTCTAGTCCATCTTCCACTTCTCCTTCAATAAATCTAAGTCTGTCTGTGAGAGTGCGCTCAACGCTGCTACATTTGCTGGCTCTACATAGCCATTCTACACTAGGTCCTATAGCTCCTGCGACCCGAATAGGATCCTAATCTAGATGCTCTAGTAATCATATTTTTTATCGTTAAACTGCAACATCTGCAACTACAATTGCAATGAGTCACCACTAGAAGACATTGCTTCTTATCATCCACGGGCAGGCTCTAGCTCTGATACCAATTTGAAAGATTTTGGCATAAATTTTTCTTGCACCAAGGGTTTGGCGCAAGGTTCGGATGTTCTAAGGGTCTGGTGAAATATTCGGATGTGCCAAGGGTCTGGTACAATATGGGACTACGCCAAAGGGTCTGGCACAAAAGGAGGCTGCACCAAAGGTCTGGCGCAGGGGGAGAGTGCGTCCGAGATGGGGTGCAGGCTGGGAGTGCGCCTGGTCTTGGGTGCACTTGGTAGTTGCACCCGATATGGGGCACAAAGGAGGAGTGTGCCCGGCCTTGGGCCCACTTGGCTGTTGCGTCCAGTATTGGGCACAACGAAGGGTTGCGCCTTGGCTTGGGCACAACCAGAGAGGAGTGCACCCTAGCTTGGACGCACGACGAGAGTGCGCCTCACTGGGACGCACGAGGAAAGTGCACCTCACTTGTGGTGCACGGGAAAAATTATGCCTCACTTGAGCGCATGAAGAGAGATGCACCAAAACTGGCCCAAGAGTAAACAGTAGAAAAATACTGAGACAAACTTGCACAAAATAGAGATTTTATTCACTCATGATAAACAGACTACCAATGCAGTATTACAATGCAAGATTAAACTTTACACAGACATCTGCAACACAGTTGTAGGATTAACACTAAAGGAGTTTCCGAGAGACTGCTGCTCCGACTCCTCTGATCTGCTCAGCTATCCCTCTCCTCTGCTCTGCTCAGCTATCCCTCGCTCTCTAATCTACCCTGATTCTTTGATGTGTTTTCTGAAAGACCACTCCGCCTTTTATAGTCGGGCGGAAGGGAGGATAAGGCTTATCCTCTTACATGCTTATCCTCTAACATGCGTCGCATTAGGGTTTCTGCCCACTCGCCGAACTGCAGCTACCGACATTAACGGCGATGTTATCCGATCTGTTAGGGTGTCAAATCTGGTTTAATTTTCTAACAAAACATCCGCTATGAAAAAGTTGGGTAGTGTAATTCAATACCTGTCCAAACCACTAGTCGGTTCGTCCAAAAATAGAAGTTTTGGCCGTGTGAAGATCTCTATGGAAATGCTCACCCGCCGTTTCGTTTCTCTCCCCCACTTAATCCTTTCGTCCTCCATCCACCAATCCTTGTATTTTCCGAATCTTGCAGACCCATTTCTTTAATAGTCATTTCAGCTCTTTCTCTCTTCTGGGCAGTAGACATGCTGCTTGGCAATTGTAGCTGAGCCGAATAAAACACTGCTTCCCCCACGGTCAATGTTGCCATCAGTATATCGTCTTGAGTGACATAAGCCTGTAATATTATCACTCACAGCATTTAGAAAATTGATCCTATATTCAGTTCATAACAAGAAATCAGCAATTTCTCCGTTAGCAGAAAAAGTGCCTGCCTTCGACCATTTACTAAGATATGTCCTGCCTGTCCTGTCGTACCTCCCAATCTCCCTGTACTCACGATGACATTGGTTAAATATGATATCCAAGATTCCTTTGAATTCACATGAATAGAATACTGAAAGAAGAAATCAAATACCTGCTAGCGTATCAAGAAGGGTGGACTTCCCAGATCCGGAAGGACCCATGATAGCCACCATTTGTCCAGGATGATCTTAGCCAGTAAGTCCTTGTAAAAGTGTTTTATTGCCTCCCTTCGAATTTGAAACCGTCACCCACAGATCTTTCCATGTTAGCCAAACGCCAGAGCTATGGTCGGCCGGCCTAGCATGATGAGTTACTGCTGTAGAATTAGACCCGCTTGTATTTGTCATGGCAAGCTCTACGCTCTCTAATGCTTGACGAATCTCGGGCTTTGTCCCTGTGTTAATTTGATATTCCGTCATTCTATCCAGATGACGTCGTGCATTTGAATTAAGTTCTTTCAGCACAGAGGGAGCCAATTTCCGGTTAGAGAAATATTCTGCGGAGTGAGGCATATCATCATCCTCCGAATCCGCATCATTTGAAGGTACAATATCCCCTAAATTGAAGCCTTCTTTGCTAGTTTGTTTCGGGCTGGGTGTCCATCGTGGAACCTCAGAAGCCATGCTAATTGTTACTAATATGCTTAACAGAGATTAGTAATGGGAGACCCAGACCAGAGACTTCGGATTTGGGCTTGTTTGTCAAATCCTAAGGGAAAACATAGGACACGGAAATACTGAATAAGACTCGTTACTTAGAAAAGACCCATGTAATCAACTTGCAGCAAGAAGGCCATGGAACCTCCCTATTTGGGGCAATCCCGCGATTATTAAACAAAAAAATTATCAAGATTCTCATCTATAAGAAATCAAAGAAGCTTCTAAAGTCCGCCATTCAGAGTTGAAACAGTCGTCTGGAATCTTGAGAAACATTGAATGGAATGTATTGGAAACAAAAGCTTTGAAAACAAGTTATTGAAAACAGGACATATCCAGATTCAAATATTATATAGTGAAGCTCGAAACGCGTAAGGATATTGACTGATTCAAATAATACTTACTTGAGATTGAAAGGTACAAATGAGTTCACATCCTCTTCCATTTAAATTCTAGTTGGGTCGGTATCAATACGATGAGCATTACATATAAACATCATTTAACTTCTCTGCCAACGGGTCGTTTCATATAAACATCATTCATATCTCTGCCAACGGGTCTGGGAATAATTTTTAAGATTGACTTTGACCACAAAAAGTTGAAAGCTACAACTCGACGAATCTTTCGTTCACGTATATTGACATATGGAATTTGCCTTCCATTCTAAGGCAAAATTCTCTTTACGATAAACAGAAAAAACAATATGAAAATTGAGCGGGGTAATGAAATTGGCGGGTCTGCCAGTATGTAGTGGATAGCACACACGGACTTTTAGCATGGAGCGTGCAAACCAAAAAAAAAAATTATTATAACAAAATTAAACTACTTTCGAAAAGTTTAATCTTTTTTAAATCTTAGAAACTTATACGGTTTAATTATTAAAATACACAAACTGTTTTTTGCTGTAACGTACAGCGCAGCAACAGCGTGGGGAACGCGTAAGAAGAGTTCATTTCGAAAGTCCAATCTCAGCCACTATAATGACGTCCGTGACTCAGCTGTCACAATATTTATTTCTCTCTCCAGGAGATAAGAGGTGTAAATCCTGAGAAAGTAGGGTTCTAAATCCTACTCGATAGGATTGCATATTTTGCTTTTATTTTTTTCATTCTTTAACCTTAAAATTTAAAATATGAGATAGGATTGTACTACCTACCTTCTCCTTTATGGTTTTTTAAACCTCTTAAAACATAAAAAAACATAAAAATGTTCATTACGAAAGTCCAATCTCAGCCCTTGTTAGCCGCGTAGAATGAGTCAATAAGTTTACCGCGTCTGATTGCCAAGCCATGTGATCGATCTCCCTGTATATAAGCCACTCAAAAGTTGCATTTGACACTACAAGCCTTTAGTTGAGAGAGACTCTAAAGGCTTCAATCTCAAGTATAGCAAAATTCTTTAGAAGAAAATTGGTTTTAGCAATCATGCCTACCATTTCATCCAACGGTTTATACGATTACAGTAGTCTCAATGGCAGTGAGCAGAGAGGAAAACATTATTCTTTCAAGGAAGTCAAGCAGCTGGGTCCAATAATCACAAACGTTGCTTCATCCGAGCCAGACAATGATGACGGTTTCATTCACGAATCAGTTCAAATGTTAGACGCCTCTCAAAACAACAACGAGAGCATTGACAAATGCGCATGGCTTCGCTCACAAATCGTAGGCAACGATGTTGAATTCGAAACTGCCTTCGGTAAACGGCTTTTAACGTATGCAGACCACACCGCCTCCGGAAGATGCCTTCATCACATAGAGAACTACATCATACAAAATGTGCTGCCGTATTATGGTATGATAGTGTTTGCGATGTTTTATAAAATTTCACGAACTGACTTCGGGTGTTAAGGAATTCATAGTAATACACGTTACTTTTTTATGACGTGGCAGGAAATACGCACACCGATGACAGTTTTGTTGGATACCGAACGAGCAAACTGATTCACGAAGCAGCCGAGTATATCAAACAGTGCATGGGCGGTGGTGCAGAGGATGCCCTTCTCTTTTGTGGATCTGGAACCACCGCTGACATTAAAAGACTTCAAGAAGTTATGGGAATCTCCATTCCCTCGATCATGAGATCTAGGCTTCTGCAAAGTATGACACCCCAGGAAAGATGGGTCGTTTTCACCGGACCTTACGAACATCATTCCAATTTGCTCTCATGGCGCCAAAGTCTGGCTGAAATAATATATACTGCAACGTACCGTGCATCTGAGTAAGCATTAGAGCTATTAAATTGTTAAAAAATTTGATAAAATGTTCTGCTTGTGCAGGTTGTGGAAATACCGGCGAACAAAGATGGTTTATTGGACATGGTAATGTTAAGGCGCGCACTGGAGGATCGTCAGTACGGCGGGCGTCCAAAGGTCGGTTCGTTTTCTGCTTGCAGTAACGTCACCGGAATTTTCACCGATACAGAGCTATTGCACGGCTCTTGCATGAATACGGAGCGTTTGCTTGTTTCGATTTTGCTGCTAAGTAAGTCCATCATCCATCCAAATCATTCAGAAACAGAATTCTTTATCTATGGTAGCAATTAAGAGATTAACAGGAATTTTTGAAATGCAGCGGGCCATATGATCAAATAGACATGCGCTCCGGTGAGATGGAAGGCTACGACGCAGTTTTCCTGAGCCCTCACAAATTCATCGGAGGCCCCGGTACGCCAGGGATTCTTTTAATGAGCAAGGCTCTCTATCTTATCAACAGCCAGTCCCCTTCCACATGCGGTGGTGGCACTGTCAGCTTTGTCAACGGCTTCAATGAAAAGGTATTTCTCGCTGAATCAAATTTCAACAATCCGCCACCTTTTCATTTAGGTCTTTGCTCACCACGTCTGCAAAATTCTGGTGCAACAGGACACGCTTTATTACGAAGACATTGAAGAACGGGAGGATGCGGGGACTCCAGCCATTATTCAGAAATGCAGAGCTGCGCTTGCTTTTTGGGTGAAGGAATACTTGGGAGCCAACCTAATTCACTCCCGTGAACATTTCTTTATCGAAGCAGCCATGACGCGCCTTTTACAGAATGCAAACGTTCATATATTGGGAAATACAACTATAAAACGACAGCCAATATTGTCTTTTCTTCTATACACTCGTAAGCTGGATGTAGATCAACAAAAATTAGCGAGTCCTCCCGACATGAACAGATATGTGTGGAGAGAGACACCAACCAGAGGAGGGAAGCCGCTGCATGGTCGCTTTGTGACCAAGATATTAAACGATTTATTTGGAATTCAAGCGCGAGGAGGATGTGCATGCGCGGGACCCCATGGCCATGTTCTGCTCGACGTTGACAAGGAGCAGTCGCTTGCCTTTCGTGCAGCAATAAAAAAGGTATATCTTCAACTATTGCTGGTTTTATGTTCTCCGGTAGATTACTTAGTATAGGCATGCTGCTCACATCATTCTATTTAGCAGGGTTACAATGGTCTGAAACCGGGATGGACGAGAATCAGCTTCGCATATTGTATGTCCGAGCAAGAATTTGAATTTATTTTGGCCGCAGTTGAGTTCCTCGCTCAATATGGTCAGAGATTTCTTCCATTATATAATTTCAACTGGAAAACTGGTGACTGGACTATGAAGCAGAGCACCATGGAAAAGATTAAAGGTAGCAAAGCATTTGTTGTTTTCAACAAAAAGCTTAACCCTGGAACGGATGTGTATGAAAAAGTTTCAGTGGAGCGAAAGTATTCAACGTATGTTGAAGAAGCTAAGCTGATTGCAAAATCACTGCCTAAATTTCCTGACGAAAGACGCATACCTGAAGACGTAGATATTGAGCTTTTGTTGTTCAGAGTGTAGAATTCAGATCAAGAGCGTTGACGACCAATTCCATGATTCGCTTGTTTCCAGATCTGAATAAACATGGGCTGCAAGTATTTGTTATTTTATATTTGGACTGGCTGAAAGAGTAGTATTCTATTTTAGTAGCCAATGGCACCTGGATTATAGACTTTTGGGGCCCTTGTTTGTTCTTTAAGAACATTGGAATTTAGAGTATTATTCTATTTACTTTGCATTGTACTTTCAACCGAAGTATTTTGAAAATCCATTTCTCGTACAGGGTGCTGCATTTGTTTTTATATATAACTATGATATTCATAATAATAGTTTTTATAATTTTTATTGTAAAATATTTTATAATGTTTTAAATAAAATTATTGTGGAATATACCTTACATTTAAAAGCTAAGAAGATTTATCTTTTTTATGGTAAAAACATTTTTTTTTAACCTTGAAATTTTCTTTTATTACTAAGAAGAAGGGGGTATTATATATATATTTTTTAATATATATTTTTATTATATTGTTATTTTTAAAATTTAGTAGATATTATTTTATCAAAATTTATGTTTAATTGATATTAATTACTTTTTAATTGATTATATGAGATTAAAACAATTTGTTTGTACCAAACATATTTTGTTAAATGTCTATATACTACTTTGAAATCTGTTTTTAATAAATAATCATCATAAAATAAAATATAAATATATTAATGATTAATATAATATATGGTTATTAAAAATTAAAAAAAAAAACTTTTAATTAGTTATATAGGATTGAAGCTCTTTATGATTTTGATTAGATAATTTTTTCCTATCACTCTTTTAGAAATCATTGTTTCCTAAGATTTGAAACTTTCATCCAACTTCTAAATATTTGTATTTTTTAGTGATTGATACAAATCCTTTGCAATAACTTTATTTTTGTAGAAAAAATTTAAATGTGTTTCTAAATTTTATAACTAATATTTGAGCGGTTCATAATGATTGTAGGTATATTATATGAAAATTAGTCATATGAATCCAAACATGGATATAATCATAATATTTATTTCTAAGATTGTGTTATTGCTTTGCATATTTTATGCATTAAAAAAGCTAAAATATATTTTAAATCTGGAGGTCATAGACCATATGAGATGACCCTCATGGAGAATGTTCTTTTACTCAATGTATCATTATCCAACCATAATTTAGTTGTTGGTGTACAACCCTACACCCTTTAGGATTCTATCCTTGGACCTTTACTCAGAGTTCCAAAGTCTCCACCCTTGGATCACAAATCCTCCATAGAATTGTAAATATATTTGTTTTGACATATTAACCAATACAACATTTCATCAATTCTATCAATGTTGATGGAAACCAATAGATTTTTATTTTCTTGAAAATGTAACCCTAAATGGTGAAAGCACAAGGATAATGAATAAGTGGGTGATCTATTTTTTTATGTCCTCATACAAAATATAGGTAAAAGTTCCATGATACTCCCTTATTTTGTGTCAAAATACCGAGGAGTAAAAAAAATTAATTGCTTTTTAATATAATATTTTAACTTGACAAATTATCTATTATATCTTGTAGATTCTAAATCAACTAATCTTGTGATAAAAATAGGTATATAGAACTCAAGAATTATATTTTGGATATTTATACTACTTTTTAAACTCCTCTCCCTCAACAAAATTGCTTATAAAATTTGAAAACCTATATTTATTGTTCACGTAAATATTATTTTGATTTTTAAATCAATACAAGATCTAGATAACTATTATCATTAAAATCAAAAATAAAATGAAAGAATGCACACATAAAAATAATATTAATTTCAAACTTTCTACATTGCAAAACTTACCATTATCATTTCAATTAAATAAAAAATAATAAAATATATTTTCTACCTAATAATAAGGTGAAGCATTTTAATAACTACTTAAAAAGTCTTTCTTATAAATAATATTGGAATATATATTTGATGTATTGTCCTAATAAACAACTCTATATAATTACTCCCTAATAAGAGTTTGTTCTCTCCTTGTTTTTGAATGTTATGTTAGAAACAAAAACAAAAAATTATATACAATTTTTTTACACCATGGTCTCTAAAGATCTTTAACCCCACGCCCCAAAATGCTTACCATTTTCTTTGCCTTTTCGAATATGTTACCCATTTGACTAAAGTATTTTTAAAATGTATTTCTAGTGAAGGGTGCTATATTTATTTTCTATAAAAAATTAATAATTATAATAATATTTATTTTTCAATAATTGTTTATTATATTTTTATTCTAAAGTAAAATTATTATGGAACAGATCTTTAATTTAAGAGGTAAAATGATCTAGAAGAAAAATAATCTCATTTTAAAAAGTTATCCATAGTTTTTGTTCGACCATAAGAAATTAGGAATGTTGGAGGTAGTGTATAGATGGAAATGTAAGGCACTAAATATTTACCAAGTCATTTTTTGAGTTTGGGATTTTTGCACTTGGGAAATGTTAGAAGCCTATTTTCTTGTTATTTATGGTGGAGAGATGACCATTGGGATTTGTTTTGGGTAGAATTGTGCCACTAAGTATACTTGTTTTGTATTTGTTTGTTGTGTCAAGAATTTTATTTATTGGTTTAAGTCTTTCACCACATTTGTTTGTTTCATAGTTTTTGCAACTTGTGCATTTGTCTGAATCATTTTTCAATATTGTCTTTGATTATATTGTTTTTCATTGCACGTTGACTCATCCTTTGTTGTGATACTTGGGGTTGATTCATTTTAGGTTGATACAAATTTTGTTTAGATGTGTATTTTGACCTTGCCACTCTGTAAAAGATTTATCTTGCATATATTTAGTTAGTATCTTAAGTTCAAGAGTATCATTAAGCATTTATTCAAAATTCTAAGCTATTTTTTATTTGTATATTTTCCCTGTAGCTCAAGTAGAAGGTTAAGATTTTATTTTTTCAACTGTGTTATGCTCTTAGGACTCCATATTTGCTTCTATTGTTAGTATTTTGGATGAGAGGTACTACTAGCTTGGATTTTAATATTTTGTAGATTTTTCTAATGATCAAATCTAACAAGGTCTTATTTGTATTTTATATATATATCTGTCAAGGTAAGCTTAAATATATGCTTTTTTGATCTACTCAAATTAGTTTATATTACTACAAGTTTATTTATATCATGAGAAGGACCCATTTTAGAGATCAAAGTTTGATCTTGCTATTTTATTTTAGCCATATTTTTTTTTATATTCCTCATTTCTAGATTGGAAGGATCTTTCTATTTTTTGTTAGGAAGTGGTTCTATAATTTATTTTCCTCCTAATCAATTCTTCAATGTCATTAGATCAAAATTATAAACCTTTGTATAAGGGTGGGGAAACCACTTTTATCACCTTAGTATTAGCTACAATGATAAATTTATTGATATAGTAAAGGCATGTTGTGATGTTATTATTCATTATTTTTATTTTTTTTGTAAGTAGTGTTTGTATTTACAGTGGGTTTTAACAAGGATCCCAAAACCTGATTACATAAGCAATGGGCCTAGGGCATCAATCCCTTGAAACTGAACACCAAAACAGAAATCCCGCCCAACGGTAACAATAAGCATGAAACAATCCCTCTCAACGGGAAACAAACAAATAAGAAAGAAAGTAGTTTTGGAGATCCCACCCAGTGGGGAGTAGCCAAAAACCACCATCGAGAAGATCCCGCCCAGTAGGAAGCAAAGAAAAACAGTTACAATAAAATCCCACCTCGTGGGAAGCAGTAAAAACCACCACAAACAGTCCCGCCTAGCGGGAAGCAGTAGGGAAATCCCGCCATCCGAGAAACCAACAAAAAAGAAAGGATCCCGCCTCGCAGGAAAAATTGACGGATTTGGCGGATCCCGCCCTATGGAGAAACCATCCTGCCCACTGGGAAAACATTTCGTTCAGCGAGAGCCATCCTGCAGGAAGTCGACAGCCAGCACAGAGAGAATCCAGCCCATCGGGAAGCGACCAGAGAGCTGCACCACGATGAACCCGCCCCGGGAAAAAAGAAGAGGATCCCATCCCGGCAAAACAAAAAGAAACAGCAGGTTAAGGGACCAGGGATCTAGGGACTAGGAATCTCAAGCGGGAAGAGGAAACAGTCACAGGGATGGGATCCTTAGCAACCAAAATAGTGGGAAGTTGTCCAAACCCTAAACCATCACCTCCACTGCACCGAGAAACACAGGGGACCAGATCCACATGAATAACCTGCAAAAAACCCCAGGGGGAAGCCTGAGGGAAAAAGGGAAGGGATCCCCAACCAAACAGGGATCCTTGGGAAGCACCAGTCCGAAAAAACAACCAAGGAAACCCTAGCCGATTGGGAGGGGCGCAGATAGTGGAGAAGGATCTCCTTCTAGGAGATCATCTGCAAACAACCACTCCCCGGAAGGGATGACCTGGGTTGAGCCAGGGACTGGGCAGGAACCAGGAGCCATGGGAGGGGGAGCAGGGGAGGGACCAGAGCCCTCCCCTCTCTACTTTCTTCCCTCCCATCAAAAAACAATTATTCATTATTTTTATTAGTATGGCTTTTCCTAGCTTGATTTATTGGTTGGACTATATAAAACTTATAATCAAGATTGAATTTCATTTGGTTTCTAGTGAAACTATCATCCATATGGGATCTAAATGATGTAGCTAAGTGTTAATGCTAGATATAAGTATCACTCTCCACTCAAAAGAGTGGTTTAAATTGGGGTCACCAAGATGCTTTTGCTAGATTTAGATAACCAAGGAAGTTATTATTCGCTATACTCAAAGGTAACACAAGGTCAAACCTAAATCTATATCTAATAAAATAATATAATATTAGAGGAGATCATGTCAAGTACACTTATCAAAAAATATCTAGGTAGGATAACAACTATAGTAGAAGTATAGACAAGATAGACGCATAATCTTGCTAGTATAAATAATATAAAAGCAAGCAATTTCTAAATATAGGAAGTAAAAAATGTAATAATATAAAATGAAGGGAGATGAGGTTCACACAAGAGAAAGAGAAAGAGAGAGAGTGGTAATATGTATGGATACTAACCTCCTAGGAAAATGTAATTTGATAAAAATGCTTTTCCTTGAGTGTTGGGATATCCTAAGAGCTTGATATCATTGAGAACTTGAGTGTCCTTGATGTCCTTCAAAAATAAGGATATAAAGTAAGGGGGCCAAAGGAAAACCCTAGTGAATAGAATGAAATAAATCAAAATTTTCTAACCTATATCCATTAATAGTAAGACAAGTTGAAGCATCAACAACAAATATATTGATATCCCTAATAAAAAAGGACCAAAGGCAAGATCTTGGAGCATGGCCAGAATGAAAGACCACTCAATACAATCATAAGCTTTCTCAAAGTCTGGTTTAAGGAAAAGAGGCTTTTGGACAGAGAGATAAGTTTATTCCAAACCATCCTAGATAGTTATAATATTATCCAAGATGTAACACCATTTAATAAAACTTATTTGCTTTGGTTTGATATTCACAAAAAGAATATTGTGAATATGGAGTTAAAGCTTTAGCCAAAATCTTGTAAGAGATATTAAGCAGAGTAATAGGTCTCCATATAGTGATAAGCTTGAGATTGCTCACTTTAGGAATAAATTTAATGTTTCCACGATTGATAATATTGCCTAGAGATTTTTTGGCTATTGCTTTATTCTAGACATTTTGCAGATCATACCTAGTCAACTTCCAAGTGGGTTTATAAAAATTTTAGGGAAATCCATCAAGACTAGGGGACATTTCATTCGATATAGTCAAAGAAGCATTATGAAGCTCAGCAAGTGAAAGAAGAGCCTCACAAAGAAGCCAATTTTTTTACAACTTTTAGTTGTACTTTATGGTGTCTTGGGACACTCTAACTCTTCCTTGCACTATTTGATATTTTTATTTTATTCAATAAAACTTATAAATAATTTTGCACTTTATTGGATTATAAAAATAGCATATATATTAAAATTTCCTTCTCCTTATTACTCCCTTTCAATTAATATTTAACTCCATTTTTTATTGTTGTGTTTTGTAGATTCTATGATGACAATGATACCTCCTTCCTTAGCTTGGAGACACTTAGCTTAGACTACCTTTTTCTAGCTATAATAACTCTAATATGGTGCTTTCAAAAAACTTTATAATAATATGATTTGAATGCTTGAATAATGAAATTTTATAGCACCAATATTACAAACCTATTTTACCTCCTTTTGTAGCTAATATCATTGGTGATTTGATTCACATTTTTGTTGTCTTGAATTTAAAAATTTTACAGCTTCACTTCCTTTTAATTTTCTTCCCCATAATCTTATTTTTGTAGCTTCAAATTCTACCAAATATTCCTTCGCATTGATGTTGAAATCTCTCTTAAATATGCTCCAAAAATTTTCAAAACTCAACTCTGCTATCTCCTTCTAATGCTATCCAATTTTACAGTCCTTAAAATCTTCAATCATTGCTCACAAATTTTGATTTCTCTTCCTATATATTTTTATCCAAAAATAGTATCTAACTCCTCCAATACATTGCCTTATTTTATTTTTAAATTATCCTTCAATTGCTACTCAAGGGCGGTTCAAAATTTGCTCAATTTTTCTTCAATTTGCAGCTCTATGTCACCTTTAATTTTCTATCCTATGATCCTTCAACTTTTGCCTTGAAAATCAGCAAACTTCTTCTTTACAAATCAGACTTCAAAATATTAATGGTTGTTTCCAAAATTCTCAATTTGATGGCCTCTTCTATCCTCTTTCTCCTCCTTAGATCTCGCTAAATTCTATCTTCAAATTTGGCCTCTTCATCAAGAATTTGAATGTCTTGAAGTCCTCAAATTTTTTTTCTCAAATTTGGTAAAATTATTTCCAAAAGTTTTCTCCTTGAATCAATTTCACAAATACTTTTGGGCTTGTTATTGAATGTCAACAATTTTTCCAAATTTGATGTGATTACCTTTTTTCAATATTTTCTTCTTCTTGCAATCTTCTACCTCAAACTTTCTTCAAATATTCTCCAATGGTAGGTTCTTCAACTTTCTCAATAGGTCTTCTTTAGCCTTCTTGATCCTTCCAATTTTTCTTAAAACCTCTTCTCTTGGATTTTCAAACTCTTCAATTTTCTATCTCAAACTTTCTCAAATCTGCAATGGTAAACTCTTCTCTCGAGTCTTCTCTTTCTTCAATATTCAATGGAGCTTCTTTTGCCTCTTTATCTCTTCTTCCTTCAATCTACTATGGAAAACTCTTTCTTGGCTCTCCTCAATATTCAATTTATATTATTCAATATTCAATGTGGACCTCTTTATTGGGTCTCATTAATATTTAATGAGACCCATTTCTAGGACCTCCTTAATATTCAATGTCTACTCTTTTGCTGCAACTTAAAAATAATCCCTACACAAGAAAAGAACATAGACTTTTAGGAAATCGAAGGTGAAATTCTTCACTATCTATAGTAGGAAGCTTCCCTACTTTTTAGAACTAATTTTTTACAACAAAAACTTAGACAATGGCAAATAAATACATCAAAATCTTCAAAATTTTAAAATTAATAATCTTTACTAGTTATCCTTCAATATAGTAGAAATAAATCTATGTTGAGTCCTAGTATTCATGGGTTTTTCTAAAAATTTGTGGAAAGACTCTATCCAAACTATAACTTTCAAATCTTGTTTATGAAATCTTCCTATATCCCCTCAATCTCTCTTGTGGCTCTCCCTATATCCTATCAATATCCCTTGCGGATCTAATACCATTGTTATATTTTTATGCTTAACACTTAAAGCAAAATACCCATAATATCTAAAATAAATTTGTAATAAATATAAGTCAATCACGATATCCTAAACTTATAAAAATCATAAATAAATTTTGCAACAACTCATAAAAATACCATTAAAAAATGCTCATAAAAATAGTATCTTGAAAGAATACACCATAATTCCACACACTCTCACTCTACATTATGTCACACACACACACACACATAGAAACATATGTAATGAAATGTGACTCTTAATATGAAGTACTCTTGGCATTAACTCTTCTTGAGATTCTTCACTTTCTTACTCTATGAACTCATGCGCACATGAACTATTATGCACATTTACATCACTAAATATTTTGCACATTCTAATAATACTTGTGCATTTATTACATTGCATAAATTAAATATTCACACTCTAATATAAGGTACACTCCTAATCTAAAGATGTACCCAATGTGGTACATTAGAATATACCAAATAATATAATATATTCCAACAGTTTTATAGGGATATCTTGAAAGGATTCTTTGTTGGTTCATAATGTTTAGTTCATTACTCAAAGACTAAAGCTCAACTCTTAGCTCTTTAACCTATTGATATTCCATAATTTGTGAAGTGTATTCCTTCTTTATTATATCAAAACTTGATGAACACAATTCCAATGAACTACTAGATTATGGAGATGATAAAATTGATAACTTAGATAAGGTTCTAGGTGGTAATATTCTAACTAACATGAGCATATTGTTTGCCTTGATAGTCATCTAGAAGATATTTTGAAATTATTTTTTATTGGATTATTGAATCACAATACTCAAATTTGGTCCTAGGGCATGGGTGTAATATATATAAGTTTGAGCATGTGAAGGCCTAATCTCTTGAGGAATTATTTTCTCGATTATTTTGAATCTAGTATTGAAATGAATGATATGTTTATGATTCGAATTGAAAAAAAATAATTTAGTATAAAAAGGTCTCCTAGATAATCATGATCTGCTAACAAAGTTTTAGCCATGTATGCCCAATTTATTACACTATTATCTTCCAAGGTGTGATACTATTGTAGTATTCTACCTCAAAATGATAGTATGACAATCTTGACTATCACATATTTAAATAAAATATATGTATTGTAGCTAAAGCCACCTTATCTTAGCAATTTTCATAGGGAATATTTCCACTGCCATCAAAAATAGGTAAGGATTTCAAGGCAACTTGAGTATTTTCATGGATATTTAAGAGATTCAAGGGTCTGATATTATTTAAGTTTGGGAATGTTTACCTCATCCTAATACTAACAAAATACTATATATTTTCTAGATAACAACTAATATGTTTTATTAGATTTATGTTTTCATTATTGTTTGATTCTGAGTTATCCCATCAATAGATTTGCCAATTTTCTTGATTCAAAATCAAATGGAGTCACCAACTGAACATACTTTCTCTACTTATAAGGTTAAGACTACTCACCAAATATTGAGTCATTTGGGTAAGAGTGAGACATACACATCCCTCCAAATGTGCCAAAAACTCTTGGTCCACATAATGGGTGTTTAGATTTTATCTTTTAAAATTTCTTTTAGGGTGGGACACTCATGTCCCACTAGGTGTGCCAAAAACTCATGGTATGTTAAATATATATTGAGTTTCTTTCATTATTATTAAATCTTAACAGAGTTTCGAGATGATTGGAAAATAATATATTAGAGTAGAATATCACTATGATTCCACTCAATTGGGAGGGTGATATTTGGGTCCCATTGGGCATGCTAAAAACTCTTTGCATATTAAATAGTTTTTGGGTTTCTTTTCTGATTATTACTGAAAGCACGAGATTCCGGGCAAAGGAAACACCAAGTGCGATTGCATTCAAAATTAAGTACGCTTAAGTCCTAGAAATGTAAATTGCATGAAATGGAAAAGAAACACATTGGAAGAGACACAATCAAATAGAGAAAACACAGCCCTTTCATTAATATCCCTTGATCTCTGTTACAATGATGTCTCCTCCCTTTTCAGGGGCTAGGAGCGCAAATAGAGTTTGATTACAATCACTGAATGATTCCTCTTTCCGCGTGCCCACGATTGCAATGGGCGGGCCAAGATGATGCCGTCGTTGATGTCGATGAGTTCTTCGCCTCTGCTTGCTTCTCCTACGAACAAAGAAATGACCAAGACGTCAGTAGCACCTGCTGCAAATGAAAAGCGTTTGCTCTCTAAAACTAACGAAATATGCATGTAAATATTTGCCTGAAACAGTGAATACAGTGAGTCCAAATTGCTTCAAAACTTGACAGAAGGTAAGAAAAGTTACCAGAAGGCCACTGCCACTGAGGCAGCTGGCCAATCCACCTTCAAGCTGGAATTCGTCCCCGGGCGGGACGAATTCCAGCTGTAATTCGTCCCTGGGTGGGACGAATTCTTCTGAGTTGAAGAAATCGACCTGCTTGCTCCAATGTCGGATCCCGGGACTTGCAAAACGCCTGCAAACAGGGGGTTATGTAATTGGGGCCATTTTGGGACGACCCAGATGGTCGGATTTTCCCAATTTGGCCTCCACCCTCGGGAATTTGACCTTGACACCTGCAAGTTAGCGAAACGACAAAGCAATACAAAACATCCTAGAATCTGACCAAAAGTTACAAAATTGCAGCTATGGATTAATCAAACCTAGTAACACAAAATGCAATCTAAAAAATAATCTAAAATGCTCAAAAACTAAAAATAGGACTTGGGAGGTGCGGGGGTGCCCAAGTGGGCCTCCCACCGTTGGCCCTCGATTTTGGAGCCAATCCACCGGGGATGGGCCCAAAACCTTTTAGGATTGGGGGGTCGGCGAATTGGTTGGTTCAGGTGTCCATGCGTTGGATTTGGGTAAGGTTCGAGCTTCCAAAGGCCACCCAACAACCTCCCTTGCAAAAGAGATTGGTGGATGTGGGAAGGTGAACCAAGAGGGATGCAAGTGGGTCTTCAACTCGGCGACACTTCGTTGCTTGAAAACTCCTTCAACTTTGTATCTTTTGGGTGAGAAAAGTCCCACCTTTTATAGACCCATGGGGTCTCTTTTGGGAGGGAAGCACAAATGCCATGTGTTGGCCATAGGCGCCATGTGGCAGTCTTGTCTTCCCATGAGGGAGGGGAGTCCTCCATTGACTTGAGCTTTGATAAATGCCTTTTTGTAACGAGTCTTCTAACGGCCCCTCTGTCCACCTACACACGCGTGCAAGGCGGGAGTCCTTAACTGAGCGTTACGGGCTGCCACTTGGCACCATTTGCCTTTTTGCCCGTTAAGCTTAGAATTCGTCCCACCCGGGGACGGATTCGGAATTCGTCCTGGGGTGGGACGGATTCTATTTTGAATTCGTCCCTGGGTGAGACGAATACTTGGCAAAGTGTCCAAGTGTGCCAAATTGCTTCTTGACCTCACAAAATTGCTATGAAAGTGGTTAAGACCATTGTTTAACCTCTGAGGGCTGCCCTGGGGGCTGTGTTTGTCAAAGCGATCAGTGTTTGCGGTCACATAATCGGATTGGTGCTGTTTTGGTGTCTACGAGATGCCCCTTTTTGGGAAGCGCTACGGGTGACGCGATGCTTGAGCAAAAATAGATAACCAAAGCACTAATGATTAGGGTTTCTTGGTAACCTAACCAACTTTTGATGCCCCAAGTATGGAAAGGGCATGCATTCTTGAATCCTTGCTTCGACGAGCTAAGGAATTTGATTTCAAGTATTAACTCTGTTTTGGTGAGGTGTGACTTGAACTTAGACATTGATCGATCATGAACAAGTGAAGGGCGTTTTTATCCTCGGGGGAACCTTGTGTTCATGATTCACGAAATGCCAAGTGTTTGATTGATTTGATTGTTGCTTGTTTACTGCCCCAAGCGGGAGCGTGATTGTCTTTGTCAATGATTCTTTGAATGCATGTCATTTTCCTTAATTGGGTGTGTGATTGTTGGTTGGTGACTAAGTGTGACTACCCCCTCAAGCGACGAATCGATGAGGGAATGACCTTCGTGAGAGAAGCGACGAGTCGCTTGACCCAAGATGACTTGTGCAAGGGTGCCTTTAGAGGGTTTACCATTAAGCGTGTGCAATTTTTCCAACATTTGGACCTATTTTTGGTGGGTGTTAACCCTTTTGGTGATGTCGTAATGAGGTGAAATCATCGAAAATCTAACTTCCCGTGGAGCGGTCCGGCTATTGTAGCCTTCTTGGGGAAGTAGGAGAGCGATAATTTGGACCTCGACATCGATTTTCTTTGCCTAGAGGTTAAGTGCGAGAGCACTTGTGTCCGGCAATGTTTATTGCTTTTTTTTGTGTTGCATTTTTTTATTGTTTTTGTTGTTGTTTTTTTTTTTGTGTGACACCATTTGGGGATTAAATTTTCGAAAATCCGTCTCCCGTGGAGCGGTCCGGCTATGGTAGCCTTCTTAGGGAGTAGGATAGTGATAATTTGTGACCCTGATGTCAATTTTCTATGCCAAGAGTTTAAGTGCAAGAGCACTTGTGTCTGGCAATGTTTATTGCTTGTTTTTGTGTTGCATTTTTGTGATGTTTTTGTTGTTTTTTTGTGACACCATTTGGGGATTAAATTGTCAAAAATCCGTCTTCCCGTGGAGCGGTCCGGCTATGGTAGCCTTCTTAGGGAGTAGGATAGTGATAATTTGTGACCCCGATGTCGATTTGCTATGCCAAGAGGTTAAGTGCAAGAGCACTTGTGTCTGGCAATGTTTATTGTTTTTTTTTTGTGTTGTTTTGATTTTCTTGTTGTTTTTGAGTGGGCTTTGACCCTTTTGTGATGCCATTTGGGGATGAAATTGTCGAAAATCCGTCTTCCCGTGGAGCGGTCCGGCTATGGTAGCCTTCTTAGGGAATAAAATAACGACAATGTAAGCCCCGACATCAGTTTTGTTATGCCAAGATGTTAAGTGCAAGAGCACTTGTGTCCGGCAATGTTTATTGCTTTTGTTGTTTGTGTGCATATTTGCTATTTTTGTTGTTTTGATTTTCTTGTTGTTTTTGAGTGGGCTTTGACCCTTTTGTGATGTCGTTTGGGGGTGAAATTGTCGAAAATCCGTCTTCCCGTGGAGCGGTCCGGCTATGGTAGCCTTCTTAGGGAGTAGGATAGTGACAATGTAGACCCCGACATCAGTTTTGCTATGCCAAGAGGTTAAGTGCAAGAGCACTTGTGTCTGGCAATGTTTATTGCTTTTGTTGTTTGTGGATATTTGCTATTTTTGTTGTTTTGATTTTAATAATTTTTACTTTATAATAAATTAACCACATAATTTTATAAGAGGTTAATGCAAGAGATTTGTCGGCAATTTTATTCTTTTGTTTTTGTGTTGCATTTTTGTTTGTTTTTGAGTGGGTTTTGACCCTTTTGTGATGTCGTTTGGGGATGGAATTGTCGAAAATCCGTCTTCCCGTGGAGCGGTCCGGCTATGGTAGCCTTCTTAGGGAGTAGGATAGTGACAATGTAGACCTTGACATCAATTTTGCTATGCCAAGAGGTTAAGTGCAAGAGCACTTGTGTCTGGCAATGTTTATTGCTTTTTGTTTTTGTGTTGCATTTATTTGTTGTTTTTGTTGTTTTGATTTTCTTTGATCTTGTGCATGATGGTTGATGAATATGGATGTATGCATGTTGATTTATTTTGATGGATGCATATGCTATGATGAATGCAAATGGTTTTGATTTATATGTGATATGCAGATATGAAATGGATGAATGGGGTTTGTGATGTTTGGCTATGGCACCATAGACTGTTTAGAACTCTGTTATTTTGTTTTTAGGCGATTGTTGTGATGCATGACTTTGTATGTATACATGTGGTTTTTCTTTTTTTTTGTATTTTTTTGATGGTATTGTAAGGATGAAAAGTAGCGCAGTTGGTTTAGAAATGTAGCTAAGGTTTTCTGAGACTCGATTCGGTTTTAACTCACTAGCCATGACTGTACTTTATCTTACAAGACTTTTGACCAAGGTATGAATCGGACTTGTTTTTGACCGAGTTATTTCACATCCCTGTGTGTGCAATTGAGTTCATTTAGTGGTATTTGTTAGGATACCGCCGGTGCCAGGTGGGCTTTCAACCGAACCTATCCTGAGGATCACCTAATTAGCTCCACGAATTCCTTTGTTGTATGTACTAAGATTAATCTGCGGTGTAATCCAGGATGCCATAAGCTAGCTCATCCACATGCAAACATTGATCCGTACGCAAGTTAATGTGACAGATATATCGTCATGCGGGAGGTTTACTTACTGTTACACCTAATTGGTACTGAAGCTTGCCTTATGACCTACGGAATGCTGAGAGTTCCAGGGATTCAAGGTCAACTCCCTTCTTTTCTTCAATTGTATTGGGATACTTGCTCTTTGTAGTGATGAAATCACTGTTTATTTTGATTTGTTTTTCTTTTTGAGCAAGGGATTGGGGATATGGAGTGATGAAAATCACTGTTGTTTGTGCCTTTTGATGTGTGCACTATAGTTTGTCAAATTTGGAGTTTTGACATTTTGCAAATTTTTGTGTTTTGCAAGCTGTTGAGAACTTTAGGGATTCTTAGGGAATTGGGTAGGGAGGATGCTTGTCCTTTTGCCAACTCTCGAGCATTCTAGGGGTCATTCGCACGGGGGGATGAGCAAGATAACCGTTTCGCTTGTGGTGACCTAGATTATTTTGGAGGTTTCGTCTTTCGTTCACACAATTTGGGAATTTTAGTGTTTTGATTTGTGTTGGGATGTTACGTAACAAGGTGTATTTCAAGTATGACTCTACCTTCGTAAAATCTGTTCGACTTGATACACTACATGGCTAAAGAGGAAAATGATGACTGAATCATCGAAACTCTTGGTACATTCCCGGACCATCGTTCGTAGTGTGGTAAAAGTTATGCTTGGTGTTTTTGTTGTTTTTGGGGGGGGGGGGTTGATGAATTCGAGTATGCCTAGAATTGAGATGCAAATCTTTGTTGTTTTTGATGATTTTTTTTGTTTTGTTTTTGTTGAATTTCTTGATTTTTTTTTTTGACCAAGCGATTGCGATAATCGTTGGAGCTTTTTGGGTTGACCAAGAGATTGCGATAATCCTTGGAGCTTTTTGGTTGACCAAGAGATTGCGATAATCCTTGGAGCTTTTTGGGTGACCAAGAGATTGCGATAATCCTTGGAGCTTTTTGGGTGACCAAGAGATTGCGATAATCCTTGGAGCTTTTTGGTGACCAAGAGATTGCGATAATCCTTGGAGCTTTTGGGTGACCAAGAGATTGCGATAATCCTTGGAGCTTTTTGGGTGACCAAGAGATTGCGATAATCCTTGGAGCTTTTTGGGTTGACCAAGAGATTGCGATAATCCTTGGAGCTTTTTGGTTTGACCAAGAGATTGCGATAATCCTTGGAGCTTTTTGGGTTGACCAAGAGATTGCGATAATCCTTGGAGCTTTTTGGGTTGACCAAGAGATTGCGATAATCCTTGGAGCTTTTTGGATTTGACCAAGAGATTGCGATAATCCTTGGAGCTTTTTGGGTTTGACCAAGAGATTGCGATAATCCTTGGAGCTTTTTGGGTGACCAAGAGATTGCGATAATCCTTGGAGCTTTTTGGGTGACCAAGAGATTGCGATAATCCTTGGAGCTTTTTGGTTTGGATTATGGTTCTTGAGGGGATAGAGGTACCCCCAGCTTGATGGTCTTTGCACTCCGGATCTGGCTCTAGAGGTATGGGCATGAATGGATCGGCCCTATGCACGGAGATGAGGACGAGGGTCCGCCCGCGGCACCGATGTTGCTATGATGTCTCTTGGTGGAAGTTGCTCTTTGTGTGCCCAAAGTTGTGGATGTAATGCTTGGTCCCACTGCGGTGGGTTAACACGCCACTCATGCCCTAGTATTATGTTTATCTGTTGACATGCTTCATCGATGTTTATGGGATGTCGATGCTGTCGCATGTGATTGCTATGGGCTATGTCTGTTTCATCCTCACCTTCGGACAATGTGTATAGCTCATCAGGAATCTGGAGATTCTGAGACATGGAGGACTGCATCATCAGGTAGCCCTATGGTTAAAGGTTGATCCTCTTCGAAAGGAGCCTTATGTAAGTTGGGCCTTGGGAGCTCCAAAATCTTGGCCTCTACCAACTCTAAGTGCTCTAGTGCTTTGCATGTATTGGGAGATTTGAACTCCTCCTCTTTGGTTGGTTCTTGTTGAGGAACTTGGGGCTTATGGAGGGGTGGCCAGATGGCACCCCCCATGCCTTGGTAGGGCAGTTCATCCCGCTCTTCTTCGCGCTCTGATTCCTTAGAGGCTTCTTGATGAATTTCTAAGGGTGGCTCATAAGCTTGGGTGGATGTCTGAGGAAGGCACCCATCATTGGTTATAGGAGCGGCCTCCCATTCATGTCTAGGAGGCGTCGGGGGTGGTGCTTCAGGAATCGGGAGAGTAGCTTCCCGCTCCTGTCTAGGAGGTGTTGGGGGTAGCTTTTGATGAGGTCGCGATGACCTATCTTCCCCCCATGGGTTGTGCCACTCAAAATACTTTGTCTTATGCATGTGAGGGGTTGGAGTCCTTTCTTGCATAGTGTGTTGGAACAGCTCATCCTTCTGGCGCTGAAGGTGCTCTTCGTTAATATGGTACGGTTCCTCTAACGGTAGTCGTTCGAGCTCAAGTTGCGTGAGTTGCTTGAGATGTGTGATATATTCGGTAGATTCTACGATAGTTGGTCCCACCGCCTCATGTCTAGAAGGCCTAGACGCCTCTCTTAGATAAAAATCTCGGTCGTAGTGATCCAAGATCTCTATAGGACACATCCCTCTGTTAGGGGTAGCAGCATTCTCTCGGGGCTTTGGCCTCAGTGAGTGGTCCTGATAGATAGCGAGTGCGGAGGCATATTGCTCCCGCACGGTATATTGCTCTCGAGGAAGGTAGATGTCTTCCTCGTGCTCTCTTTCATAAGTGAAAAAGGGTGGGCGGAGCTATCTCGCCCTCGCCCGAGGAGCCTTGTGCTCTGGATTTGTCTTTGTAGTCCTGACAACTAGTGGGGGTGGAGGGGTAATGTAATCATGTGGTTCCTCCCATCGAACCCTATGTTGACCTAGCACTTCATCGTGCGATGACCGCTCATAGCGAGCATCTAAGGGAGCTCTCTTACGACTATACCCCTCATGGAAGGGTGTGTGTTGAATGCTATGCTGAATAGGAGTGCTCCTCGAAGAGGTGTCCCTGTAGTCCCTTTCCTTTAAGGTGTGGAGGGGACTGCATTGTGTGTTAGGTCACCAAGGTGGTATGACCAAATCCTTGGGATTGTAATGGAGGTGACTCGTGCCTCCTTGGATATTCCCCATAGCCTCCGCCCGTGATTGGGCTTGGCTACGGGTGAGCACCATGACGATGTCTCTCTAAAAAACCCTAAAATTGAAAATGAGTCAGATGGGGCCCAAAATTGGTGTGCGCATCCCTCTTATAGTAGATAAGACAAAAATGAAGTTTCAAGTCCTAGCTCTAAATACATTAGGAGATATTGACATCCGAACAGCTCAAAAAGTGCAAAAAATTGGGCACGCAATTTTAAAACCTAATTTCGGGGCACTAGATGATGGAATTTGGCCCCAAAAACTGATTTTTGGGGAATTTGTAAATTATCCCAACTAACTCCCTGTAAAATTTCGAGTCAATCGGAGCTACGGTTGAGAAGTTATGGCCCGGCAAGATGCACTAAAATTTAGGGAAAAATATAAGATTTCCCATATTTTGTTGGATGGTCTGCATCACTTATGGGCACATTTGGGGTGCTTTTGGGTTGACCAAAGGGTTCATGGACACCTTTGGGGCATTTTGGAGTGACCAAGCGATTACGGGAATCCTTGGAGCTTTTTGGAGAAAATGACAAAATGCGTAGATTTTTTTATCTTTGTTTTTAATGATTTTTTTTTTTGTCTACACTAAGCAGAATTAAACACACACATTCACAAAACCGTGATTATCTCTTTTAAGGATTCTTGGTGTGCCCTAGACTGGTTTAGTGCATTTTGATGTTTTGTTTTGTTTTTGTAGGTTTTGTAGAACGTTTAAATGCATAATGTAGGCTCTTATAACTCCCAAAAAGGTCGCCCCTTCAATATACCAACCAGGCCGATATACCAACCTCTCTATATACCCGCCCTTACGAGAGGGAGACTATAGGTACGTGAGAGCAGAAGGTACGTGGTACGTAGGCGGTACGGAAGGGGGATTGTCCTGTTAATGGCACCTACCATAGAAAACTTATCCTCACGCGCATGGGAATCACCCCAGCTACGCTCGGTCTGTCTTCGTCAGGATTTACGCCTAACAACAGTTGACAATCGGGAAATGGATGCAAATCAAGCCAAGGTGGTGATGAAATCCACCAATGGTCTTGATCAAGGGCTGGGGTCTTACGACCGGCTCCTTGGTTTAAAATTGTTTCGTGATGTGTGTGGGATTCGTTTTATTCAACAAAAATGAAACTAGCATACATGACTTTTCCTAATGCAATGCAGGATTAAATGAAAACAATTAAAGAAACAGAAACAGAAACAAAAAAATTTAACAGAGATGATAAAAATCCCTACCTCTTCTCTGCCTGCTCCAGTTGTCTCTGAATTTCTGCTCTGAAAATCCGTAGACAGGAATTCGTCCCTCTGGGAGACGAATTGCAGAACAGAATTCGTCCCTCCCAGAGACGAATTTGAATTCGTCTCAGGGTCAGACGAATTGCAGAAAAGAATTCGTCCCTATCAGAGACGAATAGCAGTCTGCAACAAAAAAAATTGTACCTGTCAAGCACAAACACAAAACTTTGATCAGTTTCTGTGATTTTAAAAACCAGGGAACAAGGTCCCACCGTGATCGCCACTGAAAGCACGAGATTCCGGGCAAAGGAAACACCAAGTGCGATTGCATTCAAAATTAAGTACGCTTAAGTCCTAGAAATGTAAATTGCATGAAATGGAAAAGAAACACATTGGAAGAGACACAATCAAATAGAGAAAACACAGCCCTTTCATTAATATCCCTTGATCTCTGTTACAATGATGTCTCCTCCCTTTTCAGGGGCTAGGAGCGCAAATAGAGTTTGATTACAATCACTGAATGATTCCTCTTTCCGCGTGCCCACGATTGCAATGGGCGGGCCAAGATGATGCCGCCGCTGATGTCGATGAGTTCTTCACCTCTGCTTGCTTCTCCTGCGAACAAAGAAATGACCAAGACGTCAGTAGCACCTGCTACAAATGAAAAGCGTTTTCTCTCTAAAACTAACGAAATATGCATGTAAATATTTGCCTGAAACAGTGAATACAGTGAATCCAAATTGCTTCAAAACCTGACGGAAGGTAAGAAAAGTTACCAGAAGGCCACTTGCCACTGAGGCAGCTGGCCAATCCACCTTCAAACTGGAATTCGTCCCTGGGCAGGACGAATTCTGACTGTAATTCGTCCCTGGGTGGGACGAATTCTTCTGAGTTGAAGAAACCGACCTGCTGCTGCTCCAATGTCGGATCCCGGGACCTGCAAAATGCCTACAAACAGGGGGTTATGTAATTGGGGCCATTTTGGGACGACCCAGATGGTCGGATTTTCCCAATTTGGCCTCCACCCTCGGGAATTTGACCTTGACACCTGCAAGTTAGCGAAACGACAAAGCAATACAAAACATCCTAGAATCTGACCAAAAGTTACAAAATTGCAGCTATGGATTAATCAAACCTAGTAACACAAAATGCAATCTAAAAAATAATCTAAAATGCTCAAAAACTAAAAATAGGACTTGGGAGGTGCGGGGGTGCCCAAGTGGGCCTCCCACCGTTGGCCCTCGATTTTGGAGCCAATCCACCGGGGATGGGCCCAAAACCTTTTAGGATTGGGGGGTCGGCGAATTGGTTGGTTCAGGTGTCCATGCGTTGGATTTGGGTAAGGTTCGAGCTTCCAAAGGCCACCCAACAACCTCCCTTGCAAAAGAGATTGGTGGATGTGGGAAGGTGAACCAAGAGGGATGCAAGTGGGTCTTCAATTCGGCAGCACTTCGTTGCTTGAAAACTCCTTCAACCTGTATCTTTTGGGTGAGAAAAGTCCCACCTTTTATAGACCCATGGGGTCTCTTTTGGGAGGGAAGCACAAATGCCATGTGTTGGCCATAGGCGCCATGTGGCGATCTTGTCTTCCCATGAGGGAGGGGAGTCCTCCATTGACTTGAGCTTTGATAAATGCTTTTTGTAACGATCTTCTAACGGCCCCTCTGTCCACCTACACACGCGTGCAAGGCAGGAGTCCTTAGCCGGCTGTTACGGGCTGCCACTTGGCACCATTTGCCTTTTTGCCCGTTAAGCTTAGAATTCGTCCCACCCGGGGACGGATTCAGAATTCGATCCTGGGGTGGGACGGATTCTATTTTGAATTCGTCCCCGGGTGAGACGAATACTGGGCAAAGTGTCCAAGTGTGCCAAATTGCTTCTTGACCTTACAAAATTGCTATGAAAGTGGTTAAGACCACTGTTTAACCTCTGAGGGCTGCCCTGGGGGCTGTGTTTGTCAAAGCGATCAGTGTTTGCAGTCACATAATCGGATTGGTGCTGTTTTGGTGTCTACAATTACATCACATTGGAGTCTATAGGTAATTGGAAAATGGACTACTAGAGCAAATTATCACCATGATTCTAATTAATTAGAGAGGTAAGATTTGGATCGCACCAGGCATGCCAAAAACTCTTGGTTAAAAATCTATTTAAGTGGATGAGTTGCATCCTCATGACCTTGACAAAGATTGGAAGATCTAGAAAGGTTTCTAAGTCATCCTTTGGAGTAGGTTGGGTCCTATGGTTCTAGCTAATCTAACTAATAAGGAAGTGTAGACTAGAGATAAAAATACATAAAATTAGAAGCTAGGATTTAAAGTGGAATGAGTTCAACATAATTAAGAGACATGAAGCATGAAATTCTTACAATTGGAACTAGACCAAACTTCCTAACTGATAAATTATCTTTCAGTATTACAAAATATTTGATAATATCAAGCATTAAGCATTTCTAAGCATTTTAAGAACTAATGAATAATAAATTCAAGTAGAAATATAGATAATATAATAACTATAATAGAATTGAATATTTACTTAGTTTTAACAAAAATGCTTAGTAATTTATTCAGCATACATACATGATGTACAACAGTTTTAGAGAGAGTCCAAATAACAATTTGATTTTCATTCAAAGGTGTGCAATACATTTATCATACATCATGAAATTGTAAATTATAAAGAGCCAACCTCCTAAATGGGTTACATTCAAGTATATATATGTATTTACAATGCATTTAATTAGCTTAGCATCAATACTTTCAAGATAAACTATAGACCTGTTAGGTTGGTATAGGGTATGGTTATCATTTTTAGATTAGCTATGATCATACTGCCTTAAGCATGTGTAGTTGACATGCATGGCCTAGATTTTTTTCTTGAAATTGGTTTGGATAATGTGTCATTGGATTTTAACCACTTTTCGATAATCCACTCCTTTATGTTATGTTGAGCCATCTAAGAAATGATAGATTTATGATGTAGGTATCTTTGGAAATAGAACTCTTCTAATAGTAATGATACTAGATGACTAGTTAGCACATAAAAAAAATTATTTATTATAATTGGGTCAAAATATATGGCACCAAGAGGGAGTGCTACTTCATGTTGAGTAATTTTATTTGAGTGAATTTCACTTTTACAACTATTTTCTCATGCCAGGTGTATTAGCCATGATGATGATGTATGTGGCTTTCATATTTTGGTATTCTTCCAAAACTTAGACAAACTTCACATTTATTTTATTGTATACCATATTTCTTCCTTGAGCCTTAGTGCTTCATTTTTAGGTTTTATGCCTCAGAATTCTTTTCCATACAACACCCATTTTGGCTTTACCAAACTTTTAAGCTTTTCATGATGATTTAATTGCTTCCAAATATTGGTACCCTTTCAAACCTTACAAAGTATTTTACCATATGTCAGATTAGCTTTTACTTCTCTAATTTTACATGCCAAATAAAATTCCTTATAATATTTCTTGCTTAGGCCCTTATTCCATTTTTTGATAGATTTTTGTGTAGTTATGGTGACCTTAGAATCATTGTTCATCTAGCCCTTTTCAACACTTACCCATAATTTCACGTTTGAAAAGCTCTTCCCTAATACTAGATGCTAGAGCCTTAGCATTATCAACTAGTTTTCTCTTCTAGAGAATATCATATTCTTATCATACCTTTACTGACATCAGTAATTTAAATCTCTTGCCACTTATTATACTTGTCTAAAATTTTAATTTCCAACACTTTAAGATATTGTTGACGCTAGTATGAAACTTTTATAAAGTCGTTTATTTTGCTTTAACTTACCAAATTTTATTGCCTTATAAATATTTTAAATCTAGCATACTTTTTCTCTGCTACCTATCTTGCCCAATTTTTACATTTGACCATGTTTTTCTACTTTTACATCATTCTATAATTATTTTGTTTTTCTCTTACTAATAGCTTATCCTGAAAATTCTGATCTAATGACCAGTTTATGTCTTAACAATTACTAAGTGTAATTGTTGAACTAATGCCTTAGCAAAATAACTATATGGCTTAAACAAAATCACAATTCATATCACATAACAATATTGTGAAACATACCTACAATATACATACATAAAAATAAAGTAACAAATTGATAATTATTGAGCACTTTTGCAACACATGTACAACATAACTAGTCATATTTCTAAAGAAAATATATATATTTATTTCCAATGAAGATAAATTTTTAATACAAAAAAACCATAGAAATTGAAAAGCATGATAGTAATATTTTTTTTAGGTATTAATATTAAAAGAGGGCTTTGAAATGAGCCCCACAAACTTATATAACAAGTAATCCCATAGGCCAATTAAAGCACAATATGACCTCCATAAGGGAGGCCCATCCAAAAGGACATCAAGGTATTACAAACCGAGGTAAACACCCCCCTAGGAAGGGGAACCGAGGGAGTTCATACCATCCCACAAAGGCAATCCAGGGAGAAAAACCCAAACAACTCAACCCTAAATAATAGCAGGATAATGCAAGAAGGGGCAAAAACTACCAACCTAAATAAATGTATCATTTTAAATTTGAAATATAGAACAAGTTGTAACATTCGATAATCCTATGTATAATAAGGGGTGACATATCCAAGGGCTAGAAGGGACAATCAGGGAAGACAAGAATGTGCTAAGGGGATAGTATAATAAATGCCAGTACACATCATAAAGTGCTTAAACTTATAGGTACCAACTAGATCACCCAAATCTCCAAAAGGAACTAAAATATGACAAGATTAAAGAGCTTCCTCCCTGATGTGAAGTAAAATATTGATGGAAAAATTCCACTACTAGATAGATAAGCCTTTATAACGAACTCCCAAGTTTGTTAAGAGATCAGCCACTGAATTTCCTTCTCTAAAAATATGGAAGAACTCCACGCTAGAAAAGGAATGAGTAAGCCAAGTTACTTCATCAATTAAATTAGCTAATTTCCATACCGGATGGGAAACTCCACAAAGCATGTTGATGATGGATAGGGAATCCCATTCAATAATTATTTTTCTAATGCCAAAGTTCTAAAGCTACTCCAAGCCAATTAATGTCACTCTAGCTTCAGCCACCATGGAATATTGGACTCCAAGGAAGTCCACGTAAGCTAGAATAAGATCACTATTGTTGTCCCTTATTGCACTTCCTGCACCAGCTAAGCCAGGGTTGCCTTTAGAGGTACCATAAAATTTAAGTTTGAACCACCCAATGGGTGGTAGAGACCAACGAACCTCCCTCCTCGGGATAGGAGCAGGAGGGGGGTTGGCTAACGAAACAAAACCAAGTTGTTCTTCTAACAACCACTCATTTGGGGAGAGGCCAGAATTAATTTCAAAGGATTCAAATTACTAAGAGATGAAGACACATTTTTTGACACCTTCCACAAAATATTGAGGTTTATTTTGGTGATTATGTTTTCCACTTATTTATTTACCCTTGAGTTTCTTTCCTTCCACACTCCCCAAAAGGAGTGTGGGAGGAGAAAATTCCAAAAATATTCAAGCTGAGAAGAAATAAAGGGTGACTTCAATTGGATGACACAGTCCATTAAGAAATTAGGAAACACCAATGCAATGTCCAACCAAGAGAGAATAGAAGTCATAATATTTTGTGCACTATGATAACTGAGCAAAAGACAAGTCATCATTTCCTAATAATTCTTACATGAATAGCATCTATTGACAAAGCACATCCTTAATGCGGCCAACAGAAAGGAGGATCCCTAAGTAAGTGGCCAGGAGAGAAGAAATACAAAAATTTAAAATGCTACCTATTCTTCTTTATCGGGTCTTTAGAGTATTAACAAAGTAAATGAAGCTTTTTTCAAAATTTATCTGCTGCCCAATAGCCTTCTCATAGCTTACCAAAATAGAATTCACATCCCTTGCATAGAACACCAACACCTCACAAGAGAGGAGAGTGTCATCAAAAAACTACTGGTGAGAGATCGATGGGTAGGGGAGTGTCGGCCTTAGACCAAAATCAAAGCTTCAACAAGAAATCGAATGACCAAGCACATCCACCATAACAATGAAAATAAATGGATATAGAGGGTCATCCTAGAATAGATCATGACATGACTAAAATAACACTACTTGAGAGCCATTAACCAGGATAGAGAAGCAGGTAAAAGAAACGTAAGCCTCTACGAGGCCCATCGATATTTTACTAAAACCAAATTTCCTCAGGATGCGAAATAAAAATTGCCATGAGACCCTATCGTAAGCCTTACTTACATCCAACTTGAGAAAGAATGCTACTCGTAAACTCTTTTTAACTGAGTGGAGGACTTTGTGTACCACAATCACCCCGTATAAAATTTATCTGCTAGGGACAAAGGCACATTGGGTACTATCCACGAGAAGAGGTAGGATAACTTTCAACCTGTTGGCTAAGGCTTTAGAAAGAATCTTATAGATTGTATTGCACAAAATTATAGGTTAAAAGTCATTGAAAGAGAACACATTGTATTTCTTTGGCACTAGGGAAAATAGCATCGAATTCACTAATTTAGGGATGACCATCAAAGCTTGAGAGTCTTGAACCACCGCATAAATGTCTAAGTCACAAATATATCAATACTTATGAAAGAACCCCTAAGGGAAACCATCAAGACCAGGCACCTTAAGAGGGCTCATAAACTTTGATGCATTGAAAATTTCTTCATCTAAAAAAAAAGTAACCAACCCCTCATTCATCCCCTTCGTTACCAAGCACGGGATTACCTCTAGCATGAAATTATCATCATCGATTTCCCTTTCCGGGGTCAAGCATAAAAGGGAGGAGAACTCCACAGCCTCCTCCCTTATTCAGAAGATATTCTAAGTTGAGCTATCATCACTAATATTAATTTTTGTTATGCAATTGTGGCTCCTTCGATGAAGGGTGGAGGTGTGAAAAATCCAAGAATTACGGTCCCCTTCCTTAAGATATATTTCTCGAGATTTCTACTTCTAGTGGATCTCTTCTCTAGCTTGAATATTATGAAGCTTTGCAAGTAAATATCGCTCCTCCAAGAGAATCTCCATAAAACCTTCCTATGTTTCCAATTTGGATTCAATCTTCGAAAGCTACCCATAAATCCTTTCTTTCTCTCTAAAAATGTTACCAAATAAAAACTTATTCCAAACCTTAAGATTAGACCTTTGCATTTTAAGCTTATTGGATAGTCTTTCCATACCCACATCATTAACCTCCTCCAACCACAAGTCCCACAAAGAGGTATCTGTTGGATGTGTCTCATTCTTTGCCGAAAAATAATTGTACGATAGGCACTACAGCGCAAAAGATGACGGGTAGGGGGAATAATGAAATATAAATAAATACCAACAAATACTTTCACCTACTTTTATCGCTACTTTTGGAGTGACCCTCGGGATTCCCACGGTTGGTGGGTGGTTAGTGGGTGTGGGTGGTTTAGCCCATGGTGTTGTATCCACGGTACCCTAATACCACTTAGTGGTTTAGGGTTGTATGAGTTTCCTTATATAATTATTGTAATGTCCCATTTTACGGACAAGAGAGAGAATAATATATCAAGGAGGATAGACTCTTGTTTGCTGGACTAGCCCAAATTGGGTGAACCAGGGTAAATATTGTGTGTTATATGTGCATTGAATGGTGTCATTATTTCCTTAGTTATTATTTCTGCATCATTTCTAGAATATGTTTCTATAAATTCTCTTCATTTGGTATCAGAGCCAAGTCATTAGCCATAGGGGTACGCCTTTATTGCTAGGGTTTAAATCCGTTTGAATAAGATCTAGGGTTTCTAGGAGTGAGAGGAAACCTATTCTGGAGTGGGAGTTACGCAGAAGGAGTTTGAAGGAAAAATGTCAGGAAATCATTCAAGGATAGAGATCGAGAAATTTGACGGCAAAAGTTTTGAGCTATGGAAGTTAAATATGGAAGATATGCTTGTGGATAGAGATCAGTGGGCTGCTATTTCAGAAACAATAAAACCTATGGGTACTTCCAATGAAGATTGGGAGAAGATGAATCGAAAAGCAAGGAGTCTGATTCGACTGTGTCTTGCAGATTCGGTGCTCATCAATGTTTCAGGAGAAGCTACAGCAAAGGATCTCTAGGAGAGGTTAGGGGCTTTGTATCAATCGAAGTCCCTAGTGAAAAAATTATTCCTCAGAAAGAAAGCTGTACAATCTTAGGATGCATGACGAGGATTCGGTTGCAGATCATCTGAATGCATTCAATACAATGGTAAGTCAACTAACATCTATAGAAATTAAGTTGAGTGAGGAAGATAAATGCATTACTTTGTTATGCTCTTTACCAGATTCATGGGATAACTTAGTAGTAGCAATTGGTAGTACAACTTCATCCACATTGAAGTTTGAAGATATAGTGGCATCTCTATTATCTGAGGATATGAGGAGAAAATCCATGGAGGGCACATCTAAGGAAGCCCTAATAGTGAGAGGGCGTGCCAAGGAGAAGGAAAAATCTAGATATGGTGATATGTCTAAGTCTAAAGGTAGATCCAAGTCTCGGGGGAAGTTTGAGAGAAAATGCTAGAATTGTGGCAAGCCTGGTCATATGAAGAAGGATTGCAGATCAAAGAAAGCTGAGTCCGAAAAAAGTCTGATGAATCGACTTCCACAGAGATGAATAAATCCATTGATGAAGTAGGGAATGTATATCTGGCATCCTGCTCATTGTGCTCCACACGATCAGATAAAAATGATTTGTTGATTGATACCGATGCCTCTTTTCATATGACTCCTCATAGAGGGTGGTTCAGTGAATATGAAAGATATGATGGAGGGGAGGTACTATTGGGAGATGATTCACCACTCAAAATCATGGGTCGTGGAAGAGTGAAAATTTTGCTACATGATGGTAGGGTTAAGACCCTACCAGGTGTGATGCATATTTCGGGACTTGCTAGAAATTTGATTTCAATAAGCAAAATGGTCGATGCGGCAGTGAATGTCAGTTTTTGCAAGGATTCATGCAAAATGGTTTGTGGATCAATGGTGTTGGCAAGGGGAGTTAGGATTGGAACATTGTATAAGCTATTGGGAAGCACTATGACAAATGAGTGCAATAGCTCAATTGTTCCTAAGGTTGATTCTGATAAAAGCTCAACACTCTGGCATCAAAGGATGGGACATATTGGAGAAAAGGGATTGCGTACCCTGTACACAAAAGGTATGGTTCATGGTACCCTAATTACTCAATGTCTTCTGAGTTCTGTGAACATTGTATTTATGGTAAACAAAATCGAGTTAGTTTTCCATCTGGTGCCACAAGATCTAGTGGGATACTAGATTTGATCCACAGTGATATTTTTGGTCCTGTTCCTATGCCGTATCTTGGAAAATCACGGTATTATGCTTCCTTTGTTGATGATTTTTCAATATATGCATGGATTTACTTTCTTAAGAGCAAAGATGAAGTGTTTGAAAAATTTAAGGAATTTAAAGCACTTGTTGAGAATCAAACTGATAAAAGGATTAAGGTGTTGAGGTATGATAATGGAGGGGAATATTGTTCTAATATATTTGAGAAATTTTGTAAGCAATGTGGTATTGCAAGACAGAAGACTACTCCATATACACCTCAACAGAATGGAGTTGCAAAGAGGTTGAACAGATCATCGATGGAGAAGGCTAGAAGTATGCTCAGTGGTGCAGGTTTGGCACAGGAATTCTGGGTAGAAGCAGTGAGTGCAGCATGCTACTTGCGAAATCGATCACCTACATCAGCATTGCTAGATCAAACTCCATTTGAAGCTCTATTTGGTAAGAAACCATCTATTTCACATCTCAGAGTTTTTGGCTGTGATGCATACATGCATATTCCAAAGGAGAAAAGAAGTAAGCTAGATAATAAGGCTATTAAATGTATCTTTATTGGTTATAAAGATGGTGTTAAAGGATATAAGCTTTAGAATCCAAAAACTAAAAGTACAGTGTATAGTAGAGATGTGATGTTTAGGGAGATGATCAATGATTCTAGGAAGGTAGTTACAGAAGAGGAACCTGGAATGGTCCAATTTGATCTCATGGAAAACTATCAGACAGTAGAGGATCTGGAAGAGGAGCATACAAATGAGGATATGGAAGAGGAGCATACAGGTGAGGATCTGGAAGAGGATGAAGAAGAGGTTCATACACCTATGGTAAGGAGATCAACACGGGAAAGGAGGCAACCTGAAAGGTACAGTCCATCTACTTTTCCTACTTCTTTTGTACTATCTGTTACTGATGAAGATCCTAGAACAGTTAGAGAAGCTGTTAATTACGGAGAGGCAAACCATTGGGAAGAGGCCATGGATGAGGAAATGATGTCCCTGAAAAAGAACAGAACATGGGATTTAGTGAAATTACCAAGTGGTAGGAAAGCAATAGGTTGCAAGTGGATCTTTAAGAAGAAGCAAAATGCTGAAGGTAAAGTGGAGAAATATAAAGCTCGCTTGGTTGCTAAAGGTTTTTCCCAGGTTGAAGGAATTGATTATGGTGAAGTTTTTTCTCCCGTTGCAAAGCTAACATCAATTAGATTTATGTTAGTTGTGGCTGCTACATTTGATCTTGACATAGAACAGATGGATGTGAAAACTGCATTCCTTCATGGAGATTTGGAGGAAGAAAACTATATGAGGCGACTCGAAGGTTTCACTGTTGCAAGAAAGGAGGATCTGGTATGTAAGTTAAAGAAATCATTGTATGGACTGAAACAATCACCTAGAATGTGGTACCAAAAATTTGATACTTATGTTTTAGGAATTGGTTTTTTTCGTAGCAATGCTGATCACTATGTGTATTCAAAGAAAATTGGTAATGTAATTGTCATTATAGTTCTTTATGTTGATGACATGTTACTAATTGGAAATAGCAAGAAACTGGTCAGGGAAGTAAAGTCTCGGTTGGCATCGCGGTTTGACATGAAGGATCTTGGCCCTGCAAATTTTATATTGGGTATGCAAATAAAAAGAGATCGCTCTAACAGAAAGTTGTGGCTGGATCAGAAAAAATATGTTGAGACAGTGTTGAAAAGGTTCAATATGCAGGATTGCAAACCGGTGAAGGTACCTATTTCTTTAGGTGAAAAATTTTCTGCTGAACAATGTCCAAAAATAGAAGAAGAGGTAGAGGAAATGTCACATATTCCTTATGCAAATGTTGTAGGTAGTTTAATGTATGCCATGGTTTGTACTAGAGCGGACATTGCCCATGCAATGGGAGTCTTGAGTAGATATATGTCTAAACTCTGGTAAAGAGCATTGGACTGCTTGTGAAAAGGGTTTTCGGATATTTGTGTAGCACCTCTAATTTTACAATCTGCTATGAGGGTACAGTAAAGAAAATAGACAATTGGATATAGAAGGGTTTGTTGATGCAGATTGAGTTGGAGATCCTGGACGGAGAAGATCTACTAGTGCTTATGTATTCAATTTGTTCGAAGGGGCCATTAGTTGGATGAGCAAGAGGCGATCGTTGTTGCTCTTTCAACTACTGAAAGTCGAGTATATGGCAGCCACTAATGCAAGTAAGGAAGTCGTATGGCTGCAAAGACTATGTGCTGAAATTGGGTTCTTTCAAGGAGCTGTGAAGATAAACTGTGATAGTCAGAGTGCCATATTTTTGGCAAAGAACCCTGCTTACCATTCAAGAATGAAGCACATTGATACAAAGTTCCATTTCTGCAAGGACATGCTTGAACAGAAGAAAGTGTTGCTGGAAAAGGTAGACACCAAGGAAAATGTTGCAGATGCTTTAACCAAGGTTGTAAACACTGAAAAGTTTAGATTCTGTACAATTGAAATGGTTCTGGAAAAGTATTCAACAAGTGGGATAATGTTGGATGTGTCTCATTCTTTGCCAAAAAATAATTGTACGATAGGCACTATAGTGCAAAAGACGACGGGTAGGGGGGTCCGGGGGCCGGAGGCCCCCAAGGACCCTTGGCTATGGTAAAGGTGATTACGTAATAGGTGATGGCTCGGGGTGCGTAGGGGGACACCCTCGGATACGGTGAAAGTGATTGAAGCCGGCGAAGCCTCGTGATTGAAGTCGACGAAGCCGACGCTGACATTTTCACCTACTTTTATTGCTACTTTTCACCTACTTTTATTGCTACTTTTGGAGTGACCCCCAGGATTCCCACGGTTGGTGGGTGGTTAGTTGGTGTGGGTGGTTTAGCCCATGGTGTTGTATCCACGATACCCTAGTACCACTTGGTAGTTTAGGGTTGTATGAGTTTCCTTATATAATTATTGTAATGTCCCATTTTAGGGACAAGAGAGAGAATAATATATCAAGGAGGATAGACTGTTGTTTGTTTGGACTAGCCCAAATTGGGTGAACCAGGGTAAATCTTGTGTGTTATATGTGCATTGAATGGTGTCATTATTTCCTTAGTTATTATTTATGCATCATTTCTAGAATATGTTTCTGTAAATTCTCTTCAGTATCAAAACCAGGATGCGAGCACAACATCATTTAAAAATGAAATGGGTGAGGGAAAAAAGGGTGACTGTTGGGGACCTCCAACCACAAAGGTTTATGGTCTAAACCAATCTAGGGAAGAGTGGATAAAATGGCTGCACCAAAGAGATGGAGACAAGAGTTAGACACAAAATATCTATCTAATTTACTGAGAATCAAATTGGCCCCCACCCTCCTATTACTCCATGTAAACTTCGAGCACTTTAAGTATAAATCTCTTAAACCTACGACATTAAAAAAATTCGTGAAATCATTTAGGCTTCTAGAATCCACTTTGTTGCCACCTCATATTTTTGAAGTAAAAAGAGGGGTGTTGAAATCCACCAAAACCACCCATACCTCATCCTAAAAGAAGGCTCTCATATCGAGCAAAATATACCAAAATCTCCTTCTATCAGTAGGGGAATTCAATGCATAGATATTAGAGATGGCCCACCTTCTATGGGTTGTATTACACTAGAAAATAATATTTATTACCCTAGAAGATGATGAAACCATGTGGCCACCAAACTTAGAAGGGTCCCAAAAAAATAAAATACCATTGGAAAAATCAGTAGCCTCACTCGCTGTAAATCTAAAGTGTTTCCAAACTACATTATGAACCAAATCCCATGAAGAAGCATCAATTTTGGACTCTTGGATGCACAAAAAATCAAGGAACTTTTCTTTCCTAAGTGAAACCAACAAACTCTTTTTGGAGGATCTATTTAGTCCTCTCACATTCCATGATCACAACTTCATTGCAATCAAAATGAGAGTCTCTTGCTCGACCCTCTAGAGAGTGAAGGTTTAAATCTATCAAGATTTATATGCTTATCTTCATTATCCTCTTCAACAATAAGCCTTGCTTGCCCACCTTTGGCCAAAGCCTCCTCCATTTATTTATTTCTATCGTCTTTGCTAGGGAGTCTACCCAAATGTTTGGATAGGCCAAGGTCCAAACCCTTCTTACGTTGACTTCTTGTATTTGGGCCCGAGGAGCCTTTTTCAAAATTTACTTTAGGAGAGCCCATTGGGCTACCCAGACCACTTGAATACATCGATAAGGAATCCTTCAGGGAAGCATAAACTACCTTAGGAGTAGAAACCACATTCTCCATCGTCATGTCTAGAGCCTTTGTGGCCTCCGTTTCAAGATAGCCAAATAAGTTAACCAAAGGTAAAGGTGACACTACCTTCTCGATCTAAAGAACCACCTCCAGGTGAGGAGTTGGAGCAAAAGCTTTTAGTGAGGGAGATATCATAGTAGGTCTTATCGGATGAACTCGGTCCCTTCCAATGGGATTTGAATCGCTCAAAGATATCATTGGTTACTCTTTAGAAGGGCTTAGAGCCTTCTTCTTCCAAACCTTTTGTTTCTTAATAATGGGTCTCGAGCCCGAAGTAGCTCCTTGAGAAGCTAGATATTTAGAATCAATTACAAAGGGCTTTTGAGGTAGATATAGAGGAAAATATTTTTGAATATCACCGCTTTGACCATATTTCCCATAGGGGATAGGTTTGTTCTCATAGACCACTGGTTGAACCCAACAACCTAAGTTGGAAACCAATTCAATTGACTTAGGGAGCTCCTTCACCAAATCCACCATTACACACATACAAACAAATTGGTGTCTATCCGTTGATAGAGAGAGAGTCAAAGGATATGAAGTATACTAAAGTAGAAGCCACCACTTTGAACACATTCTCATGCTAGAGGAAGATTAGAAATTTTGGGAGCTGCACCCAAACAAGAACAAGATTGACCTTTTGTGAGGTGGGGTTAAAATCATAACTCAAAAAATGCAAGAACAAGACACACTTGCCAAAGAACCAAGGACCCCATCAAGAATTATTTGGAAATCAACTTTAGAGGAGAGCCGAATCAAGAAGAAATTACGAGGAAGGGAATCCAAGGTAGGGGAACCACTAGGCTTCCACTGCAACAACGTCCAATGCTTGAGGATATCAAGGTCTGGTCTACATCCCGAGAAATTTCCCACCAAGTCAAAATATCCCTTCTCCAAAAGAGAAATCACGATGAAATCAGGAATACAAATTTGGAAGGACTCAGCCTCCACAGAGCAGGGCTCCAAATTGACTCAGGCTCCACAACCAGCAACAACTTCCATAAATGAAATCTTGGGCCCAAACTTAACCCCCTCCATATTGCTTTATTTTCTTGGGACCCAAGAAGAGGGTAAACCCGAACTGCTAAGAGGGCTAGACCCCAAAGGTGGCCCCTCATCAAACTCGATGGGTGAAAACTCATAACCACCTTCACCATCGTACCATATACTTACCAAAAACAAGCATCCTCAAAAGCCACCAAAGACGTCAAACGAACATCTCTAGCAAATGCAAAGCATGATAGTAATATTAATAGAAAATAAATGTTAATATTGATCACATCATGGGAAATTATTATTCACTACATATAGAAAATTTGGAAGATGGTAAAAATAGATATGCATAAAAAATTGTATTATGATATTTGATCTCTTTGATACTAATCAAACTTATGTTGAGATCTATTTTGTGAAGGCAACTTCTTTTGACATATTTAATAATTAAGGAATTTATTATTATGATGATGAACTCCAATATAATTTCATTGTATATTTTGAGCATAAATTCCATATGAATGAAAGAAAAAATAGGACCTAAATCATTGGGAAAATAATAGCATTCACAAGGTGACACCAACAATTTAATCCATAATTAGTTTATCTCTATATTGATTTCATATATAAGTTCTAAATATATAATATGAAGGAAATAAAATTAATAAATAATTATATATAATATAATATAAATTCATTAAAAAGTATATACTATTTTATCCTTAAGAATGTATAACTAAAAATCATATTCATAATTAATAATAATAATAATAGATTTAAATTACCATCATATGTATTAAGTAAAAGGACTATCAAATCAAATATATTTTGAAAAGGTATAATAATTGGTTTATTTTTAATCTCTCTAAGACAATTAAAGTACATATGATATTAAAAAAACAAGTTTGATCCAAAAGAGAGAAGTGGTGGATATCTAATTTTATGTAGAAATTGTAGTAATATTTATTGATGAAATAAGTAGAACCATTCAACCAAGGACCAAGAAAATATTGTGCATGTATTGGATAATAAATGTTTAAAGAATAGAAAATAAAATACAATTCTACCTTGAATAACTAGAAAATTAATTAGCAACATGGGCCATACAATGATTAGTAATATTAAATAATCCATTGACATTGAAAGACATAGTAAAAATCATAATTGATGTGAGGTATTTTGATTAGGCCTACATTAGATGACATATATTAAATATTTGGGAACTTATGTTAAATTTTTAATAAAATTAAGTAATTATAATTTATTATTATATATTATGTCTTATAGTCCATCAAATGATAAATATTTAATTTCACTTATCTTCTCTTGAAGAATTGGTGGTGATAACTAGTTTGATGTATTTGATTAAAAATTGTATTATAGCTACTACATTTATTCTAGCCATATTTGTACATTTAGGTATTACTTTAGACTAGCTTTTGTAACCTTTATAATTATATTTTGATCCAATAGATATACAAATAGAACTTGAAGTATTAATTTCAAAATAATCTTTGTAAATTTGTGTAGTCTATGTGTACATATCTATTAAGGCTTCAATATGCCAAATAGAAGATCCAATGTCAAAAGGGTGAGAGCTTTTACAATAACTTCTTGTAACCAAGAGTGCATTAGTTTATTATATACTAGATACAAAAGGTTATCCTATATAATCTAAAGCATGTAAAATTTAAAAATCTCATTTCTTTACTTTTATCCAAAAGAAATTTGATCTTATATCAACATTGTAAATATAAAATGATGTTATAGTTCATTTAATATTAAAATATTGTATATATTACTTAACATTTAATGTATATTTTGATTAGAATTTTAATATTAAATATAAAAAAATTAAGTTATTTAGTGATAAAATGATCGGTTGTGAATATATAAAGTATGATATAACTCCTTGTACCAAAAGTTATGTGAAATATTTATGTATTGTACTAATTTCTAGAGGATTTTGTTTATTTATTTAAAATAAATATTTTTCACATCATTAAAACGAATTGGCACTTCAAACATTTTTGGTTACTATAAAATAAGAATCAAACTTAAATTATTGTCTGTAACATTTATCTACTATTATTTAATGAATAAAAGTGCATATGATTTGGAATAATGTTGATCTGAGTAATATGAAGTGATCCTCTCTTTTTATATATGAAAGATGGTTTTTATAGCACCCTTCAATAATGAAATATAAAGAAATATATTTTCATTATATGACAAATAAAGATAAGGCTTACATGTCATATTTTATATACTCTTTTGAATGGGTTGTTATTAATTTTTATTTATGGTGAATCCAAGATAGCTCATCTAAGACTCAAGCACCCACTCCTCATGTATAGGTGGTCTTGATTTCCTTTGAGACTCAAACTTGATATTTATTTTTAGAAAATAACTTGTATTAAAAACTTGAATATAGTTCTATTAAACTTTACAGATATTAAAGTTTATATTACCCCAAGTTTTATAAAATGATTCACTCAACCTTTGATCCATGCATTACCATAACTATGATCTCTTTATCTTAGTTCATAATTTTACAAGGTACTTTGTCTATGTATTAGAACATTAAATTATGGTACAAAATTCTAATCTCTTAACTCATTTTGCCACACCTATTGGAAAAATAACCGCAGATATGTTGAAAATAATATTTTAGCTATGACACTTACCTGAGAGCTTATATCAATTAAAATGTTAAGATTAATATTTGTCCAAATATTGAGATATTTTAGCTATGACACTTACCTGAGAGCTTATATCAATTAAAATGTTAAGATTAATATTTGTCCAAATATTGAGTGATTAAGATAGATTTTGTTCCAAGGAGAAAGAAGCATGTTCAAGTCTTGAAATGCACAAAAATCATGTGTGAGTTGTATGTGTTTGATCTTATCAATGGAATCTATGGTAGCTCATTAAAATAACTTTAGCCTAAAGCTCATAATGTATATAAAAGTGAGATTTAATTCATAATATGAATACATGTAAATCATATCCATGCATTACCATAAGTTCAACTCTTAATAGATTGAATTATTAACTTGTGGCCTAAAACATTGATTTTTCATCACTTAAATGAATATTTTTTTTATGTCCTTCTTTATATACTATAATTTGATATTTAATCTTTAAACTATTATAGCTTTAAACAATAATAAAATCATAAGCCATGAAAAATATCATCCGTTTTATATTATATAAAGAAATTTACTGAAATTTATTGAACAACAGTCAAAATACTTCGTTATCATCCAAAATGAGTTTTTAATAGAATTTAGTTTTCTTACAGTTATTTTAACAATTATGTATCTATTGCTTTTTTAATTAAACTATTTATTAGTTATATTTTACTTCAAATATAAATTACAAATATTTATATTTGCATTTAAAATATATATTTTTTATTTTCATATTATATTCATGTGTTAATTAATTATATATATATATGTTTTTTCATTAAAATTTAAATTATTGAATGTTGAAAGGTAGAAATTTTAATACAAATTTGTTATCAAGGAAGATTTAAAAAAAAAAAAAACTATTTGAAGTGGTACCATACAAGTAGTTTTAATTTTTATCATATAAGTTAACATACTCGCCAATTTTTCAAAAAAAATCATTTCTACCCATTATTCCTTCTAAACATCAGCATATAAATTAAAAAACTAATTGCTAGGGAAATAGCGTGTGCCCATGGAGATAAAGGCACCAAAAGTTAAATAACCACACGATGATAACATAAATATATGCTAATATAGTATTTGCTTACAAAACGGCATATAAAACCTAAAGCATTCATGTCCTTGTGCGAGGTGCACAAGACATTGACACCGACAACTAGCTTATTTTTTAATTGATCCCTGTACATCTAATTTAATACCTCCGCAAGGTTTTAAGGTTTTAAAGAAATAACAGCGCTAGCGTCTTCCTTCACAGCGATGCGAAATGCCGAAATTCTTGATGCCACCAACCTTTAAATTATTAAGATTCCTCCCGAATAGTGTGCATCACTTGTTGACCTTGAATAGTATTCGACAGCTTTGCCCTAATAAAAGGCTTCACCTTTTCCCCCGCCTTGATAATAATAAAGAACAATAGTCTGTACACGATAATCATTGACCCTAAGATGAGTAGATCCACCCATTTTGAATACCCCATCTCTACTTGCCAGGTGTTTCTTAATATCTCATCTCCCGTAATTGGTGGCGCGCCAACTTGATTGCTCGTGAACTTCAGCCCAGAAAAGTCGTTCTTATAAAAACCCTGTAAAATCACTTGTATAAGTTTAAGAAAGCTCAAATGGGAAACTTTTGAGATATATAAAATTAAAGGTGACAGCCAATGTAACATTACCTGGTTTGCATACTATGCTTGCCACAATCATCATCAGACTCTCCACAAGTGTCATGCACGCAAAGAGTACCAGTACGAAGAAAATGAAATGATCAAAGCCGCCATGTAGATTCACTAGGAAGTAAGCTATCGCTCCCGGTAATAGAGAAATCAACATCAAGTAGGGAATTGATGAAATTGTATTTGCTATCACGAAAGCACCCACTCCGTAATGACCATTCAGTCTCTCTCGCCCAAAGACCTGCTTTCATATCACATATCTCTTTAGCCCTAAAGAATCTATCCGAAGCAAGAAGATTTTCTTGTGGGTTCATTAGTAAACATAGTAGTAATTCGTATATTAAGGGAAGAGGAAGAAATGGCTCACCCTCCTATTGCCATAAAAGTGAGAAAAGCAGCAACAAACATTAGCATTGCACCTCTTGCCTGCAGCACACGAATACTTGATAAGCCAGAAATTGTAAGCAATGTTTTTGGAAATTAAACAAATTCCTTCTTGAGAGTAGTGTTCGTACTTGGATTGCGCCATAATCCTGTCCAACATTGTAATAGATGGTACCCACACACAGACAAAGAGCAATATAGATTGCAACTCTCAGCCAATAATATCCTAAATCGCGGTACATGTTGACGAAAGACCTTTTAGTAAGGACATAAGATTGCATCAGAAAGCTCGCTTGGCTCCCTTTCGTTTCCAATCGTGCACCTTCCTGCACAAAAACTAAAGTGGTTGTTTAATCATGACTATTAACTTATATTCACCTCCCTCAAGCTTCCAAAAGCACCACTAACTGCATGCCTTGCTGGATATCTCATTTACTGTGGCGATGACTGCTTTGGCTATAGTGGATGATTGATAAGATCGAACCAGATGGTCTATAACTTGAGCAGTTGTCATATTTCCTTGAGAATCTCCCTCCTCTATATCCTGCACGGCAAACTTTGTTTCAGAAAGATACAAGCAGGGATTCTCTTTTTTTTGTTGAAACTGAGAAGTAATTCTACATACTTGTCTAAATTATTTCATTTGCGCATTGGAACGAAGAGGAAGAAAGAAAGAATAAAATTCTACGTACTCTTTCAAAGTCGGAGTTTATAGTTCGGAGATAATGATCCGAAGGGTTTCTTAATGATGGACAAGGAAAACCGTTCACTGCAAAGAACTGATTTTCAACAAGGTGTCGTAAGTATTTTCGCGATAACCAGCGGACATAATCTTTCCATAGTTAAAAATATTCAGTTACCTGGCTTGCTTGAGAAGTTGCACCAAAGTACACCGTTCTTCCTCCAACAAGCAGGTACAGGTTATGAAATAACTCGAACACTTCACTACTTGGTTGATGTATGGAAGCTAATACTGTTCTTCCGTCCTCTCGTGCCAGGCTGGCTATTCTTTTCACCACATGATAAGCAGCAGCACTGATAGACATCCATAAACTAGGTTAGACTTTCATTCTATCTTACGTTTAACATCGGTAGGACAACGCTGGGCAGTGTAATTCAATACCTGTCCAAACCACTTGTTGGTTCGTCCAAAAATAGCAATTTTGGCCGTGTGAGGATCTCGATGGAAATGCTCACCCGCCGTTTCTCTCCCCCACTTAATCCTTTCGTCCTCCATCCACCAATCCTTGTATTACAGATTCCTGCAAACCCATTTCTTTAATAGTCATTTCAGCTCTTTCTCTCTTCTGGGCAGTAGACATGCTGCTTGGCAATTGTAGCTGAGCCGAATAAAACACTGCTTCCCCAACAGTCAATGTTGCCATCAGTATGTCATCTTGAGTGACATAAGCCTGCATTATTATCACTCACAGCATTTAGAAACTTGATCTTATATTCAACTCATAACAAGAAATCAGCAAATTCTTCGTTAGCAGAAACATACCGATGTACCATAAGAAAGCGCCTGCATTCGGCCATTTACTAAGATATCTCCCGCTTGTCTTGTCGTACCCCCCAATCTCCCTATACTCACGACGACATCGGCTAAATATAATATCCAAGATTCCTTTGAATTCACATGAATAGAATACTGAAAGAAGAAATCAAATACCTGCAAGCGTATCGAGAAGGGTGGACTTCCCAGAACCAGAAGGACCCATGATAGCCACCATTTGTCCGGGCTGGGCGTAGCCAGTAAGTCCTTGTAAAAGTGTTTTATTGCCTCCCTTTGAATTTGAAACCGTCACCCACAGATCTTTCCATGTTAGCCAAACGCCAGAGCTATAGTCGACCGGCCTAGCATGATGAGTTACTGCTGTAGAATTCGACCCGCTTGTATTTGTCATGGCAAGCTCCACGCTCTCTAATGCTTGAGGAATCTCGGGCTTTGTCCCTGTGTTAATTTGATATTCCGTCATTCTATCCAGATGAGGTCGTGCATTTGAACTAAATTCTTTCAGCACAGAGGGAGCCAATTTCCGGTTAGAGAAATATTCTGCGGAGTGGGGCATATCATCATCGTCCGAATCCGCATCATTTGAAGGTACAAGATCCCCTAAATTGAAGCTATCTTTGCTAGTTTGTTTCTCGTACGTATTTTTTGGGCTGGGTGTCCATCGTGGAACCTCAGAAGCCATGCTAATTGTTACTAATATGCTTAGCAGAGATTAGTAATGGGAGACTCAGACCGGAGACTTCGGATTTGGGCTTGTTCTTTCCTTATTTTTTAATGTTATTTTAGAAAAAAAAACAAAAAATTATATACAATTTTTTTACACCACGGTCTCTAAAGATCTTTAACCCCATGCCCCAAAATGCTTGCTTTATTTGCCTTTTCGAATATTTTACCCATTTGACTAAAGTATTTTTAAAATGTATTTCTAGTGAAGGGTGCTATATTTATTTTCTATACAACTTTAATAATTATAATCATATTTATTTTTCAATAATTGTATATTATATTTTTATTCTAAAGTAAAATTATTGTGGAACATATCTTTAATTTAAGAGGTAAAATGATCTAGAAGAAAAATAATCTCATTTTAAAAAGTCATCCATAGTTTTTGTTCGACCATAAGAAATTAGGAATGTTGGAGGTAGTGTATAGATGGAAATGTAAGGCACTAAATATTTACCAAGTCATTTTTTAAGTTTGGGATTTTTGCACTTGGGAAATGTTAGAAGCCTATTTTCTTGTTATTTATGGTGGAGAGATGACCATTGGGATTTGTTTTGGGTAGAATTGTGCCACTAAGTATACTTGTTTTGTATTTATTTGTTGTGTCAAGAATTTTATTTTTTGGTTTAAGTCTTTCACCACATTTGTTTTTTTCATAGTTTTTGCAACTTGTGCATTTGTCTGAATCATTTTTCAATATTGTCTTTGATTATATTGTTTTTCATTGCACGTTGACTCACCCTTTGTTGTGATACTTTGGGTTGATTCATTTTAGGTTGATACAAATTTTGTTTAGATGTGTATTTTGACCTTGCCACTATATAAAAGATTTATCTTGCTTATATTTAGTTAGTATCTTAAGTTCAAGAGTATAATTAAGCATTTATTCAAAATTCTAAGCTATTTTTTATTTGTATATGTTCCCTGTAGCTCAAGTAGAAGGTTAAGATTTTATTTTTTCAACAGTGTTATGCTCTTAGGACTCCCTAGTTGCTTCTATTGTTAGTATTTTGGATGAGAGGTACTACTAGATTGGATTTTAATATTTTGTAGATTTTGCTATTGATCAAATCTAACAAGGTCTTCTTTATATTATATATATATATATATATCTATCAAGGTAAGCTTAAAAATATGCTTATTTGATCTAGTCAAATTAGTTTATATTACTACAAGTTTATTTATATCATGAGAAGGACCACTTTTAGAGATCAAAGTTTGATCTTGCTATTTTATTTTAGCCATATTTTTTTTTATATTCCTCATTTCTAGATTGGAATGATCTTTCTATTTTTTGTTAGGAAGTGGTTCTATAATTTATTTTCCTCCTAATCAATTCTTCAATGTCATTAGATCAAAATTATAAACCTTTATATGAGGGTGGGGAAACCACTTCTTTATCACCTTCGTCTTAGCTACAATAATAAATTTATTGATATAGTAAAGGCATGTTGTTGTGATGCTATTATTCATTATTTTTATTAGTATGGCTTTTCCTAGCTTGATTTATTGGTTGGACTATATAAAACTTATAATCAAGATTAAATTTCATTTGGTTTCTAGTGAAACTATCATCCATAATGGGATCTAAATGATGTAGCTAAGTGTTAATGCTAGATATAAGTATCACTCTCCACTCAAAAGAGTGGTTTAAATTGGGTTCACCAAGATGCTTTTGTTAGATTTAGATAACCAAGGAAGTTATTATTCGCTATACTCAAAGGTAACACAAGGTCAAACCTAAATCTATATCTAAGAAAATAATATAATATTAGAGGAGATCATGTCAAGTACACTTATAAAAAAATATGTAGGTAGGAGAACAACTATAGTAGAATTATAGACAAGATAGACGCATAATCTTGCTAGTATAAATAATATAAAAGCAAGCAATTTCTAAATATAGAAAGTAAAAAATGTAATAATATAAAATGAAGGGAGATGAGGTTCACACAAGAGAAAGAGAAAGAGAGAGAGTGGTAATATTTATGGATACTAACCTCCTAGGAAAATGTAATTTGATAAAAATTCTTGTCCTTGAGTGTTGGGATATCCTGAGAGCTTGATATCATTGAGAACTTGAGTGTCCTTGATGTCCTTAAAAAATAAGGATATAAAGTAAGGGCGCCAAAGGAAAACCCTAGCGAATAGAATGAAATAAATAAAAATTTTCTAACCTATATCCATTAATAGTAAGACAAGTTGAAGCATCAACAAAAAATATATTGATAGCCCTAATAAAAAAGGACCAAAGGCAAGATCTTGAAGCATGGCCAGAATGAAAGACCACTCAATACAATCATAAGCTTTCTCAAAGTCTGGTTTAAGGAAAAGAGGCTTTTGGATAGAGAGACAAGTTTATTCCAAACCATCCTAGATAGTAATAATATTATCCAAGATGTAACACCATTTAATAAAACTTATCTGCTTTGGTTTGATATTCACAGAAAGAATATTGTGAATACGGAGTTAAAGCTTTAGCCAAAATCTTGTAAGAGATATTAAGCAGAGTAATAGGTCTCCATCTAGTGATAAGCTTGAGATTGCTCACTTTAGGAATAAATTTAATGTTTCCATGATTGATAATATTGCCTAGAGAATTTTTGGCTATTGCTTTATTGTAGACATTGAGCAGATCATACCTAGTCAACTTCCAAGTGGGTTTATAAAAATTTTAGGGAAAGCCATCAAGACTAGGGGACATTTCATTCGATATAGTCAAAGAAGCATTATGAAGCTCAGCAAGTGAAAGAAGAGCCTCACATAGAAGCCAATTTTTTTACAACTTTTAGTTGTAATTTATGGTGTCTTGGGACACTCTAACTCTGCCTTGCACTATTTGATATTTTTATTTTATTCAATAAAACTTATAAATAATTTTACACTTTATTGGATTATAAAAATAGCATATATATTAAAATTTCATTCTCCTTATTACTCCCTTTCAATTAATATTTAACTCCATTTTTTATTGTCGTGTTTTGTAGATTCTATGATGACAATGATGCCTCCTTCCTTAGCTTGGAGACACTTAGCTTAGACTACCTTTTCCTAGCTATAATAACTCTAATATGGTGCTTTCAAAAAACTTTATATTAATATGATTTGAATGCTTGAATAATGAACTTTTATAGCACCAATATTACAAACCTATTTTGCCTCCTTTTGTAGCTAATATCATTGGTGATTTGATTCACATTTTTGTTGTCTTGAATTTAAAAAATTTGCAGCTTCAATTCCTTTTAATTTGCTTCCCCATAATATTATTTTTGTAGTTTCAAATTCTACCAAATATTCCTTCGCATTGATGTTGAAATCTCTCCTAAATATGCTCCAAAAATTTTCAAAACTCAACTCTGCTATCTCCTTCTAATGCTACCCAATTTTATAGTCCTGAAACTCTTCAATCATTGCTCACAAAATTTGATTTCTCTTCCTATATATTTTTATCCAAAAATAGTATCTAACTCCTCCAATACATTGCCTTATTTTATTTTTAAATTCTCCTTCAATTGCTACTCGAGGGTGGTTCAAAATTTGCTCAATTTTTCTTCAATTTGCAGCTCTATGTCACCTTTAATTTTCTATCCTATGATCCTTCAACTTCTACCTTGAAAATCAGCAAACTTCTTCTTTACAAATTAGACTTCAAAATATTAATGGTTGTTTCCAAAATTCTCAATTTGATGGCCTCTTCTATCCTCTTTCTCCTCCTTAGATCTCGCTAAATTCTATCTTCAAATTTGGCCTCTTCATCAAGAATTTGAATGTCTTGAAGTCCTCAAAACTGCTTTCTCAAATTTGGTAAAATTATTTCCAAAAGTTTTCTCCTTGAATCAATTTCACAAATCCTTTTGGGCTTGTTGTTGAATGTCAACAATTTTTCCAAATTTGATGTGACTACCTTTTTTCAATATTTTCTTCTTCTTGCAATCTTCTACCTCAAACTTTCTTCAAATATTCTCCAATGGTAGGTTCTTCAACTTTCTCAATAGGTCTTCTTTAGCCTTCTTGCTCCTTCCAAATTTGCTTAAAACCTCTTCTCTTGGATTTTCAAACTCTTCAATTTTCTATCTCAAACTTTCTCAAATCTGCAATGGTAACCTCTTCTCTCAAGTCTTCTCTTTCTTCAATATTCAATAGAGCTTTTTTTGCCTCTTTATCTCTTCTTCCTTCAATCTACTATGGAAAATTCTTTCTTGGCTTTCCTCAATATTCGATTTATATTATTCAATATTCAATGTGGACCTCTTTATTGGGTCTCATTAATATTTAATGGGACCCATTTCTTAGACCTCCTTAATATTCAATGTCTACTCTTTTGCTGCAACTTAAAAATAATCCCTCCATAAGAAAAGAACATAGAATTTTAGGAAATCGAAGGTGAAATTATTCACTATCTATTGTAGGAAGATTCCCTACTTTTGAGAACTAATTTTTTACAAAAAAAAACTTAGACAATGGCAAATAAATACATCAAATCTTCAAAATTTTAAAATTAATAATCTTTACTAGTTATCCTTCAATATAGTGGAAAGAAATCTATGTTGAGTCCTAGTCTTCATGGGTTTTTCTACAACTTTGTGGAAAGACTCTATCCAAACTGTAACTTTCAAACTTTGTTTATGAAATCTTCCTATATCCCCTCAATCTCTCTTGTGGCTCTCCTTATATCCTATCAATATCCCTTGTGGATCTGATACCATTGTTATATTTTTATGCTTAACACTTAAAGAAAAATACCCATAATATCTAAAATAAATTTGTAATAAATATAAGTCAATCACAATATCCTAAACTTATAAAAATCATAAATAAATTTTGCAACAACTCATAAAAATACCATTAACAAATGTTCATAAAAATAGTATCTTGAAATAATAAATATCTCCAATACACCATACTTCCACACACTCTCACTCTACATTGTGTCACACACACACACACATAGACACATATGTAATGAAATGTGACTCTTAATATTAAGTACTCTTGGCATTAACTCTTCTTGAAATTCTTCACTTTCTTACTCTATGAACTCATGCGCACATTAACTATTATACACATTTACATCACTGAATATTTTGCACATTCTAATAATACTTATGCATTTATTACATTGCATAAATTAAATATTCACACTCTAATATAAGGTACACTCCTAATCTAAATATGTACCCAAGGTGGTACATTATAATATACCAAATAATATAATATATTCCAACAGTTTGATAGGGATATCTTGAAAGGATTCTTTGTTGGTTCATAATGTTTAGTTCATTAGTCAAAGACTAAATCTCAACTCTTAGCTCTTTATCCTATTGATATTCCATAATTTGTGAAGTGTATTCCTTATTTATTATATCAAAACTTGATGAACACAATTCCAATGAACTACTAGATTATGGAGATGATAAAATTGATAACTTAGATAAGGTTCTAGGTGGTAATATTCTGACTAACATGAGCATATTTTTTGCCTTGATAGTCATCTAGAAGATATTTTGAAATTATTTTTTATTGGATTATTGAATCACAATACTCAAATTTGGTCCTAGGGCATGGGTGTAATATATATAAGTTTGAGCATGTGAAGGCCTAATCTCTTGAGGAATTATTTTCTCGATTATTTTGAATCTAGAATTGAAATGAATGATATGTTTATGATTTGAATTGAAAAAAATAATAATTTAGTATAAAAAGGTCTCCTAGATAATCATGATCTGCTAACAAATTTTTAGCCATGTATGCCCAAGTTATTACACTATTATCTTCCAAGGTGTGATACTATTGTAGTATTCTACCTCAAAATGATAGTATGAAAATCTTGACTATCACATATTTAAATAAAATATATGTATTGTAGCTAAATCCACCTTATCTTAGCAATGTTCATAGGGAATATTTCCACTGCCATCAAAAATAGGTAAGGATTTCAAGGCAACTTGAGGATTTTCATGGATCTTTAAGAGATTCAAGGGTCTGATATTATTCCAGTTTGGGCATGTTTACCTCATCCTAATACTAACAAAATACTATATATTTTCTAGATAACAACTAATATGTTTTATTAGATTTATGTTTTCATTATTGTTTGATTTTGAGTTATCCCATCAATAGATTTGCCAATTTTCTTGATTCAAAATCAAATGGAGTCACCAATTGAACATACTTTCTCTACTTATAAGGTTAAGACTACTCACCAAATACTGAGTCATTTGGGTAAGAGTGAGACATACACATCCCTCCAAATGTGCCAAAAACTCTTGGTCCACATAATGGGTGTTTAGATTTTATCTTTTAAAATTTCTTTTAGGGTGGGACACTCATGTCCCACTAGGTTTTCCAAAAACTCATGGTATGTTAAATATATATTGAGTTTCTTTCATTATTATTAAATCTTAACAGAGTTTCGAGATGATTGGAAAATAATATATTAGAGTAGAATATCACTATGATTCCACTCAATTGGGGGGGTGATATTTGGGTCCCATTGGGCATGCTAAAAAATCTTTGCATATTAAATAGTTTTTGGGTTTCTTTTATTATTATTACATCTCATTGGAGTCTCTAGGTAATTGGAAAATGGACTACTAGAGAAAAATATCACCATGATTCTAATTAATTAGAGAGGTAAGATTTGGATCGCACCAGGCATGCCAAAAACTCTTGGTTCAAAATCTATCTAAGTGGATGAGTTGCATCCTCATGACCTTGACCAAGATTGGAAGATCTAGAAAGGTTTCTAAGTCATCCTTTGGAGTAGGTTGGATCCTATGGTTCTAGCTAATCTAACTAATAGGGAAGTGTAGACTAGAGATAAAAATACATAAAATTAGAAGCTAGGATTTAAAGTGGAATGAGTTCAACATCATTAAGAGACATGAAGCATGAAATTCTTACACTTGGAACTAGACCAAACTTCCTAGCTGAAAAAATTTCTTTTAGTATTACAAAATATTTGATAATATAAAGCATTAAGCATTTCTAAGCATTTTAAGAACTAATGAATAATAAATTCAAGTAGAAATATAGATAATATAATAACTATAATAGAATTAAATATTTACTTAGTTTTAACAACAATGCTTAGTAATTAATTCAGCATACATACATGATGTACAACAGTTTTAGAGAGAGTCCAAATAACAATTTGATTTTCATTCAAAGGTGTACAATACATTTATCATACATCATGAAATTGTAAATTATAAAGAGCCAACCTCCTAAATGGATTACATTCAAGTATATATATGTATTTACAATGCATTTAATTAGCTTAGCATCAATACTTTCAAGATAAACTATAGACCTGTTAGGTTGGTATAGGGGATGGTTATCATTTTTAGATTAGCTATGATCATACTGCCTCAAGCATGTGTATTTGACATGCATGGCCTAAATTTTTTTCTTGAAATTGGTTTGCATAATGTGTCATTGTATTTTAACCACTTGTCGATAATCCACTCCTTTCTGTTATGTTGAGCCATCTAAGAAATGATAGATTTATGATGTAGGTATCTTTGGAAATAGAACTCTTCTAATAGTAATGATACTAGATGACTAGTTAGCACATAAAAAATTTTATTTATTATAATTGGGTCAAAATATATGGCACCAAGAGGGAGTGCTACTTCATGTTGAGTAATTTTCTTTGAGTGAATTTCACTTTTGCAACTATTTTCTCATGCCAAGTGTATTATCCATGATGATGATGTATGTGGCTTTCATATTTTGGTATTCTTCCAAAACTTAGACAAACTTCACATTTATTTTATTGTATACCATACATCTTCCTTGAGCCTTAGTGCTTCATTTTTAGGTTTTATGCCTTAGAATTCTTTTCCATACAACACCCATTTTGGCTTTACCAAAATTTTAAGCTTTTAATGATGATTTCATTGCTTCCAAATATTGGCACCCTTTCAAACCTTACAAAGTATTTTACCATATGTCAGATTAGCTTTTACTTCTCTAATTTTACATGCCAAATCAAATTCCTTAGAATATTTCTTGCTTAGGCCCTTCTTCCATTTTTTGATAGATTTTTGTGTAGTGATGGTGACCTTAGAATCATTGTTCATCTAGCCCTTTTCAACACTTACCCATAATTTCACATTTGAAAAGCTCTTCCCTAATACTAGATGCTAGAGCCTTAGCATTATCAACTAGTTTTCTCTTCTAGAGAATATCATATTCTTATCATACCTTTACTGACATCAGTAATTTAAATATCTTACCACTTATTATACTTGTCTAAAATTTTAATTTCCAACACTTTAAGATATTGTTGACGCTAGTGCGAAACTTTTATAAAGTCATTTATTTTGCTTTAACTTACCAAATTTTATTGCCTTATAAATATTTTAAATCTAGCATACTTTTTCTCTGCTACCTATCTTGCCCAATTTTTACATTTGACCATGTGTTTCTACTTTTACATCATTCTATAATTATTTGGTTTTTCTCTTACTAATAGCTTATCCTAAAAATTCTGATCTAATGATCAGTTTATGTCTTAACAATTACTAAGTGTAATTGTTGAACTAATGCCTTAGCAAAATAACTATATGGCTTAAACAAAATCACAATTCATATCACATAACAAGATTGTGAAACATACCTACAATATACATACATAAAAATAAAGTAACAAATTGATAATTATTGAGCACTTTTGCAACACATGTACAACATAACTAGTCATATTTCTAAAGAAAAAAAATATTTATTTCCAATGAAGATAACATTTTTAATACAAAAAAATCATAGAAATTGAAAAGCATGATAGTAATAATTTTTTTTGGTATTAATATTAAAAGAGGGTTTTGAAAGGATCCCCACAAACTTATATAACAAGTAAGCCCATAGGCCAATTAAAGCACAAGATGACCTCCATAAGGGAGGCCCATCCAAAAGGACATCAAGGTATTACAAAGCGAGGTAAGCACCCCCTAGGAAGGGGAACCGAGGGAGTTCATGCCATCCCACGAAGGCAATCCAGGGAGAAAAACCCAAACAACTCAACCCTAAATAATAGCAGGATAATGCAAGAAGGGGCAAAAACTACCAACCTAAATAAATGTATCATTTTAAATTTGAAATATAGAACAAGTTGTAACGTTCAATAATCCTAGGTATAATAAGGGGTAACATCACCAAGGGCTGGAAGGGACAATCAGGGAAGATAAGAATGTGCTAAGGGGATAGTATAATAAATGTCAGTACACATCATAAAGTGCTTAAACTTATAGGTACCAACTAGATCACCCAAATCTCCAAAAGGAACTAAAATATGACAATATTAAAGAGCTTCCTCCCTAATGTGAAGTACAATATTGATGGAAAAATTCCATTACTAGATATATAAGCCTTTATAATGAACTCCCAAGTTTTTTAAGAGATCAGCCACTGAATTTCCTTCTCTAAAAATATGGAAGAACTCCATACTAGAAAAGGAATGAGTAAGCCAAGTTACTTCATCAATTAAATTAGCTAATTTCCATCCCGGATGGAAAACTCCACGAAGCATGTTGATGATGGATAGGGAATCCCCTTCAATAATTATTTTTCTAATGCCAAGGTTCTTAAGCTACTCCAATCCAATGAATGTCACTCTAGCTTTAGCCACCATGGAATATTGGACTCCAAGGCAGTCCACGTAAGCTAGAATAAGATCACTATTGTTGTCCCTTATTGCACTTTTTGTACCAGCTAAGCCGGTGTTGCGTTTAGAGGTACCATAAAATTGAAGTTTGAACCACCCAATGGGTGGTAGAGACCAACGAACCTCCCTCCTCGGGATAGGAGCAGGAGGGGGGTTGGCTAACGAAACAAAACCAAGTTGTTCTTCCAACAACCACTCATTTGGGGAGAGGCCAGAATTAATTTCAAAGGATTCAAATTACTGAGATCTGAAGACACATTTTTTGACACCTTCCACAAAATATTGAGGTTGATTTTGGTGATAATTTTTTCCACTTATTTATTTACCCTTGAGTTTCTTTCCTTCCACACTCCCCAAAAGGAGTGTGGGAGGAGAAAATTCCAAAAATATTTAAGTTGAGAAGAAATAAAGGGTGACTTCCATTGGATGACACGGTCCATTAAGAAATTAGGAAACACCAATGCAATGTCCAACCAAGAGAGAATAGAAGACAAGTCATCAATTCCTAATCATTCTTGCATAAATAGCATCTATTGACCAAGAACATCCTTAATGCGGCCAACAGAAAGGAGGATCCCCAGGTAAGTGGCCAAGAGAGAAGAAATACAAAAATTTAAAATGCTACCTATTCTCCTTTATCGGGTCTTTAGAGTATTAACAAAGTAAATGAAGCTTTTTCAAAATTTATCTGCTGCCCAATAGCCTTCTCGTAACTTACCAAAAGAGAATTCACATCCCTTGCATAGAACACCAACACCTCACAAGAGAGGAGAGTGTCATCAAAAAACTATTGGTGAGATATCGATGGGTAGGGGAGTGTCGGCCTTAGACCAAAATCAAAGCTTCAACAAGAAATTGAATGACCAAGCACCTCCACCATAAGAATGAAAATAAATGGATATAGAGGGTCATCCTAGCATAGATCATGACATGACTAAAAGAACACTGCTTGAGAGCCATTAACCAGGATAGAGAAGCAGGTAAAAGAAATGTAAGCCTCTACAAGGCCCACCAATCTTTTACTAAAACCAAATTTCCTCAAGATGCAGAATAAAAATTGCCATGAGACCCTATCGTAAGCCTTACTTACATCCAACTTGAGAAGGAATGCTGCTCATAAACTATTTTTAACTGAGTGGAGGACTTCGTGTACCACAATTACTCCGTATAAAATTTATCTACTAGGGACAAAGGCACATTGGGTACTATCCACAAGAAGAGGTAGGATAACTTTCAACCTATTGGCTAAGGCTTTAGAAATAATCTTATAGATTATATTGCACAAAATTATAGGTTAAAATTCATTGAAAGAAAACACATTGTATTTCTTTGGCACCAGAGAAAATAGCATCGAATTCACTAATTTAGGGATGACCATCAAAGCTTGAGAGTCTTGAGCCACCGCATAAATGTCTAAGTCACAGATATATCAATACTTATGAAAGAACCCCTAAGGGAAACCATCAAGACCAGGTGCCTTAAGAGGGCTCATAAACTTTAATGCATTGAAAATTTCTTCATCTAAAAAAAGAGTAACCAACCCCTCATTCATCCCCTTCGTTACCAAGCATGAGATTACCTCTAGAATGAAATTATCATCATTGATTTAACTTTTTGGGGTCAAGCATAAAAGGGAGGAGAACTCCATAGCCTCCTCCCTTATTCAAAAGATATTCTAAGTTGAGCTATCATCACTAATATTAATTTTTTTTATGCAATTATGGCTCCTTCGACGAAGGGTGGAGGTGTGAAAAATCCAAGAATTACGGTCCCCTTCCTTAAGCTAGATTTCTCAAGATTTCTACTTCTAGTAGATCTCTTCTCTGGCTTGAATATTATGAAGCTTTGCAAGAAAATATCGCTCCTCCAAGAGAATCTCCATAAAACCTTCCTACGTTTCCAATTTGGATTCAATCTTCGAAAGCTACCCACAAATCCTTTCTTTCTCTCTAAAAATGTTACCAAATAAAAACTTATTCCAAACCTTAAGATTGGACCTTAGCATTTTAAGCTTATTGGATAGTCTTTCCATACCCACATCGTTAACCTCCTCCAACCACCAGTCCCACAAAGAGGTATCAAAACCAGGATGTGAGCACCACATCATTTCAAAATGAAATGGGTGAGGGAAAAAAGGGTGACCGTTGGGGACCTCCAACCACAAAGGGTTATGGTCTAAACCAATCTAGGGAAGAGTGGATAAAATGGTCACACCAAAGAGATGGAGACAGGAGTTAGACACAAAATATCTATCTAATTTACTGAGAATCAAATTGGCCCCCACCCTCCTATTACTCCATGTAAACTTCGAGAACTTTAAGTATAAATCTCTTAAACCTACGACATTAAAAAAATTTGTGAAATCATTTAGGCTTCTAGCATCCACTTTGTTGTCACCTCATATTTTTGAAGGAAAAATAGGGGTGTTGAAATCCACCAAAACCACCCATACCTCATCCTAAAAGAAGGCTCTCATATCGAGCAAAATATACCAAAATCTCCTTCTATCAGTAGGGGAATTCAATACATAGATATTAGAGATGGCCCACCTTCTATGGGTTGTCTTACACTAGAAAATAATATTTATTACCTTAGAAGATGATGAAACCATGTGGCCACCAAACTTAGAAGGGTCCCAAAAAAATAAAAGACCATTGGAAAAAATAGTAGCCTCACTCACTGTAAATCTAGAGTGTTAACAAACTACATTATGAACCAAATCCCATAAAGAAGCGTCAATTTTGGACTCTTGGATGCACAAAAAATTAAGGAATTTTTCTTTCCTAAGTGAAACCAACAAACTATTTTTGGAGGATCTATTTAGTCCTCTCACATTCCATGAGCACAACTTCATTGCGATCAAAATGAGAGTCTCTTGCTCGACCCTCCAGAGAGTGAAGGTTTAAAGCTATCAAGATTTATATGCTTATCTTCATTATCCTCTTCAACAATAAGCCTTGCTTGCCCACCTTTGGCCAAAGCCTCCTCCATTTATTTATTTCTATCATCTTTGCTAGGGGGTCTACCCAGATGTTTGGATAGGCCAAGGTCCAAACCCTTCTTACGTTGACTTCTTGTATTTGGGCCCGAGGAGCCTTTTTCAAAAATTACTTTAGGAGAGCCCATTGGGCTACCCAGACCACTTGAAGGCATCGATAAGGAATACTTCAAGGAAGCATAAACTACCTTAGGAGTAGAAACCACATTCTCCATCATCATGTCTAGAGCCTTTGTGGCCTCTGTTTCAAGATAGCCAAATAAGTTAACCAAAGGTAAAGGTGACACTTCCTTCTTGATCTAAAGAAGCACCTCTAGGTGAGGAGTTGGAGCAAAAGCTTTTGGTGAGGGAGATATCATAGTAGGTCTTATTGGAAGGTGACACTACCTTCCAATGGGCTTTGACCCCCTCAAAAATATCATTGGTTACTCTTTAGAAGGGCTTAGAGCCTTCTTATTCCAAACCTTTTGTTTCTTAATAGTGGATCCCATGACCGAAGTAGCTCATTGAGAATATAGAAATTTAGAATCAATTACATAGGGCTTTTGAGGTAGATATAAAGGAAAATATTTTTGAATATCACCACTTTGACCATATTTCCCACAGGGGATAGGTTTGTTCTCATAGACCACTGGTTGAACCCAACAACCTAAGTTGGAAACCAATTCAACTAAAAAAGGAAAATCACCAGGTCTTTATGGTTTTCCCATTGAGTTCTACCAAGAGTTCTGGGATATCCTTCATGTTGATTTATTAGAGGTGGTGGAAGAATCTAGGAAAGCCAAAGAAATTTTTAAGGTTATCAATAAAAATTATATTACTCTTGTTCCAAAATCTCAAAAGGTTGATCATATCTCAGCTTTTAGACCTATTTCTTTATGTAATTTTCTTCTCAAAATCATTACTAAAATCATGGTAGAAAGGTTGAATTCTCTATTGCATAAGATTATTTCCCCAGAGAAAGGGGGTTATGTGGAAGGACGTCAAATAGTAGATGAGATAGTTCTTGCTCAGGAATCCATCCATTCCATGGATATGTAAAAATATCCTTCCATGTTCATTCGGTTAGACTTATCCAAATCTTATGACAAAGTGGATTGGCACTTCCTTATAAAAGTTTTGAGGCAATTTGGTTTCTCTAAGGATTGGATGGATTGGATTATGGGATGTATCTCTTCAGTTTCCTACTTAGTTCATATCAATGGTAGGCCTTCTAAGTCATTCCCAACTTCCATAGGTATTAGGAAAGGTGACCCACTACCCCCTTATTTATTCATCATTCTTGCTGAATGCTTGGGTAGGACTATAACCAAAAAGAGGGAAAACAAAACCCTTGAGGGAGTTACCATTGCTCATGGAGCTATACCTATCTCTCATATTCAATTTGTGGATGACTCTACTCTTTTATGTAAAGCTACAGTTAAGGAAGCTTCTAATATTAAGAAAATCATTAGCTATTTTTTTAAGGCTATCGGGTAGTTGATCAATGAAGACAAATCTAAAGTTATTTTATTTCATTGCTCTGCTAGACAGGAATCCATGGTCTTGGATAAATTAAGATATAAGAAGACCTCCATTCCAATCACTTATTTAGGTATTCCCATAAATATTCAAAGGCAGAAAAATAAATATTGGAATTGGTTGTTGGACAAAGTCAAGAAGAAAATTGGAAAGTGGACCAATAGGTGGGTTTCTTCTAGGGGTAGAATCACCTTGGTAAAATCAGTCCTTCAAGCTATTCCTATTTATTTTTCTTTCTTTTTGAATATCCCAAAGGTTGTTCTTTGATAATTGGATCAAATCAGTCATCGTTTCCTTTGGAGTGGTACTATGGAGAAAAGAAAATGGGCCTTGGTAAAATGGGATACTTTATGTCTTCCTATGAATGAAGGGAGGTTAGGATTTTGGTATTCTATTAATAACAACAAAGCTTTAGCTGCTAAATTATATTGGAGGATGTTGCATAACCCCAATGCTCTTTGGGCCAATAATATTCGTGCTAAATATGCTGAGAACAAAAGTCCTGAAGACCTTGCTCGCTATCAACTTCCTACCAAAGGTTCTCCCATTTTAGCAGTTCTTAAGACTAGTGAGGATTTTATAAAAAAAATTTATCTTGGATCATTCATAATAGTCAATAGGTAAGTTTTTTGATAGATTATTGGGATGGTCACAAGCCTTTGATAACTCAATTTCTCGATTGGAGGCCTTGGATGGAGGAGCTTCACCGAGCTAACTGGATAAAGGTGGCTAATTACTATCGGTACCATACTGGTAATTCAAAGGTTGGTATATATTGGATCCCTATTGAGGACTGGCCTATTCAAATCCTAGGAAGTCAAAGACAAGATATCCAAGGTATCCTTCATATGAGATCCCTCTCTTGGTCCCATGAAAAATATTGTTTTGGATGGAACAACACTACTAAGGGTAAGTATTAAGTTGATCAAGGTTATTTGACCTTATGCCATAATAATCCCAACCATTCTTCTGAGATTTTTTCTTGATTGTGGGCTCAAAATCTCTAGCCTAAGGTGAGTTTCTTAAATTGGCTTTTATTGCATTGTAGGGTGCTTACTGGTGAGCAACTTATGAAGCATGGTTTTCATGGCCCCTTTAGATGTGAAATGTGTGAAGAGAATGTAGAAACTCTCAACCATATTTTTATTGAGTGTACTTTAGCCTCTGATCTATGGAGGAGAATGGTCACTTTACTTGGCTTATAGTGGTCCATTTTTTTTACTTTTTAATAGCTTTGGAGGGATTGGCCTAATCAAGAGGGTGTTGATCATTTTATTAGGTAGTTATTTTGGAGATGGGTTCTACCATTATTATTTGGAATATTTGGAATGAAAGGAAAAACCAAAATTTTAATCAAGATAGGAAGGATATTCACTATATTTGGCAAAATACCATAGCCAACTTAGTTGAATCAGTCCATAAATTCCTTAATCACCCCCAAAACTCCCACCAAATATGGGATCGAGTGATGCAAATATTAAAGATTAAATCTTCTAAGGGAAACCAATTTAAAGGGAATGTGAGTATTAGTAAGATGGATAGGACAAGAAATTCGCAACCTTATCCTAAGGATTTTGGAAAAGTCAATACCGATGGAGCCTCTATAAGGAACCCTGGAAAATCCAGTGTGGGAGGAATTGGTAGACTTTTAGATGGCTCCCTGGTTTTTACTTTTGATGAGAATTTGGGTATTCTTTCCAATAACCTTGCTGAGGGGTATGGTATCCATAGAGGCCTTTAGGAGGCTACTAAGGTTGGATGGGAAAATGTGTTAGTTGAGTCTGACTCTCAACTTATGTTTAATCTCTTGAAGACTCCTTCTAAGAATCATAAGGTGGATTGAAGAATAAAATGAATTATTGAGAAGATTCAATTAATCCAGATGGGATTTTTGAAAGTTGATTACAATCATGTGGTCAAAGATCAAAACAAGAGTGTTGATGCTTTAGCTAATTGGGCTTTGGACAAAGGTGATCTTAATTGTTATGGCCACCCTCCTATATGGTGGGCTTCTCAAATTAGGGAAGCTCTTCTTTCTATCATTTCTTTGGATGACTCCAGTTCTGAAGGTACCTAGTTTCTTCTTGTTTTTTTTTTCTTCTCTTTGGTTCATTCTATTTTTTTAGTTCCCTAGCTCATTCTATTATTTCTTTTGTTTCCTTTGTTGATTCTTGCCTTAATAGTCTTTTGGTCTAGATAGGTCATTGTTATGTTCAATTTTTTTTTTTTTTTTTTTTAATTTGGGTGGGTTCTTTTGTTTTGTTTTGTTTTTTGTGTTCTTTTTTGTTGTTCTTGTGTTTTTGTTGTTTTGTGTTTTTTGTTGTTCTTGTTTTTTTTTGTTCTTGTTTTTGAGTTTCTCTTTGTTTGTGTTAATTCGTGTTTTTATCTGTGAGTGTTTTCTATGTTTTTTGTTTTTGTTTGTTGTCTATTGTTGGTTGTTTTGGTTGTGTTTATTTTTCATGTTTTTTTTGGATTATGTCTTTGTAGTGTTCTATTATTTTTGTCTTGTTTGTGTTTTGTTATGTGGTTCTTGTGTTTTTCTATGTGGTTTGTGTTGTGGTTTATTTTATCTTATTGTGTGTGTTTGGTTGTGATTTTGTTTTTGACACACTCAAGGAGCATGTTTTTTATTTTATTTTATTATTTTTGTTGTTATTTATTTATTTATTTACTTATTTTAAATTGGTTTTGTGTGTTTGTTTTCTCCTTGAGTATGTCAAAGGTGGTAGGCCAAGTTCGCATCCTAGGTTTTTTTAGCGAAATGGATACCCTTGCCTCCTTTGGGTATTACCCGAAAGTGGCATCCCTTTTGGGATGGTTTCCACAAATAAAAAAAAATGCTACAAGTGTGGTGATTTTGGTCACTATGCAAACAAGTGTCCACATGAAAAAAACAATGATGATGAAAAATAGGGTCATAGAAGAAAAGAATATGGAAAGCATAAGCATGACAAAGATGGCAGATACAAGCAAAGCAGGTATGAGAAGAAAAGTTTTTGTAAGACAAATAAAACTTTCTACATTTAAGAAGCAAGTGATAGCTCATATCACAGTGATAGATTCAATTCAGATGATGAAAAGGAAGAACATCTATTCCTAGGAATAGAAGGTGAAAGAGAACAGTGCTTTGTGTGTGGTCAAAGAGATCACAGATCAAGATATTGCCATGGCTTCAATGATAGTGAATATGATATGACACATCAAGGAAACATGCATGGTCAAAGAGATTATGAGAGTTTATTTGCTATAGAAGATTATAATGATCTTAGTGGTAGTGAATATGAAGAAGGGTTTTTCTATGGGATAAAATAAGTAGAAGAAGAACATTCACTCCAAATAGAAAAAGTTAAATAAGAGAATATTGTAATAAATATAGATTTCTCAATTGATTTAAAGGAAGACTTCAATGATATCCATGAGAAACTACAAGAGGTTATGGAGAATGTAAAAGAATTGAGATGTTTCATACTTGAGAAGTTTGATCCATCACATGAATCAAAAGGTCAAGATATTTTCACTAAGAAGAAAAATGTATTTTAGAGACAGTAAAGATGGATGTCAATTTACTATTTGACACAAATGAAGAGAAAGAATAGGAAGGTTCTAAAGCACCAAACATCTCATATTTTAGGTTTCAGGAATCACACTCAAAAGGAAAGGAAGTTCCAAAATATGAAAGCAAGGAAGCACCTAAGATTTATGAAGAAAGTTCCAAAGTTCCTATGGCTCCAAACATCCAGTTTGGATCTTGTTTTGAGATAGGTGAATCAAGTTCAAGAGGAAAATAAATTCTTGAAAAGGAAAGCAAGGAAGAAATTAAGGAAGATGATTTAGATACTACAAAGAAGGTTCAAGGATACAATGCACAAGTCAAATATGATCACAAGGATAATGGTTAAGAAAGGTATGAGGAACCAAGGCATGAACAAAGGGCTTTTCAAGGATGTTGTTTTTCTTGTAATGGATTTGGACATAGGGCTATACACTACAGGGTCTATGGATCAAAGAAGTTTGATTTTCCTAGAAAGAACTTCAAAGGAAGAAGGTATGGTTTTCAGGGACATTGCTTCTTATGCAACAGGATTGTTCATAGAGAATCTTAGTTCAAAGAAAATGAGAAACATGTTTTTGGTTTTAGAGCTACACAATTAAGAAGTCATGGTCATAATGATTATGAAAATAGAACTTCACAATATAGGGTTCAGGAAAGGAATGGATATGGAAATTATTTCAAGAAAGAATTCAGAATATGGGCACCATCCAAAGGCTACAATATCAAGTTTTTTAATTGCAATAACTTTGGACATATTGCAAAATGGTGTAGGAATAAATTCCAAACAATTTCAAGACAAGAAGGTCAAGCAATTTCAAGGCAAAAGGTCAAACAAGTTCAAGACAAGAAGATCAAGTAACTCGCCAAGAAAAGGATATTAGAAAATTATGGAAGGAAGTTAAAGAAACAATGTAATATGGGAGTAAAAGTACTCCATCCCAAAATTAATCACCTCAAGAGAGAAGGTGGTGAGAGGGCTAAGCTTAAGAGTCATATATTTTAGCCCCATAGGTGTCCCTTTTGCCATTGATGTCAAAGAGGGAGAGATTTGATTAAGGGGGAGAGCATTGAGTTAAGGGAAGTAGAATCCAAAGAGAGCATTGAGTTAGGGGAAGCAAAATCCAAAGAGAACATTGAGTTAGGGGAGCAACCTCTATAGAGAGGATTGAGTCAGGGGGAGCAACTTTGATTCTCAGAGATGGTTTTTGTAGTGATTGTGGTGATTAGCATTAGAGGTGCTGCCATCAATGACAAAGGGGGAGATTGTTGGCAATTTGAGTTATTTTATGTTGTCATTTATGTCATATTGATCATTGATTTCACATGGATCACATTGAGTTTTGGTGGCAAAAGCACTTCATGAATAATCATTTATGATATTTTGGAGAGCATTGATATATACAGGGTTTTTGTGAAAACCAAGGTAGGCAAAATAAAAGATTTTATTTAAAACCATGGATGGAATATTTGAAATGAATTTTTATTAAAACCCAAGTTGGATTTTTGTTTCATCGAAAATGTGCCCCGGTGATGGAGATATTTAATTTTAAATATTTAGTTTAAATTTTAAATTATTAAAAATTTAAATTTAAATTTTAAAATTAAAAATAAAAGTAATCCACCGACGTCGTCGAATATGAGGGAGAAAACTATAGAAAAGGATGCCTAAGGTTTATTAATCCTTTAGCTTACGCTCGTGAATTAATGTGATTGTTGGAAAGTGAAAAGAGCTCATGCAAAAGAGGGTTAAGTGATGGAAGCGAAGAATAAATCAGACGAAGTGTGAAACCCTAGTCACCTTGGGCAGTGTGGTGCATTGGCAATTGGATTTTGGCTAAGGCAAGTGGTAGAACGAACGTCAAGGTTTTGAATCCCCTTGGCTACGTTAGAAGGAATTGGAATAAAGAGCGCACAAAGCATTTTTGGTTTACGTGAAAGGGAGTGTTTTGAAACACATGGTGCCTTTCCCTCCCAAATGAGCCCGTATCTCATACAACGGTTTGGACATGGTTAATGTGCTGAGAAAGGAGGTGTCGAGGGATCGAATCCCATCAAGGACAAAGGCAAGTTAATATTTTTAATATTTTATTTTTCTAAAGTTGCCCTAGGAGAAATAAGGGTTGTGATGCACTTTAGGAAAAAGAGAGATTTCTAGTGATTTTCTTTTTGGAAGCATATCATATTCTATATCGTTGGAAATCTTATTTCGAGGGATATTTTATTAAATCGCTTAGAGGGAGAAATAAGGTGTGTGCAAAGAGATATATCTGATTTTGTAAAGGGGTTCAAAAGTGAAGGTTGTTTTATTTTTTTTCAAAGGGGATTAATTCTTTCATGAGGGGACATGGTGTATTTTATTGAGTAGGAGTAATAAGGTATTATTTGTATATTATTTTTGTGTTATTAATCAAGATATTTAAACCTTATTGAAATTTGAAAAAGAAAGTTTGTTGAGTGTGGCAGATTTAGTGGACAACTAATAAGACATCAAAAAGGTATGAGAAATATTCTCCATTGATTGTTTATGGTGGTTGATTTCTAAAATATCATTGGAGAGAAAAGGATTGATTATGGTTTTGTTTTTGAAAGTTATTGGTTGAATGCTTCAAGGTTTTCTAGTTTGAGAGTTGTGATTAAACCTTGTTTTATAAGTATTGTTATTGAAGCCCATTGCTTGTACAAAGAACTTGAACTTGAGCTAGAGGAGAACATAAGTATCATTGTTATGTGAGATTTGTGGTTGAGCATTGTTGGAAATATTTTGATTTGATTGATTCATGCTTAAACTAGGGTTTGTGAGAAAAACTTGTTCCTTGTGGTGATTGGTTGAGTAGTGTTGTTTGATCCTAGTCAAGTGATTGTGTGAAGTGGTTGTTCAAGTTCCATGAAATAAAATATTCTATATTTTGATTTGAGTTGAGTTTTATTTGAGAAATAAATTGAGTTTATGAATAGAACATATTGAGTCTCTAACAATTCTCTTTATGTTTCTATAAGATTGAGTTGAGTTGAGATTAATTTGTGTTGAAATCATTGTGGATCATTGTTGTCATCCATTGAAGAATGCATTGTCATTCATTGTTGAGTTCATCATTAAGCCTTGCCTTCATATATTTGTGGGTGAGATTTGAGTGCTACTTGAGCATAATTGATTGAGTCTTTGAGAAGGATTTTGGGACATATTTGAGGCATATTTTGTACATGATAGATTGAGCCTTTGAGAAGGATTTTGGGATAGATTTATGGACAGATTCTGGAGCATATTTTAGCAATTTCTTTGTCAGCTTTCTGAGCATATTTTGAGAAAGTTATTGGTGATCTTGCTTAGCATATTTGAGCAAGTTCTTTGTGAGCTTGCTGAAGCAGATTTGAGTAGGTTCTTAGTGAGCTTACTGGAACAAATTTTGAGCAGGTTCTTGGTGATCTTGCTAAAGTAGATCATTGGAATACCTAGCTAAGCAGATCAACGAATTGTCTATCTGAGTAGATCAAGATTGCCTAGCTGAGAAGATTAGTGGAGTGCCTAGTTGAGCAGAACAGTGGATTGCCTAGCTGAGTATATCAGTATATTGCCTTGCTAAGCAGATAAGTGAATTGACCACATGAGCAGATTAGTGGATAACCTAGCTTTGAGAAGATCAAAGTAATCATTTGTATTGGGATAAGGATCCCTATTTCTATGAAATGTTATAAGAAGATTATCTTTTGGACTACCCCACATTTGGGGAACCACATTAAATCTTGTGTCTCAATTGTGCGTGGTGATTTGTTCTCTTGCTTACTATTGCTATCTATGTCATTAATGCACACTGCTATATTTGGTTATTACAATTAAGGACACTAATTGATATTGGTTTGGAAAGAAAGTAGAAAGTGGGTGCTATACTGGTCACCCCCCTCTCAATATAAGCTTGTGTTCTTCACAAACTACCCTTAAAATAATTTAATTATAGATGCAAGGTAATCTATTTCTATTTGAACATCAAAAGAGCTATACTGATTTTATGTACAAGACAACATACAAATTCCTATAGCTTAAGATTTGTAGTTGCTTTGAGACCACATGTAACAACCCAAGCCTGCTCACCTGGTTGTACCACTTAATTTAATTAGCCAAATTCACAAGGTCAAAATTTTTGCTTGGTTTAACTACTAGACACAACCTAAGGGAATTTTTTTTGAAGTACATGGTTTTATGATCACCCAATATTTTATGAGTACAAGGTATAATATAATACTTTTAGGAATTAGGACTACTACAAACAATCTCCCAAGTGGATGAGATTGGTCAAATCCTGTAGAAGGTACCATTTTGTGGGTCTATCATTCTCATTTAACATCCTCTTATTTTGACCATGAGTGTAGATCCATAGTTGGGGTTATCCTCTAGGGCCCATAACACCTAGAGGATGGACGCATACTCTCCCTATCTCTTATCATGTATAAAACTTGAGTTTATTTATACTCATATATTCTATGTAATATATAATAACATGGAAGATATTAGAGTATATGCTTAGTGCCTAGTTAATGATCCACTTCACTAGAGTTAACTAGGGCCATACCACTTTTTCTAGCTTTGAATCTAGTCTCACTTACTACATTGTGAATAACAATGAGTTATCCCATACCAACTGTTGCAAAATGATCTAGCTCCTTTTAATTGCTATATTATTCTATTCATAAAATGTACAAGTAACCATCACCGTATTACTTGTACAACGACCTAGAGGTGACATCGCACATCGTCCCCTCATTACTAGTTTTGATATGGTCACTTATTATAACATTATTCTATCACTTGTTATGACTCATTCTATTAGAAAATGGTCATTCCTGAAATTCAATAATACTTATCCCACATCCACTAGTATTTTGTGTATTTATATTATTTCCAAATCATATTGCATGCTTACCTGTATCTCAACGGTATTGGGTGTATTTAGATCATTCATTCTTCATGATGATTTAAAGAGTAAGTTTTTATGATAGATTTACTAAGAGACTTCTTAGACTTCTACTTATACTCTCCTATTCACAACTCCTAAGGTATTCCCTCACATAAACTGAGATTTTTATTTCACAATAACTTCTAATTTGTAAACTATCCAATCTAGTATAGATGACATTACTTTCAAATAAAACTTTAACTAAAACAATCAAATTAAAAATCTTCACATGTCTATTTTAAGTTAAAACATGACATCCATGTTATAGTCTAACTTGAAAAGATGCAGTAATTCACAATAACCTTTACTTATTCACAACAACATTTACTTTTATCAAAAATAATAAATCAAATACATTCTCGTTCTTACAAATTTTTTTTATAAAAAAACTAAACTTAACATTACCTTTAAAGCATACATTTCATGGCCCTATCTTTTTATATAAAAAATCATATATTATAATAATATTCTTTAAATAAGCAAATATCTCTACTAAAATAAAGTCTCTTTCAACTAAGACTATCAATATTATTAATATTAATATTCTAAGATTATTAATAGTAGACTATTATTAAATTCTAAGGAATGAACTACTCCATTCATTTATCTTCATGCAAGTCAATAATATTGATTGCCAATTCAACACTCCATAGCCGATTGATAACTACTATGGATGTGGCCACATTAAAGGCTTTTAATTAAATAAAGTGAAAACTTAAGGAGGTCGGGGTAGTTACTTTATGATCTCACCTTTGGTGTTCTCACATATTAATTTCATATCACACTCACGGTTTACCTTGGAGTGTTCTAACTGATTTCTAGGAAGGGTTCATAACTACTACCCTATAATTCTTGAAAAAAAATGCTTTTCATCAAATGTGAGTTCATAAGATGCAAATACTTTTTTTTAGATTATGAAAATTACAAATACTTTTTTTCAGTGCATAATCTAGGTAAGATTTCATAAGGGTATACTCTCCCCATCACGGTTAACAAGGCCATAATGCGTTGACTGTCATATTAAATAGAAAACAACTTAATCTTTTAAAATTATGCATTCAAACGCTACTCTAACACAACGGTTTTTACCAAATCTTCTACTTCGTAAACCGTCTAATATATTATTATCACCCGTAATTCGGTCATAACCAAAGCTATGAAAATATTGGGAATGAGATGATACCATTGAATAGGTGTTTGTTTTTCATTATACACAAACATTTTATCTACCACTAACCACTCAAGTTTCAGACTTATGGCATAAAATAGGTAGGGTCCATGGCGCGGTCTCTTGAATGAAGAAAGAATATTGCTGTTACAACAACTATTAAAGTAACTAATTCCAAAGGGGAACATTATAAGGCTTATCCACTCGCACTTCGATATCATCCTTGTATCGAATATCTCAGGGCACGGCTACAGCATGCGTTGAGGGGTCTCACCGAATTAAGACTAATCATATATTTTCAATTAACTTACAATTTTAAACTTCTTAAATCTACGTCTCTAGAATATATATATATATGATTAAATAATCATTCAGCAATGATTTCACACATAAAATACGGCGCGACATTATTGCTTAACAAACTATCGAAACATATATGAATTCAAAATCACCATCTATTATATCTCAAATCTTTTTCAATTGTAATGAATACAAATTCATTCGTAGTTTTAACAAGATACATCAGGGTTATTCCCATAGAGTCTTCTCACAGTGCCATACAAAAATAATTTACAAATTTGTCCTAACATAAATAAGGCGTCTAACAAGGCATCTATTGGCAAATCCTTTTTGATTGAGAATAGATTTTAAATAGATGAATTCAATTAATATAGTCTCCACAGTCTGGCTTGGTTGTGCAACATTCCGTCTCCACAGTCTGGCTTGGTTGTGCAACATTCTACGGAATTATAAAAGGTCCTTTCCACTATCACGAATCTAGCACGCACTCGGAGGCTCTAGTAGCATTGCCCAGGATCAGACGACTCGATACTATATGGCATGCACACTATCAAGAATGCAGCTACCCAACCTAATATTAAATTTACACATTCCATTTTTATTGTGCAAGCAACATACAAGCATGTGTATACGCAAACAAGTAGTCTTCCTCTACATTTTCTTTTCCTTCATGCATGCATTTCACAAATCATAAAGCCTTCATTTAACATCCTTAACACATCACGGCTGCAGACAAGAAAACTAGTGGCTCATACTATTATTTTCAGGCTCTATGCATATGCATCAAACAAGAATTGGAAACGATAACACTCCTATTTTTTAAATAACTGAAGTGGAATACTATATAAGACTCGTTATTTAGAAAAGACCCATGTAATCAACTTGCAGCAAGAAAGCCATGGAACCTCTCTATTTGTAGCAATCCCTAGATTATTAAACAACAATTTATCTAGATTCCAATCTATGAGTAGTAAACCAAGAAGCTTCTAAAGTGCGCCATTTAGAGTTGAACCAGTCGTTTGGAATCTTTAGCGTCTTTGAAACCAAAGGCATTGAAAACAGGACATATGCAGATTCATATATAATATAGTAAAGCTCACAACGCTTAACGATATTGACTGACTACAAAGTCAATATTTATTACTGGGCAGTTATAAAGTTAGTACAAGAGTAAGTGATGTTAAGTTCAACGCTTTAAGTGGCCTGACGTTCAGCTGAACGCTTTAAATGCTCTTATTATGGGTTGGAACTCATTGCAAAGTTAATATTTACTACCGGGTTGTTATAAAGTTGCTATCAGAGTAAGTGATGTTGAGTTGACCGCTTCAAATGTTCTTACAATGTGTTGGAACTGATTACAAAGTTAATATTTACTATTGGGCAGTTATAAAGTTGATGTTGAATTGAACTGAGCAATAAATTTAAGATCAAAGTGAGATGAAGTAGTTATAAAGTTAATATGAATAAGTGATGTTGAGTTGAATGTTTCTTTATGGGTAGATGGATTGATAAGTTTTGGTTTTTACTAAGAAGAGATTTAGGTTCAAATCTTGGAAGCATGCTTTGTGAAAATATAGTAGTTTGAGCTGAGTTTATTGAGTGTGCATCACCCTCGTGATAGCAGTATTAAGTGATTAAATAACATGATAGTTGAGTCTATTGAGTGTGCATCACCCCATGATAGCGATATTAATTCGGAGCTCTTGGTGCTCCTCCTCACGTTGAGGATGTTTAACCGAAGTGGAATAGGTGTTATTGAGGGCAAAATTTAAACCCTGTTTGATAGTAGAAAATCATTGTAGATGTAAACAATTCTCCTATATATTTTGAAAACAATTATACACATTACTGAAACAAATATATATATAAATATATAAATATATAAAGTAATTAATTAATTAATTAAAAGCATTTACAACATACTATTACAAAGGATTTATAAAATTAATATTAGAAAAGTGATATTGTTACTATTGTGTAGTTATAAAGTTAAGTGGCAGGTGTTGTAAATACAACTAATTAAACAGTTAGGACTGCCTAACAACTTACTCTCTTTTAATTAAACAAAATTCAAATCATAAACCATGGACTATGATGTTTAGCTATTAAAAGTTTTATTAGAATTTAATTTTTATTTTTAAAAAAATTATAGGTTTTTTAATTTTATAATATAAAAAGTAGTAAAGTATAAATAATTTGTTTCTATTGTTTTATATTTTTAATTTTTTTTTTTATAATTTAATAAAAAAACTTTTATTTCATTTGCCATTTCTTTTTATATTTTTTAATAACTCATAAAAAATTTATTTATTTTATTTTACAATATAAAAACGTAAATCAATATAATTTTATTGTGTCTCTTCTTTTGAACCCAATTTCAAGTAACCATAAGTTACTAAAAAACAATTCTTTAGTCTAATTCATAACCTATTTGTATTTTAAAAAGTACAACTCTTTCACAATAAATATTTTATGTTCTTTCACTTTTCTTTTAGCTTAGTTGTTATTTAAAAACATACATGCTCATCCTTATCCTTATTATCTCAACATACTATAATAACTCATTTTAAAATATACATTCGCACCCTTATCTTTAAGGATAAAAAAAACAATAACAATTACTCAATATATTATAATAATATATTTAAAAATATACATACTTATCATCTTTATATAGTGAAGATATTTGACTAATTGCATACCTACTTGAGTTGAACGCTACAAATGTTCTTAAATATACATACTTATCATCCTTATATAGTGAAGATATTTGACTGATTGCATACCTACTTGAGTTGAACGCTACAAATGTTCCTAAAATGAGTTCACATGCTCTTCCATTGAACTTCTAGTTGGGTCGAAATGAATATAGTTAACTTTTGGTTGGGTCGAAATGAATATAGTTAAATTTGTAGTATAGAAACAAATTGTCATTTAAATATCAGGCGTATCTCTGGCTCGGGGCCGCCGCTCAGAAAATTGAATATGAAGAGACTTCGAGACGCAATGTAGAATAATATTTTGGACGTCGACGTTGACATGATAATAATTTCAAAGATCGAGGACGTCGACGTTGAAATGACAATAAATTCGAAGATTGCCGGACAAATAAAAAAGTGGAAGCTACCAACTCGTTGAATCTTTAGGCCACGTGTATTGACCTTTCGACCACACGAGGTTGAAAATTGAGCGGGTCATGAAATTGCGGGTTTGACCGTTTGTTGGATGCCATAAACGGACTTTTAGCATGGAGCGTGAAAACCAAAAGTATTTATTATCACAAAATTAAACGAAAATATTTATTTTTAATTTTTCTTTAACACAACATCATCTAATACACACCACGTCCACGACTGTTTTAAAGGGTCTGTACTCGACTGCAACGGCTGTAATGTGCACCCAAAGTCCAATTTCAACCCTGGTTACGTTTACCGCGATTAGACGATCGATTTTCCTCTATATAATCCACGGACTAGTTACATTTCAGATATAGAGACACTAAAAGCCTTCAGTTGAAGGAACTTGGTTTTATCAGTCATGCCTACGATTTCATCCAACAGTTTAAGCGATTCCAAGAATGTCGATGACACTAAGCATACAAGAAAGCATCATGTTTTCAACGAAATCAAGCAGCTGCGTCCAATAATCTCAAACGCTGATTCATCTGAGCTAGATGGTGATGACAGTTTCATTCACGAATCAGTTCAAATCGTAGACACACCTCACAACAACAAAGAGAGCATTGACAAATGCGCATGGCTTCGCTCACAAATCGTAGGCAACGATGTTGAATTCCAAACTGCCTTCGGTAGACGGCATTTAACGTATGCAGACCACACCGCCTCTGGAAGATGCCTTCATCACATAGAGAACTACATCATACAAAATGTGCTTCCGTATTATGGTATGATAGTGTTTGCGATGTTTTATAGAATTTCACGAACTGACTTCAGATGTTAAGGAATTCGTAGTAATGCACGTTTTTATTTTATTTAATTTATTTTTTACTTGGCAGGAAATACGCACACAGATGACAGTTTTGTTGGATACCGAACGAGCAAAGTGGTTCACGAAGCAGCCCAGTATATCAAACAGTGTATGGGCGGTGGTGCAGAGGATGCTCTTCTCTTTTGTGGATCTGGAACCACCGCCGCCATTAAAAGACTTCAAGAAGTTATGGGGATCTCCATTCCCTCCATCATGAGATCTAGACTTCTGCAAAGTCTGACACCCCAGGAAAGATGGGTCGTGTTCACCGGACCTTACGAACATCATTCCAATTTGCTCTCGTGGCGACAAAGTCTGGCTGAAGTAATTTATTAACATTCTTTATTATTATGTTACTGCAACGTAATCTACATCTACGTAAGCATTAGAGTTCTTAAATCCTTAAGAAAATCGAGAAAATGTTCTGCTTCTGCAGGTTGTGGAAATACCGACGAACGAAGATGGTTTATTGGACATGGTAATGTTAAGGCGCACATTGGAGGATCCTCAGTACGGCGGGCGTTCAAAGCTCGGCTCTTTTTCTGCTTGCAGTAACGTCACTGGAATTTTCACCGATACCAGAGCTATTGCACGGCTTTTGCATGAATACGGAGCGTTTGCTTGTTTCGATTTTGCTGCCAAGTAAGTCCATCATCCATCCAAATCATTCAGAAACAGAATTATTTATCTTTGGTAGCAATTAAGGGATTAACAGGAACGTTTGAAATGCAGCGGGCCATATGATCAAATAGACATGCGCTCCGGTGAGATGGAAGGCTACGACGCAGTTTTCGTGAGCCCTCACAAATTCATCGGAGGCCCCGGAACCCCAGGAATTCTTTTAGTGAGCAAGGCTTTGTACCTTATAAATAAGCAGCCCCCATCCACATGCGGTGGTGGCACTGTCAGCTTTGTCAACGGCTTCAGCGAAAAGGTATTCATCACTGAATCAAATTTCAACAATCCGTCATCTTTTGATTTGGGTCTTTGCTGACCACGGCTGCAAAATTCTGTGCAACAGGACACGCTTTATTACGAAGACACTGAAGAACGAGAGGACGCGGGGACTCCAGCCATTATTCAGAAATGCAGAGCTGCGCTTGCGTTTTGGGTGAAGGAATACATTGGATCCAATCTAATCCACTCCCGTGAACATTTCTTTATCGAAGCAGCCATGAGGCGCCTTTTACAGAATGCAAACGTTCATATCTTGGGAAATACAACTGTAAAACGGCAGCCAATACTGTCCTTTCTTCTATACACTCGTAAGCTGGATGTAGATCAACAAAGGTTAGCAAGTCCTCGCGACATGAACAGATATGTGTGGAGAGAGACACCAACCAGAAGAGGGCAGCCGCTGCATGGTCGCTTTGTGACCAAGCTATTAAATGATTTATTTGGAATTCAAGCGCGAGGAGGATGTGCATGCGCGGGACCCTATGGCCATGTTCTGCTCGACGTTGACAAGGAGCAGTCGCTTGCCTTTCGTGCAGCGATAAAAAAGGTATATCTTCAAAGTTTGCTGGTTTTATGTTCTCCGGTAGATTACTTAGTATAGACATGCTGCTCACATCATTCTATTTAGCAGGGTTACAATGGTCTGAAACCGGGATGGACGAGAATCAGCTTCGCATATTATATGTCCGAGCAAGAATTTGAGTTTATTTTGGCCGCAGTTGAGTTCCTCGCTCAATATGGTCAGAGATTTCTTCCATTATATAATTTCAACTGGAAAACTGGTGACTGGACTATGAAACAGAGTACCATGCAAAAGATTAAATATAAACAGAGTACCATGGAGAAGATTACTGATGACAAAGCATTCGTTGTTTTCAACAAAAAGCTTAACCCTGGAATGGATGATTATAGAAATGTTGCAGTGGAGCAAAAGTATTCAACGTATATTGAAGAAGCTAAGTTGATTGCAAAATCACTGCCTAAATTTCCTGACGAAAGCCGCATACCTGAAGAGGTGGATATTGAGCTTTTGTTGTTTAGAGTGTAGACTTGAGTTCAAGAACTTTGATGACCAAGTCTGATTCGCTTGTTTGACTTGGAAACTGCTAGAAGAATATTATATTATTTGGTAGATGTAAATTTTAATAAGATAAGTTTACATGCTATGTAATAAAGTGTGTAAGTGTGTAGAAAGTCAAAACTCATGTTTATAAGTGGTAAGATATAATGTGAAGGGACATGAGAGGTTTGTCTTATGTGTGGAATAGGAAAGGATGCATCTTTTGGATGTGTGAGGAGAACGATAGTCAAGTATTTAAGAGTCACCTTCTAAGGTTATATTCTGGAGACAAGGCTCCAGTATATCGTAGAATGATTAGAGAATATTGAAGCTTGTATAAATTTTTTAAGTAATTATACTATAAGTTTGTTTATACATATTGTTACTAATATTGGCTAGATTCTCCATAGCATTATTGTTATTTCATGAATGTTATATTCATTAATATTGATCATTTATGTTGATTTCTCTAACATTAAGTTTGTTTAAGATATTGGGATCTATGTTTAATCTAGCCAAAAAACCATCAATGGTATTAGAGTTATATTCAAGCCAAGTAGCTTGGAGAATTATCTATTAATGACATTCAAGCCAAGAAAGAAGCTTGGAGAATTGTGTTATCAAAGCCACATTTACCCTCACATTGAATAAGAAAAATTTAAAGGCAAAAACTAACATCATATTTGTTTTTAGTGTGAATTTTGAGAGAATGTTTTTCGATTGAAAAGTTATCATCGAACAAAAAAATTGATATGAATTTGAATTAGATCTGAAAAAATTAAATATTGGAGTAAGTTGATTGTTTTTCTACCTAAAATATTATTATTAAGGAATTTCAGATTATTAAAAGTCAAACTACATTGGAGTAGCTCATTGCTACATTATAGAAAATGAAATTTTATTTATTGGTTATGATATTCCTCTACATTTAGACATCTAAGCATTATCTTCATATTTGGACATCTATAAAATTATTGTTTGTTTTTTGAGTGGGAACAAAGTAGTACCAACAGGAAAAAGAAGTAAAAAACCAGCATTGAAGAGAAACTAGGAAAGAACCTAGAATAAAAGCAAATAACCAATGTTGAAGAGAAACTAGAAAATAACTAGAAAAAAAAGTAAAGAACAAATGTTAAAGAGAAACCAAGGAAGAATATCTAGAAAGGAGTTGTTATTTTTATGAAGAATCAAGGACATTATCCATGAGAAAAGAGGTCAAAGAAGCTAAAGATATCATCAGATAAAGATAGAAGAAAAATAATCAAATCAATAAGCTAAAGATTAGTACTAGGTAGAAATTGAAGAGTCAAAAAGAGAGATAGAGAGCCAAATTCTACTTGGAGTAGAGAAATTGAGAATATAAATCTCTATTGAAGTACCACTAGAGGTACACAGATAATAGGATAGAAGTCATCTTGAAATAGAGGTATATTATACAAAGATACCTGGGGAATGAGCAACGTCACCTGAGAAGAAGACACGACCATCTCATGAAAGAACAAAGATGCTTATGATAAATAATAGTCTATCAAGACAAATATTTCAACACATAGTAGTGTCACTTGAGAGTGAAAGCTTAGATAAAGTAAGAGAGTCACCTAAGATCCAAATCTTGGAGAATATAACAATTCCAAGGAGAGTATGAAGTATAATCTACTTGTGAACCAAAGGAAGAGAACCCAATAATCTTACATGAGTAACATCTTCTTGAGACATTGTAGAGCCCTGACATGTTGAAGTAATGATTAGAAGTAGATTAAAACTTAGAGCTTTATTGAATTTAAATTTGATTAATATTGAATGAATTTGGAGAGAAAAGAACCAATTAAAAAATTTATTTGATAAAATTTAAAATTGATGAATGCAAATTGATTCTCTAAATTTGAAAATTAAAAAAAAATAGATTAGATAAATCTATTTGGGAGAAATAAGGATTTCTACTCCAAAGGAATCAATTTGAAAAAAATTAAAATTTGAAATATCATCATGATTAGAAGACAAATAAGAATGGATACATCAAGACTTTCATATGAATTTAAAGAGACAAATAGTAGAAGAAATTTTCAAGGCTTTTGTCAAAAATGTGAAATAAAATCGTTTGAATGTCACCAAAACATGAGAAAAGAAAAATACATGTTATATAGATTCAGGTGCTAGTCATCACATGATTGGAAATTTATGTTCGTTTGAATCATTGGAAATCAAATCAAATATTCCACTAAAAGTACCAAATGATAAGATTTATTGTATGATAGAAGATGGAAAGGTTACACCTCGCATGCTATTTTCATATTTTTGTGCAAGAAGATGTTTTATATGTTCAAGGATTATCAAATAATCTTATCTTGATGGTTTAATTGGTTGCAAGAGGTAGGATTGTAAAATTCAAATATATAAATAGATATAGAAAATGCATCATAAAGAAACAAGACAAAATTAAAGCTATGGGTTCTATACAAGATGGAATATATGTTCTAGACACAATAGGATTTTTAGAAGGCAATTAAACCATCTTTTGTCTCTAGAACATATTAGTGATGAATTGTTTGATTTCTCAAAAACATAAGAAACTGAATGATGAAATAGTCATAGTGCAATATTGGCAAGCCGGATCAATAATAGAGGTAATGGATGGAAACAAGAGGAAAAATGAAGATGGATATTGAAGGCTAAAATCTTAAATAACAAAATAATCTAATATAGATAGTATTGAAGAATGTTATATTATTTAGTAGCTATAAATGTACCCCCATGATACTATTGTAAATATAAGATTAGTGTGTGAGTTATTAGATTAAGGTGTGTGATTTATATTTCCTCTAAAGTATGTGTCTATATGTAGAATGAGTTCAAGTGCCATGTATTAAAGTGTGCAAGTTTGTAGAGTGTACAAGTGTCATATAATAAGTTGTGCAAATGTGTAGAAAGTCAAGAGTCATGTATACAAGTGGCAAGATGTAAAGTGAAGGGACATGAGAGGTTTGTATTATGTGTAGAATACGAAAGTTTGCATCTCAAAATTTATGAGGAGAGCAATAGTTAAGTATTAAAGAGTCACATTCTAATGTTATATTATGAAGACAAAGTTCCATGTATTGTAGTGAGACTATTAAAGCTTGTATAAAATTTTTGAGCAATTATATTGTAAGTTTATTTTTTGCATATTATTACTGATATTAGCTAGATTCTACATATTATTACTGTTATTTTATGAATGTTATATTCATTGATATTAGCCACATTTTGCATAGTATTACTATTAGTCATGAATATCATATTCATTGATATTTACCATTTATATTGATTGATATAATATTAATTTTATGTTAGATTTTGATGTAATATGCAAAGGGAGATAACAATCACGAGATGCAAAAAAATATGAAAGAAAGTAAATCTGCTAGATGACTAGGACATGCGATAAATAGAAATGATATAAATGAATACAGTTTAGCTATGGAGGAAATTAACACTCCATTAATAAAGCTACCAAATTACATTACACCCATCACCACTGGATGGTGATCCACACATAACTACACTACTACCTACAAAGATGCTCTAATCTAATATGTCCTTGACTCTATATATATATCTAACAATGAGGGCTTCCTTATATAGGAAAAAATAGGTTACTTGGTCAACACTCTACCTAGCTATGCAAAGGACAACTTGCACATATACAACTTGCACATTGACACTTGTGCATTTATTACATTGCATGAAGTAACTAGATAACTTATTCCTAAAGTAATCTAATATCCTAAGTATGTGCCTTGGAAGATACATTTACATGACCCAAATGATGGAATATAATCTATTTCTAACACCCCTTGTATTACATTATTTGGGTATTGAAGACTTTTGGTCTTCAATATGGATCTTCATCTTCATCTTGAGATTTGTACTCTTCCTTTGCATTCTTTGTAACATGTTCAAGAAAATAGTTAATGTTTCTATAATATGCTACATTTTCTCATAGATCTTTCACATCATAATCTCATGGGTTCTTCTAGTTCTTCAATTTCTTCTATCCTCTGAACAAGATGACCTTTCTAATTTCTCTTCTGATATCCAAGTTGAGGATAATTGGTTTGTCACTGAAATTGTTGTTAAGGGTTCCTTTGGTATTATATGGTTGAAACCGATTCACATTATGTTAGAGTAATATTCCATTCTTTGGGATATTTACCGTTTTACTCCACTAGGTAAAATAGTAGTATTTTGCATTTTACTAGCTAGATTATTATAGTTACTTTTTACCATTTACCATGTAGATATTTATTGTTTCAAATATATAATGGTTACCTAGGTTAATAATTAAATATCCTAGGTTAGTTGGTAAGGTTTAGTGCTATCTTCTCATAGTGCGTTTGTTAGCAATTAGTTAGGGGAATATTATTTTACATTTATTCTAAAGCCTATTTTGTAACCTATTTATGCTAAGTGGAACCTATGCTCCAACCTAATGTTAAAATATATTTTATTCAATTATTTTTTATCTCTTTTTTACATTGGCATCAGAACCATTTTTTTGCCCACCCGAAGGACGATCTGGTACCATTTGGTAGCCACTGAACCCACCTCAACAGGCGAGCTATATGGCAGGAGTTACTGGAGGTCCACTTATGGCCAGGTCAAATCGACCTACCAAGGCCTAGCCTACCATGGGGTCGATCGACCACGATCGATCACCATGGCGATCGACATTGATTGACCCCCTATAGTGCTTTCGAAATTCATGGTCGAAGCCTTCTAGGCCTGCGATCCCGTGGCCATCACTGGCCAAAGGAGACTGAGGCCCCTATAGACCATCCAGCGAGATCATCTAGAGGGCAGGCATACCCTCTCGATCCCACGTGGTTGTGGCCCACAAGCTGAACAACTGGGCCCTCGCAAACCAGCAAACAGGATCACGAGGATGGCAGGAGTGCCATCTCGATCCCACATGGCTGTGGCCTATAGGCTAAGCACGAAGGGCATGAGTGCCCTCTAGGAAAATTGATCTAGATCGACAACCCCACTAGACACAAAACTGATGACCTACTGCATGGTGACATGTGGCACTGTCATTGGATCAATGAGTTGAGTAGATCCAATTGGAGGACATGTGGCACTACCACTGGATGGACAAGCTGACTGGGATGGATGAGCTGACTAGATCCAACTGGGTATTAAGGGGTGATTGCATAAACTTTGATTGGGACACATGGCAGTGGTGAACTCTGCCACATGGAGCCCGACTAGATTACCTCCATCGGCAAAACAAAGGTAAACTTGACTACCCGTAGGTAGTCAAGAAATTACTGGGCGTCTCGGCATTATAAATAAGTGAACATCCATCCGTAGGATGAATGTGGGACAATTAGTCCCAAACCTTTTCTAAGGCTTTCGTGTTTCTACTAAGAAGCAAAAACTGACTTCAATACGAAGGCCGCCTCCATCAACTCCTGTCAGGCTTGCTAGCCCGACTGACAAGGAGAGCCAGTGATAACGCTCCCAACAGGAGGTCGGGAGTTTGACTCCCGCTGGGGCAGCCCTCGCACTGAAATATTTTTCGACCACACAACATTTGATTTCAAAAATTAAAAAAAAGTACAATTTTTTGTTCTAAGGTTTTAATTAATATTTTTTTATATATTTTATTATATAACTTAGAATTTTTTTAAGGAACTTGATTAATTTGAGTAAATCTGAAATTTCTTTTCCTCAAAATTTTTTGTTATATATTTTTTATTATTAATTTTTTTTAAAATATTAGACCTTACAAATTGTTATCTTTAAAACCAATCCTTTGCAAAATCAAGCCATAGAAACTTTCTTTAGTTTTCTTCCAAATTGGGAGATAAAGAGACAAAGAAAAACAAAATTTTGCTAAAATAAGGATTTTTTCATCATTTTGCAATAAAATTCTCAATGTTCTATAGTTTTCTTCACACTTTTTTGGAGATAAAAAGACATAGCAACTCAATCTTCTATTGCAAAACAAAGAGATTTAAAACATTGGGCAAGGAAACAGGTCATTTTTATTTACAATAAAATCTAAAATTTGCATTTGTTTTCTCCTTCACAAAGGAGATATAAGACATAAAATTGCAACTTTTTTTTGTAAAATTGAGACATATTTTGTACCTATTTTTTGGATCCTCATGCTTGAGTGTTGAAGACATAAACCAAAGTCGCGTGTCGACTGGTCTGGAAGCCTTTCAAACGCGGGTCGTGTGTTGACTTGTCTTGAAAGGAGTGCTCAAATTTTTCAATTTTGTAAAAATTAATGGGGGATAGAAGTCATATTTTGTGATTCTATTTTTTGCAAAATTGTAAAGAGAAAGGGGATATATTTCAGAGTAAGAAAGGTGCATTCTCAATTGTACTCGACACCTTTTCTTAAACTTGACTACACTAGGTGCATTTTAGGTTGCATCCGACACCTATAGTGATAACAATTTGGGTTGCTCTCTTTTTTATTATTTCACTAACCATCATGTTTTTTGTGTGCAATTAAAAAATCATAAGAACATTGAAGAGCATTTTCAAAAACCCAAACTTCACTACAATCGTGCTACACCTAGCACAAGTTAAATAGGTCAATTTTCACTCTCCATCAAAGGTCAAAATACAAACACCTTGATTCACTCTCTTTGTTTGGCTTAATTTTCTCAAAATTTTCATCCTTCTTGAAGGGTTTTAAGGCAGGTACCATTAAATATCCTAGAGAGCAAAATAAAAAGTTTTCAAAAACCTACCCCTTTAATTTGCTCTATTTGTTTGGATTAAATTTCCTCAAACTTTTCATCCCTTGCTAAGGGTGTTAAGGCAGGTGCCATTAAATATCTTAAAGATAAAATTAAAATATTTCATATACTATTTTGAGGGTATACTGAAAGATAGATCATCTTAGTATAAATTGTAGTACCTTCATCATGGCAATTATCAATAAATACTTAAGTGATACACAATTGCTAAAAGGTCCTAACTATTCAGTATGGAAAACTAATATGAAATCCATCTTGACTGTAGAGGACTTGTGGGATTTATTTGATGGCACTTAATCAAGACTTGCAACAACATGAGTAGATCAAAAAGCATGGGATAAAAAGAACAATCATCTTCTCATGTTAATACTCCTAGCAACTACTGATGAAATCCACCCTCACATAAGTGAAGCTAAAACTGGTAAAGAGGCATGGGATGCTCTTTGTACCATTTTTGAAAGTAAGAATCAATCAATTATTCTAAACCTTCAAACACAACCTCATACACTCCATATGAAGTCAGGTGAATCAGTAGAACTATTCCTCTACAGAGTGGCAGATCTAAACTCTAAGCTTAATGCTTTAGGGACCAAAGTTGAAGACACCATTTTGACTTCATTTATCTTGAGATCCCTTCCTGAATCCTACAAAATGTTGATGACATCCCTTAATATTTCACAAATATCAGTCACCTTTATGGAGTTGGTCAATTTGCTTCAAATTGAGGAATCAAATAAACTCCAAAGCAATGAGGTGTCAAACAATGCACTTTATTCAAACTATAAGGGTGATAAGAAGCAAGGAAACTTTGAAAGGGGAGCATCATCGTCAAAAGATAAGGGAAAGCAATCTCAAAAGAGGTTTTTCTTACATTGTAAAAAGGACAACCATGACACCAATCAGTGTCAGTTCAAAAATAGGTAAAACAAGAAAGACAAAGGGATAGCACAGAAGCAAAACAAAGGCAACATTGCTAGTGAAGTGTCTATTTTTTATTCTGATTCTGGTTCATAAAAAGCACATAGAGTGCTTATTGATAAGATAGTATTGTAGAGGGAAAACACATTTGGCACCTTGAGCAAAATACCATCTCTCTCTCTTTTTTAGGCTTCATAAATAGCATAAGTTTTTGTTTGAAGTACTTGTAATAAAGTACTATTTTTACCTCTTTTAGGCTTCATAAATAGCAAACTCTCATTGTTTGAAGTTCTTGTAACAAAAGGAGGGAATTTTGTGATGTAAAATTGCCTAGGAGGCAATATTTGTAAAATCCTTCACAAAGCTTCTTGAGTTGTGCATCTTCTGCAATTAAGGGAGGATATACATTTCTTTTCTTCACAATTTTTTGTAAAAAGAGAAGAAGATTTATAAGGGTGCATTTTTGGCAGTGATCGACACCTTAGTCATACTTCTTTCAGAAATTAATTACAACATGTTTTGTAACAAGAAGGGGGGAACTTATAAGGGTGTATTTTTGGAAATGACCGACACCTTAGGTACCTTATCTTTTGCAAACTCATATTGTAAATGAATGAACCTCATATGAAGTGATCTATTCTACTACACCTAGCGATTGCAACAGCTGGTTACTCATGAAATTCGATTAGATGAAGTGATTACTATAATGACATTCATTGGTGTGAAGACAGTGAGGAATGACCCAATTTTTTTCTTAGAAGTAGCCAGAGTACTATGACAGAGCAAGAACCAACAGATCGACATCTTCTTCACTGTATTAGGGCAATTATATACTTTACCCAAAATATTGTTGTATAGGAGGATATGTATGTATTAACCAAATAATTTAATAAGGGGGGATGTTAGAGTAATATTCCATTCTTTGGGATATTTACCCTTTTACTCCACTAGGTAAAATAGTAGTATTCTACATTATACTAGCTAGATTATTACAGTTAATTTTTACCATTTACCATGTAGATATTTATTGTTTCAAATATCTAATGGTTACCTAGATTAATACTTAAATATCCTAGGTTAGTTGGTTAGGTTTAGCGCTATCTTCTCATAGCGCATTTGTTAGCAATTATTTAGGGGAATATTATTTTACATTTATTCTAAAGCCTATTTTGTAACCTATTTAAGCTAAGTGGAACCTATGCTCCAACCTAATGTTTAAATATATTTTATTCAATTATTTTGGACCTCTTGTTTACACATTATTCATTTGATTTTATTGGTTCATGTTTTTGGGATTGTATTTGCAATAGCTGGTACTATGGACTTTATTTCTGCATATCTTCTAATACCATACTTTATATCCTCTTGATTATGAAGTAAAATTCCCTATGGATTATATTTTGATGCCAATGTAGTGTTAGTCATATCATCTTTCAAAATATTTTCTACTTCATATTCTTGAAGTATATTGACTAGGTTATCAAAAGACGTATCTTTACTTAAGATATGTAAAGATGTTATCGAATGCTTATAGTTGTCTAGAAGTGCTTTCATGGTTAATTAAGTAAGAAGTTCATGCTTGAATATTTCTCCTAAGGTCAACAATTTCCCTCTGCTACCTTCCATAGGAACGGTTCTATGCTTTCTCCACTATTCATTTTTAATGAGTGAAGTTGAGTTTGGATATGAAGAATAGTTGCCTTATTCTTTCCTTCAAATATTTTCTCTAGGGTTGTCCATGCATCTGAGGATATTTTAGCTGAACTGATATAAGGTTGAATCTCATTAGTGATAGCAAAGGTTATTATCATTAGAGCTTTTGAATCATTTTTTTCAAACTTTAGGATTTCAGATTCACCTGTGGTAGGTCTCTATGTTTTTCCTTTGACAACATCCCAATTTTTTTGTACACTAAGATTGCTTTCATTTTATTTTTCCAGGATAAATAATTAGGACCCTTGAATAGTTGAGATTCTTCTATAAAGAATTTTTTTTATACCATTTAGATCTTCCTAATATCAAACCTTGAATTTGTAGGCTTCCTTATATCTCCCTATTGTTTTTGGAATATGATATAGTGCTTTTGTAAAATATAGTTCAATTTATGGTTGATTTTGTACATTTTGTAAAGATAAAAAATCAAAATTTATAACACCTTATTATTCCTAATTTAATTAAGCACTTTTCTATTTTTTGAAGAGTTTTTAATTTTGGATTCCTTTTGTCCCTTTTTGAGAAATTTTGAGACAAGAAAATTATAAATTTCCAGCCTTAAAAAAAAATCTTTAATAACCTCTTTTTATAACCCTTAGGTTTTAATTTCTAATTTCCAAAGACCTAGTTTTTGTTGTAAGCCTTATCACTCCAAAATTTGGAAAATTAGAAAATTAATATTTGCAAAAAATCAAAGAATTTAATCCAAGTAGGATTCCTTATTTCTCCTAGGTTGATTTACAATTTTTTTTTTAATTTGGTAAGTTATCCCTTATTGATTTTGCTTTCAAAATATAAATTTCAACCTTAGCTTATAACCCTTATATCTCCAAAATTGAAAGTAATAATAAAGTGGGATTTAAACCTTACCTAATGTAAATTCACTACAAGAGACGAACAATTTACTCCAAAGGTAAATTGCAAGACAAGAAATCAAATAAAATACACTAGTAAAAAGAAACCTGAAAATGCTTCTTTTCATTATCTAAATTCACATACCCCTTACAATAAAGTCCCCCACTTTTTATAATCCCCCCCAAAAAAACCCTAGCCTATGCTACCCTTACTATTTTTAGTTACTTTCTATTTTTAGCAACTAACTTGCTATTTTTAGTAATCCAAAAAAGAGCTCGGATGGCATATAGATGGAATAATGCATCTGATATTCAATAATAACCACAATCCCAAAATAACAAGTCCAATATAGTTCTACACTAATAGTTATGATAATGTTTTCAGTTGCAAAAATTGAAAATTACATTAAAATCTAATTTTGGATCTCCTAGAGGTATTTTTTACTTGGAAAATAACTAGAGTGATTTTCTTGCAATTTTGCAAGTTTTAAAAAAGAACAGGGTAAAACGAAAACTTGGAGCAAAATTTATGGCCCCGGTAAGGTGCATTATTACTTTTTGATGCTAATATCCTCACTATTCGATGCTTCCTTTGGCTAGATATAACAATGGTATTAAAGTTTCCTTGGGAATTGGAATCAATAGAGATGCTTGTCTTCAATGCTAGAATGTAGACGTTGCAAAAATAGGAATGTTTGACCTTCAAGACTAGGATCCTTTAATGCTCCTTCTCCATTCCTTCCATGTTGTGCTTGATTGGATTTGATTTTTTTTTCTATGCTATGAACTTTAGACTTAAGGCACCTTTTATGGAGGAATCATATTGAGCTTTGTGACACGTGTCACACCCATTAAGTATGAGCGTTCCTCATTTTATTAATGTACCACTTTCTTGTTCAATATCGCTTGGTCACTCTATAACATATGCATGAGGTTTCTTAAGTTTTGAGAGTTGAAATCCCTGTAACATATGCATGAGGTTTCTAGAGTGTTGAGAGATGAAATCCTTGTAATGTATGCACTTTAGAAGGTTGATGCCAAGTGGAATTCAAGCTCTCTACATGAAGTCCTTTCCTGTAACACCTTCCAAGGAGAATATTATAACTTCTTAAGTCCTTTTGTATGCCATTCCTTTGCTTTACTACATTTTTTGAGCATCAAGTAAACTTTTCTTTTGTAGGTGGATTGATGAGGTGCTATGGAGCTTTGAATGACAATTTTGGTGCTTCCTTTGGTGGACTATCTTCACCAAATTTAAGACCTTGAATGTAGTTAATTTTATCTTTATATTATATGCCTCCAACGTGTTGATTCATGTGCTTCTTTGTATTGTAGATAGTTGCTTGTTATGGAGTCCATCTCATGTTGGTAGAAGTAGACACCTTATCTTTGTAGTATAGATGTTGTCCGTCCCATGTTGGTAGATGTATATTTTTTTATTGGTATATGTACCCTATTTTTATCTACATAAATGTAGATTTATGATAGTCTCTTGTACACTTTTCTTTTCCAGGTTCGTCCATCCAAGATGAGCCCTTTGAGTGGCTCCTTTTTCTTGGGAAGAAGAGTGCTGACGTTCGACATTTCTTGGCTGATTTTACCTGTAGTTATTGTGATTTTTTGGGCACATTAAAATATTATATTTTTCTATAAAAACCATATTATATTAATGCAATAAAATATACCATAAATTGTACATAAGCCTCCTTTGATGCACCTTCTTTTACACTCCTTTTTTAGATATGAAATTCTGGTTTTATGGCAGATTTTTCTCCTACAATATAAGGGTTTTGAGGTTCTCTTTTATGAGTAAACACCTTCCCATTTTCTCTTGGAAAATTTGATAACAAATATAATCTTGGATAATAATAGATAGAAGCTCTTTAATTTATGCAAATTTTTGCACTTTCTTTTCTTGCATCCAATCTTGTAATGCTTTGGATTTGAGACTCAGTCTCAATATTTGAAGCTTCTATTTCTATTTTTGGTTAGTTGTATTCTTATCCATTTTTTTGGAGGATTCTAACCTATTTATGATGGTTTCACTTGGCCACAATGTGTTGCATATTTTTGTGCTTCTATAGTGTCTTTAGACACTTGATACAAATCAGATTTTTTTCCCTTCAAAAACACAAAACTAATATTTTTAGAGTAGTATTATAGTGCAAACAAGTCTGATCATAACTTTATTTTTAATTCAATAAAAATTTCACCTTATCACTCCAATCAACTCTCAAGATAATTCACTTAATCAATTTACGACAACTAATCAAGAATAATTTGAAATGAATCTTAAAGAGTTATTCTGCAAATTCATTTTAGATGTGAAATGTGTGAAGAGAATGTAGAAAATCTCAACAATTTTTTATTGAGTGTAATTTAACCTCTGAGCTATGGGGGAGAATGCCCACTTTACTTGGCTTACAGTGGTCCAATTTTTTTACTTTTTAACAGCTTTTGAGGGATTGGCCTAATCAAGAGGGTGTTGATCATTTTATTAGGCAATTAGTTTGGATGGGTTCTACCATTCTTCTTTGGAATATTTGGAATGAAAGGAACAACTGAATTTTTAATCAAGATAGGAAGGATATTCACTATATTTGGCAAAAGACCATAGCCAACTTAATTGAATCAGTCCATAAAATCCTTAATCACCCCCAAAGCTCCCACCAAAGATGGGATTAAGTGATGTAAATATTGAAGATTAAATCTTCTAAGGGGCAACCAAATTAAAGGGAATGTGAGTATTAGTAAGATGGATAGGACTAGAAATTGGAAACCTCCTCCTAAGAATTTTGGAAAATTCAATACTGATGGAGTCTCTAGAGGGAACCCTGGAAAAGCCAGTGTGGGAGGAATTGGTAGACTTTCAGATGGCTCCCTGGTTTTTACTTTTGCTGAGAATTTGGGTATTCTTTCCAATAACCTTGTTGAGGGGTATGGTATCCTCAGAGGCCTTCAGGAGGCTACTACGGTTGGATGGGAAAAGGTGTTAGTCGAGTCTGACTCTCAACTTATGATTATTCTCTTGAAGAATCCTAAGAATCATAAGGTGGATTGAAGAATAAAAATAATTATTGAGAAGATTCAGTTAATCCATATGGGAATTTTGAAAGTTGATTACAATCATGTGGTCAGAGATCAAAACAAGAGTGTTGGTGCTTTAGCTAATTGGGCTTTGGAAAAATGTGATCTTACTTTTTATGGCCACCCTCCTATATGGTGGGCTTCTCAAATTAGGGAAGCTCTTCTTTCTATCATTTCTTTGGATGGCTCTAGTTTTGAAGGTACCTAGTTTCTTATTGTTTTTTTTTTTTTGATTCTCTTCGGTTCATTCAGTTTTTTTTAGTTCCCTAGCTCATTCTATTCTTTATTTTGTTTCCTTTGTTGATTCTTGTCTTAATAATATTCTGGTCTAGATAGGTCATTGTTATGTAAAATTGTTTTTTTTCTTTTTTCTTTTTTGTTTTTTTTGTTTAGTTTTTTAAGGTGGTTGGGTTCTTTTGTTTTGTTTTGTTTTTATGTTATTTATGTTGTTTTTTTTTGTTCATGTGTTTTTGTTGTTTTGTGTTTTTTTTTATAATGTTTTTTGTTATTTTTCTTATGTTTTTTTCATTCTTGTTCTTGGTTTTCTCTTTGTTTGTGTTATTTCGTTTTTTTATGTTTGAGTGTTTTCTATGTTTTTTGTTTTTGTTTATTGTCTGTTGTTGGTTGGTTTTTATTTTTATTTTTATTTTTTTTAATTTTTTAGGTTTTCGTTGTGTTTATTTTTCATGTTTTTTTTGGTTTATGTCTTTGTAGTGTTATGTTGTTTTTGTCTTGTTTGTGTTTTGTTATGTGGTTCTTATATTTTTCTATGTGGTTTGTGTTTTGGTTTATTTTATCTTATTGTGCGTGTTTGGTTGTGCTTTTGTTTTTGACACACTCAAGGAGCATATTTTTTATTTTATTTTATTATTTTTGTTGTTGTTTACTTATTTTTAAATTGGTTTTGTGTTTTTGTTTGCTCCTTGAGTATGTCAAAGGTGGTAGGCTAGGTCCGAGTCCTAGGTTTTTTTGTCGGAATGGATACCCCTGCCTCCTTGGGTCTTACCCGAAAGTGTCATCCCTTTTGGGATGTTTTCCATAAATAAAAAAATAAAAAATATGCAAATTCACTACAACTAATAATGTAGGGCCTAGTCTTATTTTATTTATACAATGTATATGATAGGTAGTTGGTAGATATAATTCTAAAATATAATAAACTCCTAATTATTGTAAAAATGAACCTTGAAAATAACCTTTTCCTTTTTGCACTTTTGAAGACTATAATCTACTTTTTCTTCTTGCAAATTTAATCCAAATAAGATGCTCCAATGAATCTGATAAGTAATCTAATTAATGAGTTAGTTAGCACCAATAATTGCATACCTTTTTTATAAGTTTATGTAGATTATTTTTTTGCTTTTGTATTGGATGTGGATCTTGGTGTCTAAGATCACCAAATTTCTACTTCGAGTAGGATCTTATAGCCTTGTGTAGACTATCTTGAAAAGATCCTTAATCACCAAATTATGGTATTGATTTTTCTTTCAAGAGCCTAATATTTGGTGGTTTGTTCTCCTCTTGTGGTCTCCTCATTCTACTATATATTTGGATAAGTATCTATCTATTAAATGGTGCCTTCTTGCTGTGAGAGGTAATATTCATATATTCTAGATTTGATGAGCTTATTATATCTTCAAGTCTTCTTGTCAAATTCTTACTTTAAGTAGGATCTTCTTCTCAATATTATGAATGTCTTCAGGTCTTCATTGGATTCTTCTTATGATATTTGACACTTCTTTCCAAATTCTCCTTCTCTTGGGCTTGTTTTCGAATGGCGATAATTGTCCCAAGTCATTTGCTATCACGGGCTTCTCCTTGGTAGTGGATTTTTCTTGTGAGTTCTCCTTTGATTATTTCTTTAGTAAGGCTATCCTAGACTTTTTATGGATTCTTGATGAGACCTTTCCAAGGTCTTTGATCTTGTAGCTTCTATCGGTATTTCCTTCAGATATCTTCAACCTTATGCTCCTGGAAGTTTTGGTGGTGAGATATGCTTATGGATATCTGATTCTAATGCTTCTAGATTCGAGCAAGACTCTCCTAGTACTTCTTCTTCTTCTAATTCTAGAAGTTGTTCAATGATATCTTCTCCTTATCTCGTTTGCTTCAGGTACTGAATTGATTCTAAAGAATATACCCTTCCTAAATTTCTTGTAGGAAGTCTCCCAACTCATTGAATCTTCTTTCCCTACAATAAAAAATATTAGTACTAAAATCTTAATCTACTTTTGAATCAGATATTATTTTAAAATTCTTTTTTAGGATCAAGGCTTATGTGGCCTTTCTCAATATCTAGGCTTTTGAGCCATTTTTAGTCTTAATGTTCTTGTAGTTTTTTTAGTATCAAGGCTTCTATAGAATTTTCAATATCAAGGCTTCTATGGCCTTTTGAATATCAAGACTTCTATAACTTATTCTTCAATGATTCTATGATATTTTTGTATGAAGGCTTCTATGGTTTGTTCTTCAACTATGAAGTTCTTAATTTTAGAAATGGAGATCTTTAGTCTCCTAATTTCACCATGACTCTTCTCTAGAAGTCTTCTTCCATAGTATTCTTCTCTTGCATAAGGAACTAATCTCTATACTATGAGAGCACACTGACATTTAGGTAATGAAGTTGGAGTCTCATAGCTTTCTATCATAGGAAGAGTACCAATCCTATGAGTATTAATTATCTGCAACAATAGAAATTTTGGGCTATAGTTAGCAAGTTCTAGATATCCTGGATGATATTCACTAGATGATCTATCAATCTAGTGGATTGAATGTTGAGTCCTAGTCTTCACGATTTTTTCTTGTAACTCTATGGAAAGACTTTATTCAAGTGTAGTATCAGTATTTTTGGAACTCATATTTCTTTTAGTCCTCACTTGTTACTCTCCCTAATTATACCACCTAGATTCTTCTGAGAGTTTTTATAGTGGGTGGTCCAGCAACGCATCAGGTTGAAAAAAACTAAGGCTCAATAATGATGGTGGTTTTCCTATAGACCTACACAAACTAGATCTACTGTGGTTCTGATACCACTTTTATCTTTTTATGTAATATGTAAAGAGAGATAACAATCATGAGATGCAAAATAATATGAATGAAAGTAAATTTACTAGATGACTATGACATGCAATAAATAAAAATGATATAAATTAATACATTATAGTTATGAAGGAAATTAACACTCATTTAATAAATCTACTGAACTACATTGCACCCATAACCATTGGATGGTGATCCACATAGAACTGCACTACTACCTACGAAGATGCTCTAAGCTACTATGTCCCTGAATCTCTATATCTATCTAACAATGAGGTCTTCCTTATATAGGAAAAAATAGGTTACTTGGCCAACACTCTACCTAGTTGTGCAAGGAACAACTTGCACATTGACACTTGTGCATTTATTACATTGCTTGAAGTAAGTAGATAACTTCCCCCTAATGTAATCTAATGTTTTAATTATGTGCCTTGGAAGATACATTTACATGACCCAAATAATGGAACATAATCTATTTCTAACAATTTTTTTAAGATCTTGGGATATTAGGGCTTGTGAAATTTAGCTAAAAATCCATCAACAACATGAACTAAAAGTATTTGTTATTTTATATTTGGACTAGGTGAAAGAGTAATATTATATTTTAATAACATATAGCTCTTATGTTATAGCCTTTTGGGTAGTTATTCTTTCTTTAAAAAACATTGATTTTTTTTTTATATTTATTAAACTATAATTTTAATATATTTTAGTAAAAAATAACAAAAATTATAAAAAATAATTATAATAATATTTATTTTTAATTAATTGTCTATTATATTATATTTTTATTCTAACAAAGTTTACAATATTTTAAATAAAATAATTGTAGAACATACATTTGATTTAAAAGGTAAAAGAATATGGAAGGTTAATAATCTTATTCTAATACTTATGTTTAAATATAATGTAAAATCATGTATATTTTAACCTTAAAAATAAAAATTTCAATCCATTATAAGGTACAATTACACACCATACTTTGTAACTAAAATTTAGTTGAATAAACGTATAATGGATGAATAACATTTTTTACTCTCATATGACCTATGATTTTATAGATGCTAATAACTACTTTACTTTTAGCTTCTTTTTCATATATGTTTTATTTAAATTTTTTTTAAAATAGTAGATATGGTCTTTTTGATTTAGACAATTTTAATTTTAGTCAATTATAATGAAACCGTTTTTAATTGGCTATATAAGATTGAAGTAATTATTTTTGTATTACATGACTAATTTATTAGCACTATATATATAACCAATTCTTCTAATGTTAATGGAAACTAATGTATTCTTATTTTATTGAAAAAGTATCCCTAAATAGCAAAACTATAAGGACAAGGAAAAAGTAGTTGATCTAATATTTTTAACCCATTCTCATATAGAACAAAAGAAGGATTAATGAAGTATAACTTAAAACATCCCAAAAATTAGGAGATGACATCAACATGAAATAAGGTGAACCTTTATATGATCAAGAGATGACATCAACATGAAATAAGGTGAACCTTTATATGATCAGGAGATGACATCAACATGAAATAAGGTGAACCTTTATATGATCAGGAGATGACATCAACATGAAATAAGGTGAAACTTTATATGATCAAGTTGAGTATTTGCCTACTTCATCTTCACCCTTCACATCTACACAAGATAAAAATACTAAAAGTTCCTTTTATAGCTTTATAACAAAATGAAGAATTCATTTTTTACCAAAATATTTTATTGATCATGATCTTTAACTAGCTTAACTTTTAAGTAAAACAATATTAAAGGACTCTTCGTATTTATTGGGCATTAATTTTGAGAAAAAAATATTAATATGAGGAAAATTAATAAAATTATGTCTAATGATATTGATAATAATAAAAGGATGAATTACAATAAAATATCATAACATAGGGTTTTGAAAGGGCCTCTACCATTTTACAAGAAAAATCAAAGGTATATAGGTATTATAAAAAATTCATGTAAGCCACCACCGTACTTGTATAAAACTCAATTTTTTTTAAAATAAAAATATCACTGCTTACCACTACAGACCACTCTAGATATGCTATAGATAGTTACAAATCACAACCTAAATTATTTCTATCCTTTTATCCAACCAAATCATGTTGGGATGAAAGCTATCAAGGGGATCCATCTTTGGTCCTCCTCTCTAAGCATACTCCATTTTTCCAACTAGTATATCACATTGTTATCTTATCTATAAATATAAAATAATACAAAATTCTCTAGATATTTTAAATGATAACATGTACTTAATGATACATGGCACTTGGTAGCTAAGTTTAGCTTTCCATTTCAATAAATTAAATATATTTAGAGAGTATTTATCTACCACCAAGTTCTTCACTCATATTTTTATGGCTAGCTTTACTCTAGTAAGGGCTACTTTAGACTCACTTTAGTGGCTAGTCATAGTGCCTACATATTTAGTAACTTCCCCCACCATAACACTACTATAGTTCCTAATAACTCTCTCTCAAATAGTATTACCTAGGTTACTTTTGGAAGACCCATAAAAATTAGTTTCATCCATTCCTCTTTAGGGGGATGCCAATTAACTTGTCTCTCAAAATTGTTTAAAAAATATCTTTTATTTTATAAACATTTAATATTCCACTTCAATATTATGCTCACCTTCTCACCACATTTAGGTGTCTCCTTCAACTTCATAATTTATAAATTATCTAGAATGTCTCCTTTAATTGTTTGATTATTTTTTGTTGCAGGTCTTTTCTCTCATCTAAATAGTCTTATATTTATCTGTAATCAAATTCTCTAAACATATTAATATTGGATGAGATCCTAAGTCATGTTTAATCTGCTTCTATTGGATGGCATTTCCCACTATTGTAGACAATATACCATATTATTTTATAGGACCAAACTTATTCCTATTTCCAAAATTAAGTCATTAAGAACCTTCAATGAGTATTTACATTCTACCATAATTTATTTTATAGTTATTCATTAGCATGATATAAGTAACATTTTTTGGGGAAGTAAAAACCTATTTTTTTTAGATTATCCATAGTCAAAATTTCATTTGAGACATTAAGAAAATCAAAATAGATATATTTGGAATAGATTTATTACCCATAAATTCTTCCATGGAAGTCCTCCACTAGGTTCTACCAAGAGTAAATCATAGGTTGATATGACACTGAAAAACACCCTCAAGGGTATGACCCTAGGTAATAGAATATTCCTTTGAGGATTATCACACATGATACACTCTTAATTTATCATCAAGTTTATCAAGAGTATTTACATTGTGTAAAATTCCTATTAATTTATTCCATCATACACCTCCTTCCGTTATTTTTATGTAATCACAAACCAAACTACCATATTGATTCTCCAATTTATTCCTAATTTTGGATATTTTTATATCCTTACAAAGCAGTTAGTTTTCCAACCAAGCATCCTCCCAAAAATGAAGTTTTGATCCTTTTTCTTCTTTGCATATGATATCCTTCCAAAGCACATATATTCTTATTACAGAGTAATTCCATAAAGGCAAGCCTCTACAAGGGTAAAAGGTAGTCAAAAAAAAATTTACATCTTGGTTATCCAAATACTTGTCCTTTAGAACACTTACCCATAATGATTCTCCTTCCTTAACGATCCTCCATCCTATTTTTATAGCAAAGACCTTATTAAATATTAGGATTTTCCTTAGCCCTAATATCCCACATGATTTAGTCCTAAAAACTCTATCACATACCATAATAGGTAGTCTTCTCTCTTCTTTTGATCACAATCATTGGAACCTTTTATGAAAACTACTATGTTTACAATATTTAAAAAAATTTAAACACTAAGATAAGATACACAAGGATGGATTGAAGACTACTTTCCAATAGCTAAAAATTTCTTGCTTGACCTAGAGGATTAAACTTCTATCCTATGAAATTTTACTAGAATTTGTCTTGTAATGGGTCCCAAACATTATCCTTATACTAGTAAACATTGGCATACCAAGATAAAGTGAAGGAAGGAACAAAATTTTGCATCCCAACACTTTAGCTATTCTCCTTTGTATATCCTTTAGTGTGTTCACAAAAAACACTTTGCTAGTTAATAATTTGGTGAGATGACTTATCATAAAGGGGGATTATCCTTCTAAATCCACTAGATTTTGCTGTAGAGGTTTTACCAAGGAGAATTTTATCATCAACAATTTTCTAGTGGGAAATGGCTCTAATAGATGCAAAATGTTTTAGTAAACTTATCTTACCTAAATTTTGGGTTGCTTCAATGCATCTTCCCAAATATTCCTGTTAGTCTCACAATGACACTGATAGGGGGGGTGAATCAGTGTAGCTATTTAAATTCAAATCTACAACTCTTAACGCAAGTATAAAAAGAGAGCATTCCACAACACATGATGTAACGAGGTTCACCAATTTGGCTACTCCTCAAAAATGACTACTTGGATTCCCGTCCAAATCCATCCTTTGCAAAATACCACTTTACAATCAATTTACCAGCACCCACTGGAAGGAGCACCAACCCCTAATTTATCTACACCAACAGAAAGGAGCACCAACCCCTAATTTATCTACACCAATAGAAAGGAGCACCAACCCCTAATTCCAAGCACCAACTTGGAATGCAATTTTGAAACTATAAGATTGACATAAAAATGCCTTTGCTTATACAAGACCTTGACTGGTCTATTGCTAACCCAACCTCTCTCACTATTCACCAAAACACCACACACACTTAAGGCTCTGATTACTACACTTTTACAGCCCTCTTATAGCCCTCTTGTTGCGCTTCTTACTGCACTCTTATGGCTCTCACATCTTTGCTTAACGCTCTCTTACGACACTCTTCCAACCCTCTTTTTGCAGCACTTTCACTCTTTTTCAGCAATTTAATTCTCCACGCAGACCTCCTTTTATAACAAAGTTCTGACTCTATTTTTAAGTTCCATATTTTTGCATGCAACTTATTAATAGAAACTTCTATATGTAACTCCTTTATCACATAGTATTCTCTCATGTAGCCTATTAATAGTTATGGATATTTATTTGGTCTTCAACTGATGACTTTCAGTTTACTGTTCTTATTTTAGCTGCATGATTTTTCTCTGTAACTGCACCTGTAACTATCATACTGACTTCGATTAACTCTTCTTATTTTAGTTGCATGATTTTCTTCTGCAACAACCCCTGTAACTATCATATAACTTCAGTTGACTGTCACATATCTTATTTCTGCTCGGTTCTCTTTTTAGCTCCAACCAAAGCGACCTATCGTGAAATCGTGACACTTTTGCATATTTTTCCTCTTCTCGGATTTCACCCGTGAAAACACAACATGTCACGATATCGTGACACTTTCGCCTCCTTGCTTCTTTTCTTGGCTTGTACCTGCAAAAACACATGTCGCGATATCACGACACTTTCGCCTCCTTGCTACTTTACTTGGTTTGAACCCACAAAAATATAACATGTCACGATATCATGACACTTTCACCTCCGTACTCTTCCTCTTTACTTTTGTCATGATATCGTGACACTTCTGCCTTCTTACTTTCTCTCTCCTCCTTTAGTCGTGAAAATGCGACATGTCACGATATCGTGACACTTTTTCTCCTTTGTTCTTTCTCTTGCCTTCGGGTCACGAATACATGACATGTCACGATATCGTGACACTTTTTCTCTTTTGTTCTTTCTCTTGCCTTCGAGTCACGAAAATGCGACATGTCGCAATATCGTGACACTTTTTCTCTCGGACTCTCTCTCTTGCAATATGTCACGATATCGTGACACTTTTTCTTCCGTACAATCTCTCTTGCAATATGTCACAAAATTGTGACACTTTTTCTTTCAGACTCTCTCTCTTGCAATATGTCATGATATCGCGACACTTTTTCTTTCGTACAATCTCTCTTGCAATATGTCACGAAATCGTGACACTTTTTATTTCGGACTCTCTCTCTTGCAATATGTCATGAAATCATGACACTTTTTCTTCCGTACAATCTCTCTTGCAATATGTTGTGAAATTGCGACACTTTTTCTACTTGCCTTTTACTCTTCGAACATTTCATGAAATCACAACAGTTTTTCTTTCTTGTGCTTTCTCTTCGAACATGTCGCAAAATCGTGACAGTTTTTCCTGCTTGCGCTTTCTTTTCGAACATGTCACAAAATCATGATAGTTTTTCTTGCTTGCGCTTTCTCTTCGAACATGTCGTGAAATCATGACAGTTTTTCTACTTGCGCTTTCTTTTCGAACATGTCGCGAAATCGTGACAGTTTTTCTTTCTTCTCAACATGTCGCGATATCGTGACAGTTTTTCTTTCTTGCTGAACATGTCATGATATCGCAACAGCTTTCTTCCTTGTGATTTTCTTTTGATTTTTAGCATATGGGCAACTTTGATCTTTTGGAAAATCACTGTACATACTCTGAAGAACCTCTTAACTCCTATCCACTTGCATCAACCAATCTATCTAACTGTGTTGACAATAATGACAATACTGTTGCTACACCTTGCTCAACAATCTCCCCCTTTGGAATTGTTGGCAATACACGTGCAATTTCTTGTAATTCTTCTCTCCCTTTGACAATAATACCAAAGTGCTGCTACAGACTCCCCCTGAGTCCATGCACAACATTCTCAGGCACAAATTATTATAGTTAGAAAAAATTACAAACATGAGCAAAAATATAATCAAATATATAAATGCTCCCCCTAAGAATGTGGTCCCGATAGCTAGTCAGTTCTTGGGAAGCATGACCACTCTCAATTTATTGCGAAGGTACTCAAAAATTTCCTTGGGCAATGGTTTTGTGAAGATATCCTCTACTTGCTCTGTAGTTGGGACAAAATCCAACTTAACCTCACCTTTCGAAACTTTCTCCTTCAGAAAGTGATATCGGATAGCAATATGTTTTGTGCGAGAATGCATAATCGGATTCTTTGAGATGTTAATGGAACTAGTGTTATCACACTTAACTAAAATTGGCTCACTGAAGTTAATGCCAAGATATTTTAGGGTTTGTTTCATCCATAATACCTGTGTACAACATGTTGTCGCTACAATATATTCTGCCTTTGCTATGGATAAGGAGACTGATTCTTGTTTCTTATTGTGACACACGACCAACCTATCTCCAAGATAGAATGCACCACCATTGGTACTCTTTCTGTCATCTACACATCCTGCCCAATCTACATCTGAATATGCAATAAGGGTGAAGTCTTTACCTTTCGGATACCATAACCCATACTCCATAGTACCCTTGAGATATCGAAGAATTCTCTTCACTACTATCACATGAGTCTCCTTGGGACTAGCCTAAAATCGTGCTACCATGCAAACTTCCTACAAGATATTTTGTATGGTAGCTTTCAAATACAGTAGGCTCCCAATTATTGATCTTTACATGGTTTGATCAACATCTGGAGATTTTTCATCCTTGCTCAACGCAACCTATCGTCATGGAAGTGCTAACAGGCTTACAATCCTCCATTGTGAACTTTTTTAGCATCTCTTTCACATATTTAACTTGAGAAATAAATATGCCCTTCTCATTTTGATTAAATTGTAGTCCGAGAAAATACAAAAATTCACCAATCATTGACATTTCAAATTCTTTCTGCATCTTATTTGCTAAATATTTACACGACTCATCATTGTTGCTGCCAAAAATGATATCATCTACGTATACAACAAGGACAATGAGATGGCCATTCTCTATTTTGACATACAAATTTCTATCCACCATACCTTTTTTGAACCCTTGTTGAGTAAGATAGTTGTCTAGCCTTGCATACCATGCTCTAGGTGCCTGTTTCAAGCCATACAATGCTTTCTTCAACTTGTAGATGAAGTTGGGATTATCACTGAGTTGGAAACCATTTGGCTGCTCAATATAGACCTCTTCTTCAAGTTTTCCATTTAGAAATTTTGATTTCACATCCATTTGATAAACTTTGAAATTCTTATGAACTGCTAAAGCCAGAAAAATTCTAATTGCCTCTAGTCTAGCCACTGGTGCAAAGGTTTCTTCAAAGTCAATACCTTCAACTTGTGCATAGCCTTTACAGACCAATCTTGCTTTATTCCTGACTACCTTTCCATCTACATTCAATTTGTTTCAAAAAATCCATTTAGTACCGATTATATTTTTATTTGCAGGTCTTGGTACTAACTCCCAGGTTTTGTTTTTCTCGATCTGATCTAATTCTTCATTTATTGTCGTCATCCAACTTTCATCTTTGTTTTCTTTAGCAACATTTTTGGGCTCAATGTTGGATAATAGAGAGTAGTTACTTACTACTCTTCTTCTTGTCTAAACACCAACTATGGGGTCTCCAATTATTTGCTCCCTAGGATGATTTTTCTGCCAGCTGCCTGTTTTGAATTTCTTGTTTTCTTCCTCTTCCAAATATTTTTTATTTCTTTTTCCTCATCTCCTTCAATAAACTCTTCATAAATTGGGAATTTTTATTCATAGCTTATTTCTCGTTCCCTACCTTCATCAAATTTAACATCGGCACTCTCCACAATTTTCTTTAACCTCTTGTTGTAGCATGTGTAGGCTTTGCTTTTTGTCGAATAGCTAAGAAAAATACCTTCATCAGCTCTATCTTCAAACTTACCAAGATTATCTTCAATTCTTTTGATGTAACACCTGCTACCAAAAAATTTAAAGTATCTTGTTGCCTTTTTATTGAACCACAGCTCATACAAAGTTTTTCTTTCATGCATCCTCGACATGCACCTATTTTGGATGTATACCGCAGTATGGACTGCCTCTTTCCAAAATTTGTTTGCTATTTTGCTCTCAGTCAACATAGTCTGTGCCATTTCCTGCACTATCCTATTCTTTCTTTCTACCACACCATTCTGTTGAGGTGTCCTTGCTACTAAAAACTGTCTCCTAATCCCATATTTTTCATAGTACTCTACAAAATCCTCTGAAATGAACTCTCCTCCTCTATCTGATCTTAAACATTTAATCATTTTTCCTGTTTGATTCTCAACTTGTTTTTTGAAAATATTGAACATCTCAAAGGCATCTGATTTAAGCTTCAAAAATAGTACCCATGTCATCCTAGAATAGTCATCTATGCACAACATAAAGTATTTGTCACCATTTATGCTTTGCGTTCTCATGGGTCCACATAAATTAGTATGTATTAGTTCTAAAGGTTTGCTTGTGAAGTACTCTTTTGTTTTAAATGTGGCTCTAGTTTTCTTCCCCTTTTGGCATGAAGCACAAATGCTATTTAATGGTTTGCCAATAGTGGGAATATCTCTCACTACCCTTTTTGAGCTGATTTTTACTAGATTGTCAAAACTGATATGACCGAGCCTCTTGTGCCACAACCAATTTTCTTCTTCCTATCCAATCAATCACGCTCCTTCTGAAGTATCTGAGAGAGTCTACAAGTTTCCAGATGTCCTTGATCCAGTTGCTATCAACTTTCCACAGTTTTTTGTTCTAACTTCACAACCCTGCTTCTTGAAAATTACTTCATGACCTATGTCACAAATCTGACTTACGCTTAACAAGTTATGCTTCAGACCAATCACAAACAAGAATTTTTTTGACTTGATTTTTCTGTCACTGATATTAACTTATCCTTTGCCAACTATCTTAGCTCCATCATTATTTCTATATTTTATAGAACCACCTTCATATTTCTTGTAACTTCTCAAATTTTTGTTTGTCACCTATCATATGACTGGAGCATCCACTATCAAGTATCCATGGTGTAGATTTCTTCTATGCTTTAAATGTTGTCTGTACGATCAAGGATTCCTTTTCTTCCTTGGGTCGCTCCTTTTCTTTCCACTCTGGTTTGATTACGCTTTTGGTCACTTGTTTTGACTTTTGTTTGTCAGTAGCCTGTGCATGTTTTTTGAGAAATTTTCTATTTTGTCTCAAACCATTTGGTTGAAATTTTCTTCCCTGATGTTTATTTGCTACAAATGTACTTTGATAATTTCTTGCAATGTGCCCAAAATTATGACAATTATAACATTCTACTGCATAATCCATCAACGATGAAAAAACATTTCTACTGGTAAAGTTCCTTTGTCCTACATTATACTTGCAATCTAAAATCTTATGTCCATAACCATTGCATTTAAAACAATAACCAAAAAAGGAATGAGTGAACTTGGGTGATGGTCTTTGCCATTTTGTAGTGGGATCCATAAATCTTCTTCTCTTTTGATGAGTGACATTGGTGAATCCATCATTGTCAATACTCCTCTCGTGCTTGGCATTATTGCTTTCTTTAGCATGATTCATTTTTTCTTGATCAACCCTAATCTTATCTTCATTATTTATGGGTTCTACAGTTATGGAATTTGATCCATTTGATGATTCTCCTTTGACGAAGACTAAACCAAATTTGATGTCTGTAGTCCTTTGGTTATTTATAATATTATCCAGCTTCACAGAACTTTCTTCAAATTTGTGATAACAACTCATTTTTTAATTCATCTCTTCTAGTTGCATCCTTAAACCAACAATCTCTTCTTCTATCTTGTTGCACTCATCTATTTTCATGGTTAATTGTACTTCGATATCTTTAGATATTTTCTTAAATTCATCTATCTGTACTTTCAAGCTGGTTATGATTTCATTGTCATCCTCAAGCTTTCTTGAAATTTTCTTATACTTTTTCCTTTCTAT